>OZ005743.1:162856628-163222280 GCA_963930735.1 Dioctria linearis
TGTCAGATCTGGCGTTCTTTGTTGATATTACAGGACACCTGAATATTTTGAATCAAGCCTTACAAAAACAAAATCAATAAAATAAGTAAAACACGAGTTTTCTAATAAAACTGGGGCCAAGCCGCATGGAAAAGTAAAAAATAAAGTTTTCTTCACACACAGAGGTGGTCTCAGATTTTTTGATTGGGACATTTCTCTTGAATATTCTTTTTCTTCATGAATCAAATCTCTGATTGATCATACTGAAATATATCGGTGATTGTCAGCGAATAAAATCCGAGTCCACCTCTGTGTGTGAAGAAAAGTTTATTTTCTACTTTTTCATGCGGCTTGGCCTCAGTTTTGTTTGAAAACTCGTTTTATACTTATTTTATTTTCTGCCTTTTTCACGTTAACTAAATTATTATTACGTGCTGCATGGAGATATTTTAAAACAATTTTTAAGTCATGTTTGGTGCCGATCCGAAAACAAAACTTTTTCGAGTATCAAATCGTTGATGTACTGCAACGGTTTTCTGAAATTCAAATTATGTTTTAAACAGAGCTTTTTAGCTGTATTCCAACTTGATCCCATAAAACATGAATTTTCCCGATTTTCCATGTTTTCCACAGACTTTTCCTATTACTGTGAATTTTTTAAAAATTTACATGAATTTTCCTCGATTTTTCATGCACGTTTTCATGATTGTTGAAGAGAAAGTATTGATGCCAGTAGGACGGAAAAAAAATGATTCCGCATAGCATATAAAACTTGTTTGTCGGAAAATTTTCCGGAAAAGTCGGAAAATTCCGGAAATTCCAGAAAAATTGGAAAATTCTGCACTTTTCATGAAACAGATTTATCACTAATCATATTGATGAAAATTTGTCCGATGATTTCCCCGCTTTAACGGGTTTTCCACGGAGTTTTCCACAAAAGCAACTTTATGCAACTCATTTCGCTCTACAACTTTGTCTTAGGTTGCAAAACGCTCAAACGTTTCCTTGGTCTGAAAAACTTCGGAAAAGCGTTTTACATGAATTTTCCTCGATTTTTTCTGCAAGTTTTCACCATTGTCGGAGAGAAAGTAATGATGCCAGTTGATAGGGAACTTTATCCTGCATAATTTAGAAAACTTTTTTTTCCGGAAAATTTTCCATAAAAGTCGGAAAATTCGGAAAACTGTGAATTTTTCCTGAAACGGATTTATCACTAATCAAATTTGTACCAAATTTTCAAATGATTTTTCCCGATTTTCCGGGTTTTCCATGGAAATTTCCGGTTAAAATTTTGACAGATTCAATTGTCACGCGACATGAACCTGTGTGCCAAATTTCAGCTCGCTGTGATGACGATAAGTGGGTCTACGAGAGTGTTGAAAATAGTAAAGAATTATATAAATAGACAAATTCGCGTACGAGTTAAAGGGAATGGCCTCAAAGAGATCTTTATTCAGAGTTTGAAAGACGTTTCCAAGATTTCGACAAGAAAAGTATCTATTTTCATTTATTTAATTTGTGATGGAAAAGGATCACTGAAATTCAAAATGTTCCAGAAAAGTTTCAAATGGAACTTTTGGATCTCAAAGAGAAGGCAGATTTAAGATAAACTTTTAATTAGCACCTTTGCACGAGTTTTATAAAAATCTGACGGCTGAATAATTGCCAAATTTAGTTGATAATGCGAAGTACATTTGCTCTTTATTTGGCTCAACATATCGTTGTGAATAGCTCTTCTCCAAAATGAAGTATCTAAAATCGAAGTACAGAACTTGAATTACTTATACGGCTTTGGAAGACCACTTCCGTTTAAACACTACACAAATCGAACCGGACATTGACTTGTTATCAAAATCTATACAGCACCAGAAGTCGCAATTATATTTATTGTTTTGTTTGTGTCAATTAACTACTACGGCCCGCGGGGAAAACGAAAATCTTATTCTGGCCCCTATTATACAAAAGGTTGCCCACCCCTGATCTAGAGTATCATATGAATTGGTTTTAGACCAATTCCAGCTTTTTTACTAGTTATTTTTAAAGTTTTGTTTTTCCATCATGTTGTAATTTTATACCTATACGCGACCTCTTGTAAATTTGCACTTATTTAAAGTACAGAAAAAAGTTTTGATGAACCTCTAAATAAATACACGAAGATAATGAAAACTCTTTATACTTAGAAAAAAATCTCCAAGGACTATTTTGACCTACTTTCTTTTGCATAGCCACATCTAAACAACATCGACGGCCACCTTTTCTCAAGACTCTGAAAAGCTAATAAATAACGGCGATAATCATTACAAGTGATTGACTTCAGTGTTTTGCTTCATTAGAAACCCTAAGTCGTCCTATAATAGTGATAAAGCAGAGAACAATTTGGCACACCTGAATCGAGTTAATAAGGAACACTTGACCACACGAAGGTGAAAAGGGACATTTTGTATACACAAACGCATATATGCATACATACATACATACGTACCCGTTAGAGCATGATCAACAGAAATTTTCCAATTCTAGCAGGCACGCAAATATTATATATATCCCATCGCCCAATATCCTGTGCGTATTTACTTTGAGACGTATCCAGATAGGCCCTAATTGGTATTGACACTGGTCATCGAGTGTTTCTGTTTGTTTGCCAAGATGCAATTAAAGGTCTGTCCTTTGGGTTATTGTGTTTGTTCATCTAAGCAGAAACTTAATTTCTATCTCTTACACTGTCTCAGTATAACCTGAAAACAGAACCTCTTATTTCTCCCAGGGATATCGAATCACTCCCCAAATGGAAAGAAAAAAGAAAATTATGCCGCTCAAAAACTCACACTTCTTGTCATTGGGCTGATTAATCGAAAAGGAATCACAAATTAATACCCGTGAACAAGTCCTTAGCCTGACTTATCAGCTATTGTTGGACTGAGTGCAGAAGGCTTTCCGTGAAAAAATTGACAAAATGTGTTAAAACTGGACACATCCTATTTATCTCAATTATGTGTCACGTGCTACTAGCACGTGTCCTTCTAATGACCATAGCAGACAAATAAACGCAAGACTGACCATTGATTTACATCGATAATGTTTGCGGTAATGCATAGAGTGACTGGCCGGCTTCTATTGTCCAGCTGGGTTATTTTGCCGATTGACAATATTTTAGGGAAACTGATTAGGATTTGAGATAAACTTTGGCAGTGACCGATTGTGATGGATTTTTGGTGTAGGAGATTTACTTAAATTTCAGCTGCATGCGATTGAGTTATTAAATCAAATTAAATCGATTCGCTTCGTATTTTAGTTAGCATGGAAATTACTGATTACTTTAGGTTGTACGCGTATTAACTGTGGATTTTTTTCTCGGTGATGAATATGATTATTTCCTTTGAGCAGAACCTTTTATTGGTGACATCAAGCAAATTTGTCATATGACAGAAAGTTACTTTGGGCGTCCACGTAAGAAACTTGATATTGCACACCATTGCAAGAAAGCTAATTAATAGGAGAGAGCCGATCCTCTGGAATGCCGGCTACTTGGAAGGTGTGAGATGATATAAGTTCATATCCTAAAAATGGGCGTGCAGTAATTTTCGAGGAATTTCCTTGATAAATGCAGCACCATAATGCATCAAAACGTATATGTGTTTCATATTTCCCGGCTAGTTTATCCTTTCCTCCAAATTACCCGTAGGTATAGGGTTTGAATTATTGTTAATTTTCTAGAATTTGGAAAAGTGCGGTTGTACTGCCCTTTGCTAAAGCCGTATCTACTAACAGTCTCAGTTATTTTCGACCAATCAGTATTCTGTGCTTTTTATCCAAGACGATTGAGAAGCCTATACATGAGCAGATCTTTCTTTATTGGGAATAGAATCAAATGCTCATCCGTCGGCAGTTAGGATTCAGAACAGGGCACAAGCGTGAAGCTGCAAAATTATGAGTAAAGCCTTCGATAAGAGCCATCTGGACAGTAAAGACACTCCTGGATTTTGGAAAGCCTTCGACAGCATCAACCATTCCAAGCTCTTCACCGTAATATTGGATAAGTTCAGTTTTTCTTCATTTTCGACAGCACTGATCGAGAGATTTTTATTGGTCGATCTCAGACAGTGAAGGTCCAGGATTTTCGAGATGGTACTTAAGGGTGGAGTACCTTATGGTTCAACCATAGGCCCCTTACTGTTCTGTACGTACATAATTAGTAATACAGTAATTGGTAACCGAAGACTCCAAAATACACTTGTATGTCGATAACGTTTAGATATATATGGACGTGCAGATATATTTATATGCGCGTGTTGGTCTGATAGAGGATTGTGAGACTCGCATACAATCTCTGAGTCGTTCAAGAGGAACGATTTAATCCCAATAAATCAAATTACATAATTTTAAATCATGAGAAACTGGATATCTTCAAGCTTCCAACGATAATCCTGAATGGCACAGCTTTACAGGACGCCACTAGTCTTCGAAAACTAGAAATTATGTTCAACACATCTATGACTTGCTGCAGTCACATAAAAATCACACTAGGTAAAATTTATAGCAAACTTCGAAGATTATGGGTTTGGAATCTATCCACAAGAGGAAGACCCAACATCGCCATATGCGCTACTCACATTGAAATAGAAGTTAGCAGTGAAAAGCTCCGACCTTTAGAGAACGTCAAATATATTGACGACTCTTGAAACAGTCTCCTCAAATTCAACAACCACTCCAAGTTAGTTGCGGGAGATATCAAATACGGCTACACCTACATACAGTCTGCTCAATCTATATCGCCATCTTACATAAAGAAAAGCTGAATTATGGAAAGTAAAAGTTTGCGGGCTTATACGGGACTATAAAAGACAGCTAACGGACACTACTTCCCAAATACTTGTTTGTATGAAAGTGCAGACCTCACCCCCCATTCGAAGACTTCCTTTTAGATTTCTCGAGGAAACAACGATCTATCAATACCCCAACAGGAGTCTTTCTACCCAAATATGTATATGCCACAAACTTCAAATATGTATCACCCCTCAGTTGTCAGTTGTAAATAAATTAATAAATAACAAGTTCCCAAAATTTATGAAAATATGATTTTTAATATAACTTGAAATTCAAGAACTTAAACGAAGCAGTTCTTAATTGATCAGATAGGATCAGGACGCGAGTTTAGAGTCCTTTTTTTTTCGACCGCTCTTTGGACTGAGGACACCTATCATCAAGGAACATCCAGAAATTTCAGCGGTCCAAAAACAGTGCAGCTTAAGAACATATTTTTTCTATTAAAACTAAATGTATTGGAATGTATTGAAAGAAACCTTTAGCAGGAAATTGTCTATATTTTCATAGCATTTTTAGTTAGTAGGGGGAGATCGGGGCATAATGACGAATAAATTTTATCTGTAATCAGCTTTATTCTAAACTCACGTTATGATACCTAGAATGCAAGGTTAAGTATTGCCAACACATGGTCAATATTCTTTTCACAATAGTCACATTAGTCTATGTTTTGTTATACGAAAAGAGCAGACGAATTTTGCAATTAGAATGGTAGTGGGGCATAATGACTAACTTTTTATGGGGCATAATGACGAGCTTTTCACGGGCATAATCATTTTTCTATTTTCACATTCTGGTAGGCTCAACGAAGAGCAGATTCAAAAACATAATTTTATATTAGAAGAAAATTCTTTGTGAACGAAAATGACTCCAACATTAGTGTGTTTAGCATTTTGCAAACTGTGAACTTTTCGGTCGTTGGTTTCTCAAAAATCGAGAAATCGGCATTTTGAAAATACAATATTTTTTCGAGTTCTATGAATACAAAAGAAATCTTGGAATGTCAAACTATTTATCGTACAACTTACGAACTCCACGAATTGTTTTAAAGGTAAAATATCAGATGTTTTTAGTTTGCATTTTTCGAATTCGAAGCTCGAGATTTTTCTCAATTTAGAATGTATAATGTAATTGCAAAAACCGTTTTTCCTGCAAGGCTCATTATGGTCATTAATTAATAATAATAAGTTCTGATAAAGAAATTATTCATGTATTAAATATAATTCGTTATTATGCCCCGAGTCCTTTGTCATTATACCCTGTATGTAGGCCATAGTGATAAACTGGTCATCACTCCACTTAGGTCAATAGCGCACTTCGTTAGGATTCTAGACGATTATTATCTATAACACATTTTGTCCCTCATTGACCCTACTGGGTATTGATTTATTTAAAGTTTGAAGAAATCGATTCAGGGATTTCAGAAAAATTTAAAGAAAAATCGGTCGTCATTATGCCCCGGGCTCCCCTACTGCATAAAATGTACCTAAATTGGAAAATCCCAGTAATATTAGCTAAAAAAATATTCTCACCCGTTCTGGTTATTGGTTGACCAAAAAAATAGTTCTTAAATATTTTGGTTATTGCTTAACGAATATTCAATTAGTCAAAAATAAATCTTAGGAAATAACCGTTAAATTGTTGACCATTTTGATTGATTTGAATTTAAAATAAGGTTAACCCGTAACCAAAATAATCAGAAACAAAATAAGTAAATTGATTTGACATTCACCAAATTTCTCATCTGAAAAAAACTAGTGGCTACGATTGTTGTTTATAGCGCTTTTTTTACAGATTGAAACATCGGACATCTTTTTTTCGACTCACTCATCCAAATAACAAGACGTGAAAGGATATACGTTGGAAGATTGGTAACTAATCCAAAAATTGCCCCCCCCCCCCATCCGGAGGGAAAACCTGTTAGCGACCCTGGTCCAACGAACCGTTTTAAGTGCGAAAAACCACCTTAATAGTCTGAACTTGGCCATACGAAATTACATACGGGCATTCATCTAAAGTATTTTAGACCAAATAGAGCTTCTTTCCTTGGCCACTATATACTTTGTACACTGCCTGTAAAATTCTCGTAGTGGAGAATTGAAATTTTACACACATCCTTTTCACAAAAATAGTAAGTAGGTACAATTTCAAAATTGAACTTGGTGTTTACCATACCAAACTTGGGTTTACCACCTTATTGAACCTTTATTTTCATCTAAGGTATAACATTATGGGTTTTAGACCATTTATGAATTTTTCTCTAGTTTTAAAAAATAATTCAAAGGTTAGGATTTTTTGACGTAGGGGTTGAGCGGGGCTTAAAGTGCCGTGGGCAAGAAGTGGCACCTTTAATATCCCGTATAATAAAAAGGGAAAGAATACGCTTGGCGTGGGCTGATATTCGCCATATAGTAAGTCGCTACCATGTCACAGTCCTATTCATTTGGCGAAAAATAATAAAAAAAAACGTTGTCCAACATTTGAGTTTCTTGCTGATTGTGCTCATCATTTTTAAGCGAAGTAAGTTCCTTTAAATTATTATTTTCTTTGTTAGCACTCTAATATTACTTACAACTACAAATTTCTTCTTGTCATTGTGTTCTATCATAAAACATGTTCTAATACCATTCGGAGTAGTAGCGGTGGAAAATGATAGGTATAAGGCAAATAACAAAGACTAAATGAAATAGCGACTTATTTAAATATTAATAAAAAACTGAATTGTATTGCGGTTACAAAGATTTTTCCAAAAAACTAAATTATAAAACCAACATTTTAAAGTGATGCAACTAAAATACGGCTAGACTATAATATTAAATTATAATGCTCGCTTGTGTTGAATATTTATGATTATTTTTAAAGTTATGAATAAATATCGATAACAACGAGCTGAATTTAGCATTTTTATTCTGTCTTATGCATAAAGTCTTGAGTTCAAACTCAAATTCAAATTCAAATTTTTTATTGGGTTAAAGTATCTCAGATATTGAAACTTAGTTGGTATGCCTAAAGGAAAATGCTGAATTAATATTGAACTAAAAATAAATGAAAAAGAAAAAGTTAATGAAAAGATTAAAGCTATAAATGACAAACTAAAAAATCATAAGAAATTGAAATATACATAAGGAACAAAAAACTGATAATAAAAAGAGGAAAAACTTGAAACTTGAAAATTAGTAATAGTAAGAACTAGCAGCATTGCAGGGAATGAGAAAATACACAAAACAGGAAGCCATAAGAAATGGAAATGGAAACTGAAAATAGCAATTAAAATAACCTCAAGTAATAATAAAAACAAAAATAAAAAACGCATAGTTATTTCGGAGTGGGAGGGCACTGTCAGTCCGCATGCCACTAACGAGTTAGCAGTACTTTGAATGAACTGGCCGTCCTCGTAAGCTGCAATGCCTCCTATAGACTGTTCAAAAGGGAACACATGAAGCGTTCTAAAATTCTATGTTGATAGCGGGAAACACGCAGCACTAAATGCCAGAATTCTTACAAACAACCACAACCTTCGAAGAATTCCATAAATATTACATAATATATTCTCGTCAAGTTTGTGTTAATTCTCTCGACACTATCCTCTATCAGGCCAACCGGCCTATCCAAGTAGATCTGGACGTCATCCGCATACAAGTGTATTTTGAAGTCTCTTTTATTGCGTTGAACAGATCATTTATGTACATACTGAACAATACAGGGCCTAAGGTTGACCCCTGAGATACCCACATGTGAGGAGCATGCTCTTCGAAAGTAAATCATGGACTTTGACTTGCTGAGATCGTCCAATTAGAATACTTCCGATAAGTGCTGCCGCCTATGAAGAAGATCCAAATTTGTCTAATAAGACGGTAAGGAGCTTGGAATGGTTTGATGCTGTCGATGGCTTTTGAAAAATCTAGGAGTGTCAGGACAGTCAGGTGATTCTTATCAAGAGCTCTGCGAATGTCGGACTTTACCTTTAATAAAGCAGCATCGCGGCTGTACTCATCTCTGAATTCCACCTACCACTGCGTGAGTATTTGATTTAATTCCAAGTAAAGTAAGATCTGTTCATGCAAAAGCTTCTCAAGCGCCTTAGCACAAAAACACAAAATACTAATTGGTCGAAAATCGCTTGAGCAGCACAATCGCACTTTTCCAAATTCTAGGAAATCGCGAGGATGTCAAGCTCGTATTGAAAATGTGGAGGATGGGGCACAATAATTTTTTAAGTCGCGCCCTACCCCTACTTTACTAGAACCTAAAATTAAGAACTCTGCAAATATACTAACACAATTGACGGTTAAATGAACGACGTTTAACAACTGCCTTTTATTTTTTTTTAACTCCAAATATATACCCTTTGGGTAAAATGTGCCTTATAATATTCCAATTGCTTTTATTGGTTTTTTTCTTCTCAGCCCATACAAACAATTATAAAGGGGAAATTAAAGCTGAAAGAAGCAATTATTTTAACACTTTTCTAAATACAAATAAAGTTTATCTACAAAAACCAAAATAATCTCAACATGAATTGTTTTTACTATTCATAACCTCACATTATAAATTTTATTGCTGATATATCTCTTCAAAAAAAAAAAAAAACGTTTTAGGACCAGTAGTTTTGATTATTTAAAAATGTCATTTTAATGAATTTAAACTATTAAAAAGTCAGTTAACTCTGATTTACTGCACCCGAAGTTATTTACGACCATTACCATTCACAAAAATTGCTCACAAACATTGTCCTGGCATTTCATTGATGGCATCGCTCTCCGCTGGCCGTAAAATTATTAGTTAAGTTTAATGATCGCTCAAGTAAAGCGGATAAAGAATGAATATAGTCGTCGTAAAAATCAATCAGCGCGCAATAGTACAAATCCCCTATTCTTCTCTAGTCATCACCATTGCCCGAACAATTCATTCATCGAAATGGATGGGAGCATTACTTGCGATGATAAAACCAAAAGTGCAATAAAAATTAAAATCTTTTCCGTCCCTTAATCATCACGTAAAATGGAAGAATTTCAGATCGAAATCCCTGCAATCTTTTGACTTTTATTGTGGATATACATCAGGATTGCTCGCTATGACTTCATTGATGCTAAAGTTGAAGAAACTCTGGCAAAAACTTGGGCAAATTTTAATGGCACTTGCCATGAGAAAAAAATCTTTATTAAGTCTCTCTGCAACAATGTGACAATGTTTCCTTGGTTGTTTTGTTGTACTATGCGGTGACCAGAACTAGACCGACGATGATGATTCAGTTTCACATATATATAGAGCTCTATACGTAAATGAAAATATGGCAAGGGTAGCTGGGAGTACTTTGTATGGGAATCTAACAAAAAGAGCTGCTGAGCTGATTTTATTCGCTGTCCTCATAAATTTCATCCTAATAATGCAAGTTTCCCGGTGTCAAATGTCCAATTTGTTTGCAAATCGCCTGCAGTGTAGGGTCAGTCAGTATCACAACCACCGCAGGGAGACTCAATTGTCCTGTCACTGTTATGTGAAGTCAAATAGTGGTACACACAGCCAAACAGACAGACAGACGTATATTATTCCTTTCAATTCCATATCATGCTCGCTACAAAGGTAGACGACAGCAACAATGTTGCAAGTTGAGCAGGTAATTTCGGGGACAGTTTATTGATGGTCTCCATTGTGACCGCTGACAATTGAAGAAAAGGCGTTGTTTACAATTCGACTGTTTGGCATATTACAGTTTGAATTCTTACAATGTAGCCTAGGTGTAATAAAGTGAATTAATATCATAATAGATATGCGATTGTCCAGGACTTTATTCTTAAAGTTGATCTATAAAACCGCGCACTATCGCTAATCGCACGATTTATATGCTGAAAAGTTGATCGATAAACCCGACCGAGGTTTTCTTGAACGAGCACTACAAAGTATGGACATGAGAAAATATTTTTTTTGACTGACCGTTGTCCATAGTTTTCGAGGAAAGGATAAAGGAAATAAAAATCAAGAAATTGACTGTATTGAAATGGACTTGCGGATTAAGGAAGAAGAATGACGTTACCAGCTAATAAAAGGAAAAATAGGGTAGGATTTAAGGGTAGTATTTGAATTGTTGCTTTCTTAGACACGTAAGTGTACTGAGCGATATGTTTGGCTTAGAGGTAATAAACGCGGACGTTTTTGTTCATGCAGCAATGAATCGCGTTATTTGTGAAACTTTCAGATACAGAACTTCTTTTTGTCACGTCTTTGTCCTGGTCTTATGCTATTTAATTTTTTTTTTGTTATGCATAGATCTAGAGTGATGGATGAAAATGTTATAAGAAATTTTTAAGAATTGAAAAATTATTTATTTCAGCCGAAATTTAAGCTTCTTTTATATTTAATCATTTCACATAAGTTTAAGACGTAATTTAACTACGATTTGATACTGCTACCTTGCAGTGTTGCTACTTGCTACTAGAAATATTTCTAGCGTAGCTCTTTGGCGTATAGTCCAAAATTGATTTGAGTATAAACACATGAAGAAATTGTTAAACACTTAAAATCTTACATAAATACAACCCCAGGGAGTAATAATTAACTGAAACTTTGTCTTAACAAATTTATTAAAAGATATAACATTAAATTAACATAAACATAATATTAGTCTGGCTTAAAAACTAAATAAAAACCAAAATTAAATAAAGTCATATTCATAATGTATTCGTAAGGATGTGCCACATCAGACTACTGATATGCTGATGTGCTGATTATCAGTAGCACTAATATCTTAATGAGGCATGCTACATTGTAAAAGGTAGTGATGTGTACTAATGTGATATTGATCTCCTGATAATTAGCAAGCTATTTGCATATTGCTGAGTTTTACTGACATCAGACAATATTTTATTTTCAAACTAACTATGTAATTCGGGTTAGTTTAATGAGTGAATGTAATTTTGTTTTAAAATTAGTGCAAAGTGATGAAAATGTAGGTTCCTTTGGAAATCAACGTGCAATGTAAAAAGGCACAAATTTTTGCCACAAAATTTAGGGAAGAAATTCCTAGAAATGTAGGGAATATTGCCCAAAATATAGGGAATATTACCTAGATTTTAGGAAATATTCCCCACATTTCATGTCATATTCCCTACATTTAAAGGAATATTCCCTACATTTTAGGCAACATTCCCTACATTTTGGGCAATATTCCCTACATTTCTAGGGATTTCTTCCCTAAACTTTGTGGGTACAACTTGTGCCTTTTTGCAGTGTGTGTAGACTACGGCAAAATGTATAAATTGAAAAAAAAGCTTAGAGAGAAAGATGGAATGTATTCTTGTGTAATTTTTCATTAATTTATAGTCCGCACTGAAGAGTATTACGGTTTCTGCCAATACGAAACACTTCTTCGAATCAATTTTTGAAATTCAAATATGCAATGAACAATCTTCATTAGCATGGCTTCTTTCCTCCATGCACGGAGTATAATTCACCTTCCAGGAGGCGTTGGGCTTCCTGGATTCTTTCACTTATCATGAATAATAGCTGGACTTTTTAAATTATCATGAATGATGGTCCAATTTTATCATTTATCATGAATGGTAGTTAGTTTTCCTTCAGATGTAAATTCCTTCAAAAACTCGCGACTTTGTTAATAAGTGTAGGTATACTAATATATACCATCGATTATTTATTTCTAATTATGCCCAGAGTCTTTGACGTCTTAAACAGGAGATGTCGTTACTTTTCTTTCATTTGTTATTTCCAGCTAAAGATTTTTAATAAAAGAATTTTCAATGGCGGGATGTTTTGCGAAAAAGAGTTTGGTGCCCTTGGCACATTTAATTTTACTAGCTGTAGTACAGAATCAATACAAGCATTTGATAAAAATCCTGGCATGTGGTCCATTAATTCAAATGACAAATTATGTTCCACTATAAATGTTAAGCATTTCATTTGAAATACGTATTCTGACAACTCGGAAAATCCTGCTTTCATTAAATCTCTATCGTCGTACTGATTTCATATTAAATTTATGAATTATTGCTATTTGTATGCCTAGAACTCTTTTTTTTTCTTTTCATTGTAGTTGTAGTAGACATGCCCATATTTATTTTATCAATCTCATTCAAATTGGCTTTAGTATTTATGACTTCCGCCGGTATTTCTGATGACATATTTACTTGATTCTATTCCACCAATTTAATTCTGTATATCAAAAAGGTTTCCCGAATACTGTTCGTCTTCCTTCTGGCTGGGATCTTTTGATGCCTTTTTAATCAAATACTCTAAAGCATAAAATATTGTAATGAATTATCATAATATTGAGCATTATTATACTTTACCTTTCCATTTCTATACAAGAGTATTTCTAAATTTTTAAATATAAGTCATCAACGCAGAGAATCGCAATTACATTTGGCAACTAAATAGATACGTTATGATACACCTACGTGGCTAACGGCTATACCTAAGGCTCTCAATGAAGGGCGAGCTCAGTCAGTATAAATAGTGATCCTGCAGTGCTGAGAATTATAATAAATAAAAATTATTAGAAATATTTTGGTCATATATGCAAAAATTCTGTAGCGTAGACAAAATGCTAGGGGTATTCCTGTAGTCAAACGTTGCCAAAGATAGCCGGTTGCTATGATTATAGCCAAAGTGGCAACACTGCTTTCTAGTTTTCATTATATACATATGTATAGTTAGTTAGTCAATTTGTTGAATAAAGGTAGTTGTAAGAAATACACACCATCATTACCGTAACAAGAAACTTCTATATTTAATAATAAACTGATTACTTTAAAAACAAAGATAAACGGCGCACCACAAGGTTTTTTTAAACGTTGTAAAACCTATCACGAAGCTTTAATACCTTAGTACAGTATATGGTTAAATTATAAAATCTATTAGGAATTCAATCGAATAAGGAACCCTTTAAATCGCCGTTGCCCGGGTAATTTACACCAACGAAAATTCAAAACTTAAAGCAGAGAACATAGATTTACCTGTGATTAGCTTTTCTTATGGTCGGTTCCCAGCTCAACCTTTTTTCTTATCTGCTACCTCCATCAAAATTCAATATTTTTAACCAATCCATTTTATATATGTAATTATTAATGTAATTAATCGACTTTTAGTTTTTCGCTGTTTATTCTTTTACTGGACTTTTATAAAACTGTGTATTTTGTTGTTGTTAATATCAACTATTAGACCTTACCTCCTCTCGCTTGTACGACAAAACCCAGAAGAGAGAGTTGAAGTGTACAGCAGATGTATAGGTGTTGCATGCATCTAGTTTTATTTCAGAATGCGTTTACATGTAAAATATAGGTATACCCAGAACTATTGGAGCAGTTGTTGTGACTTATGTGCTCAATGCCCAGAATCACAACCATATGGTCAATATACCAATATAATCCTATACAATATATTAGTGCATCGTAATTTGACCCGGAAAACAAACAAAAAATTATAAATTTTTGTTTCAATTGCAATATTAAATTCATTCCCATATTATAATAAAATACAATTCAGCATAAATTACATTTTAATATTATGGCACACATTCCGCTCACACGGTGTACCTCCTCATATACGTACAGTGTACACAAGTTCAAGTACAATTACAAGCACAAGTGCAAGTACAAATCCAAGTACAAGTTCAAGTGCAAGTAATACTAAAAAAAAGTATTCTTGCCGTCTTAATGGGATGAAAGCGTTGAAAGCTGCACGCAATTTGTTTTCGGGCTCCAACGCCTTGACCATGTTTCCCCACATCGGCACGCTCTATTACTTGGCTGCTTATTAAATGTTTATCTGGTTTGCAAGGCTTTCATATTCCTCCATAAGCTTATTTAATAAAAAAATCCCACCAACTTGTGCACTGAGCTTGTATTAATGCATTCTTCTAGAAATGTGAACATTCTGATACCTCGACACAGACATTCCATTCTGAAGAGCTCCTTCTTCCTTCGAACAGTTCGTGTGTGGAGCTCAATTCTTGCTGATTTGTAGGGAACGCGTTCGATGTGTGTGCTTCAGAAGCTTATTACCTAATATATCCCTTCCGGCAATCTAATTTCATAAACCGCATATACTTTATATGTAACTTTTCCTCCGATTTCGACTCTACAACAATTCTTTTTATACAATTTTCTACCAATTTATAATGCATTCACTTTTTTTTATTCTTTTTTTTTATTCTCTCTTTTATAATTAACTTTAATTTTGCATTAGCTATCAAATGTTTCAATTTTGTTATATTTTTCTACTCTAATTATATATTAGCATATGGTTTGTATTTTAGTTCCATTGTTAGTATCTGCATTATGTTCACCCTAGTTATTATTATTATTTTTCTTTCTTTCTCCGCAATATTGTTCGGTACAGACAAAAGATTGTTTATATCATATTGTAGTATGGCCTAAGATTAATAAATTTAAATTGAATAATATTTTAAAACGGCAACGACAGGTAATCAAATTTCAGTTTCTTCATGCAAATCGTATTGAATAAAACTTTTCCGCATTTTCTCACGCATGTTTTTTCAACATCATAAGAAAATAATGAAGAATATCATGCGTACTTGGGGGCAGCGAGCCCAAACGTCGGGGAGTCGCTTTTACACCCGCTGACGAGTTACGCCGCGAATAATGTTTTGCTTTTATAAAAATATTCTTAATTAAGAGAATAATAGAAGAGGTCTATTTCCAAATTGGTTTTTGAAAAAAGGAATAAAAAAGATATATTCTTCACAACTAGACTGCGAGATGCTAGTTTTTTTTTATATATACCTACCTTCCTCTCTTATCGCTCGAGGGATAAGGAACCCAGCATACCCTTGAATTACATCTAATACTAAAATAAAAAGACTTGTTTCAAACCAAGAGCAGTACAAGAGCCTCCTCTCTTTTGTATATTTTTACCTACACATTACTTCCGTAGTTTGCGACAAATATGAAAACTTTGCCTTATAACTTCTGTCAATATAAACAAATTCCTAGCTTCATTTAAACAGGTTGTCCCGTACGTAATGGTAATAATTTTAAGGAATGAATATATTCCTAATTTGGAATCTAAAGCGATTTTCATGGTACTATTACTGCTTCAAAATTACTGCCTAAGTTATTGTATTGTCGCCGAAAATAAAGGTAATTAGTCACAGCAACGTCATCTTTAGATCGCTCTAGTCTAGACATCTTGTGGCATTAGCTTCACCTCTCACGTCAGTTAGAGTTTTTGACAAGACCCACAGTAGCTGGACTACTCTGTCGGATCTCTGTCTGCTTTGCCACATTAAGGCAGATGTCACATTATCCGGAATTCCAGAAATTAAGAAAGCCGAAATACACGCAATCAAATGAGCCATGTCACAGTTCTCTGAAATTCAGTTTTGCTGACAATGATTTTTCAGTTTTGAATTTACTAAAATATTTCAGTATGCTGAATTTTTTCCGTTTGCAGATATCGGTAAAGCATTGTGACTTTTTAATGCTTTCACATTTTCCAAATTTGCAGATTTTGCTGAATTGTCAGTGGCGTGGGTAACATTTGCGAGTACAAGTTCAGAAGATTTTGTAAAAATATTCGACACGGAAAAATTTATTGCGGATATTGAAAAGAGTGAGTATTTCAGGAATACAAAGCGTCAATAGTATATGCGTCGCGATATTAAGGACAAAGCTTGGGAATAACAAGTCTGTCAATCCAGTTCAACAGGAAATTCTCGAAATTCTAAAACGAAGACAAAAAAGCCGGGAAAATTCTCCGAAAAATCCGAATGTATCATTTTTGTTGAGCTTTGCGCAGCAAATGGAGGAAATGACCTCTTTTAAGAGAATGGAGCGTAAGACTGGGATGATTGATTTGTTGAAAAAAGTCAAAAACCAATCCGTAATAATAATAGCTTTTTTTTACATTTCTGCTAATCTAATCAAATATTTACAAGGACAACAATCTACGATATTTCATCCGTTTCAAATACCATCATCCGTCCCTCAATAGATTCTCCTTACATATCGTCTCCATATACACTTTCTTCTACTTATGCTGATGGTTTCTCCTGTAAAATATTCTGTATTTACTTTCCATTTAGGGCCGTATTCATCAAACCATTTAATTGAAATTTAATTTAATTTCTATTTTAGTACTCCCGTAAGAGAAGGTTAGGGCTCACTTAAAATTGAATTAAAATTAAATTTGGATAATTTTATGTCATAATAACGCATATATAACTTTACTTTTAATTCAAGTGGGCCCCAACCAACTCTATCGGGAGTACTAAAACACTAACTAAATTAATATTAATCCTACCAACCAAATCATTAAAACTGAAAACAACATTCTATAATAATTGAAAAATTTTCTGGATAATTTTTTAATTTCGCGTAAAGTTTGTGAGATTCTTGTTCTACATTTCGATTTAGGTTTAATGGATGCATCCAATATGTTCGATTTTTACAATTAATATCACCGTCAACTAACATTGCGAAACTTCATCTATGAAATTTAATGAGACCATTTTTGATAATAGCACCAGTAAATTTTACGTCTAATAATACTAGCTAGGTCCTTACATAATGAAAACATCTACGCCACTGGACAATCTAAAACTCAATTTTGAGATTCAGTAAAACTCTGTCATGCTATACTGAAACGTAATTCTACCTTAGCAGGCCGAATTCCATATCGCAAAATTGTTCCCATAGATTGTTTTGTTAATGTTTTTAAAGAAATATCTTTTGTAATTGATTCAATTTTTAGAGAGTGTTACACTTTAACTTAGTGTTAATATATATATTTTTTTTGTTTTTTTTTTTATTAAAAATAGAGTTTCGAAGTATAAGAAACAGATAGATAACCACATATAGAACAGCGTTTAATCCAAAATTTGTTCAACAATGAGTTAATTCCACATGTACCACATAGACTTTTACTTTACTTGCATTTTTGTAAAATTATCTTGAATATTTTCCTTTTTGAATTATTTTTTTTCTTTTATTTATTTTCTTTGGATCGGTTCGGCACTCCCTAAAATATTTTTTGCACTATTTTTTGAGTGGTATATGTAACTAAATTTTCGCAACATACTAGTAGCTATCTATATCACATAAGTATTTCAATATCACAAGAAAATGAAATCAGCAGTAAATTAAATTCTTAATTTCATCTCAGTAAGTTGTGTAAGACAGGCACAAAACTTGCATTTAATTTACTTTTCGTTAATAACTTTAATTACATAAATTTCCTGGTACAAATTTAAAAGGACTGGAATATTGATAAGATTCATCCAGCTCCTCTTAAATCCTCCCTTCTAAATTTCCGTCATGTTATCACGAAACCTATTAACGAACCAGACAGGATCGTCTTCTACGTTGAAAAACGCTTAAATTTTATCATTTCTGTGACCGTAATGACATTGTCAAGGTATTAACCCTTCTGCTACTTCAATTAACTTAAGGAAGTTAAAAGAAATTTTCCTTAACCCTGTAACGATTGTCACAAAAGCTTCAACCCCTCTTAATTAAGATTCCCGACAGAAGTGGTTTGGGTAAGGGGCCGTATCGGGGAGGGGGAGTGAATTTCTTTAAGACTCTTCAACACTTCTTAATTGGAGTAGCAGGTGCCTACCAAATTTTATTGCGGCTTTTAAACATTTTTATCGTTTGTTAAGTATTAGAAATTTGCAGAATGTTTTCGAGCCCCCCTGAGAAGGACAAATAAACAGCGAATAATGGCGAATTATTTTGAGGCATTATGGTCGTCGCCTTGTTTGCATTTTTATTTACAGCCAACAGGACAGAAAAGGTTATCGCACAATGTCTGGATGGAGGTCACATGTGGTACACATTGAGTTTTATAGTTTTTACTGTTTGTTTGGAGAGTAGTAAATTTCCTTAAAAAGGATTCAGGATGACTTCTATATTCGACATGACTGGCTTGAAGGGAACGAAGTTATTTTATTCTTGAATGGTTGAGCAAGAATTAGCCTCGTAAAATTACTCATAGGAAAATTAAACCTATAAAAGGATTATAAAACTGTTAAATTTAAATAAGGTTTGTTTGCTTGTTGGAAATGTGTATAGATATTATATCGCTCAAGCTTATAAATAGATGTTCTATCACGGAGACAGCAGTAATTCCAGGAATCCTTATGAGAACTAGATGTTGCGAGTAATAACTTAGTCAATTTTTATTTGTTAAAGCACATATTGTATATGTACTGGTCGAGGACATAAAATGAATTTGCCGAATATTTGGAAATGCGTACCCGAATTTAAGTATTTTGCATCCCTACTTTCTTATGTTTAACAAAAGCTAGCTTTTGACATTTGCTTCAATTTGAAAATTTGTACTTATTTGCTGTGCGAGAGAGTTTATTTGCTTTGAAAAAAGGATAATTTAACAATCAGAACTATGCGGATGCCGCGACCAGAGTTGATCTATTGTGTCCTTTATTTAGGAGTCCAAGATTCGAATTTGGAAAATGCTGCAAGCAATGACATAAAAAAGGTTTTTCTGCTGGTATCTGTGAAAATTTCCAATGTTATGTAAGCAAATACACCATTTACTTTTATTTATTTATTTAAAAGATTAATGCAATAGTAAACAGATAAATCCACTTACTATCGCTAAACAAATGCAAACTAGAATTAGAAAGGAGGAGAATAAGTACTACAAAATAATATACAGAAGTAGCTCAAAATACGAAATACAAAGCAATAATTTCAAAGGAAGACATATAAATAAAAAGAAGGTCAATAATAAAATAATAATTCAATATTAAGGGAAATGGAGATTATATAAACTAAGATAACAGAAATAAAAAGTAAGGAAAAATATGACAAATAAACAGAAAAAATAACATGCCAAATAAAAAAGGGCATAAAAGCAAAGCGACTAGATTATACAACTAGTGAAAGGGAAGGAAGGTAGCCAAAACGGAAAAATGAAACAGATTAATTTAAAATAGAAAAATTAATTAGAATTGCACACAAAGCCAATTGTGGCCCTTTTGAATCGTAACCAAAGGGGATTTGAATCGTAAGTTTGTGCGGGTTTCATATATGTGAAATGTTAGGGGTTGGCGGGTGACGCGACTAGGAAAGTTGATTTTTAGTTTAGATAATAACTGAGATGACTCAGTAGAACCGTGCAAAAGTTGAAATAAGAATATTTACTCAAGATAAGATTGACGCGCTTCTAACTCTAGCATGGAATATCTAGCTAATCTGTGATCATAATTTACATATGCGAATTTCGAAAGCAAATATCTAGTGAATCTCGGTTGAATACTCTCAATTTTTTTTCGGTAGGTCAGCCGTAAGAAAGGATTCCAGATCGGAGAAGCATACTCTACTCTATTATGGATCTAACTAGGAATCTATACATATTTTTGTGCGAAGAGAGCTGTTTAAGTGGGCTAGCGCACTTAAGACAAAGATCAGTGTTTTACAAATATTGTTAGTAATATGGTTTGTCACATCCTTCAAACCTTTTAAAGTTCCTGGTGGGGATGCCATATTTCTATCGTTACTGCAAGAATCGCTGGTTCACACTTAGCCTCTTTATCACAGACATATTTAGGGCCAGTCTGTGCACTGAATACATCCCCAAGGCATGCAGACTAACCAAGGTTGTTTTTATTCCTAAATAGGGTAAAAAACCACCTAGTGAGGCCCAATCATGCAAGCCTAAGAGGGTTCCCGGAAGATAGAGGCATAGAAACCTGCATCGTCAAATGGATTTACAACAAGCTTGAGAAATCCTGCATAACAGCTACCCTGAACGGCGAATCCACAACAATTATGGCCACTAGAGGCTGCCCACAAGGCGGGGTTTTATCCCACTTCTATGGCTTCTAGTTGTGGATGAGCTATCAAATTTACTCCAACAGGCCGGCTTTAAGGCCCAAGGATATGTCGATGACATTGTCATCTGTGTTAAAGGAAAGTTTGAATCAGCTTTACCCGAGCTTATGAAAACTGCTTCTAAAATCGTTACCGGATGTGTCTATAATATGGGACTATCAATAAACCCAGGTAAAGCAGTGCTATTTCTTTTTACTAGGAAAAGGAGTCTTCAGATCCCATCTTTAAAGTTAAATGGAATTGCAATAGAATATTACAAAGAAGCAAAATATCTAGGAGTAACCCTAGACAGCAAGCTTACCTGGAATCCCCACCTTGAAATGGTAAAAACAAAGTCATGTGAGCATTCAACTCTCGCCACTGGCTTTTCGAGAAAAAAAAGGGTCTGAACCCCAAAGTGACCTTATATATGATCCAGGGCATAGTCAGACCCATTCTTTCTTATGGGGCAAATATGTGGTGCCTAAAACATTGCAGGCAACCACCAGAAGAACCCTTCATAAGGTACAAAGAATGGCATGTTAAGACGCCATGGGCGCATTTACATCATATCCTCAACGTGCACTTGAAGCCATTCCTGGGGTACAGCCCCTCTATCTAAAGAATCAGAGGGAAACGGCGGCTAGTATGCTTGGAAAGGAAAGGCCAGATAAGCGCACTTCCTCCAGGGTGGGTGATCTCAGTATCTTCGAGCAGGTTAACATTAACGACGTAGAAGCTCGAACTGATACTATCGCCAAGAGACTTTCTTTTGACGGTATGAGGCAGGCGAAGAAATTCTTCAATCCCTCTTTTCTCCAGACGTGCCAACTTATTGGACTTCGCAGACAGTCGCTCAGACTATTTGCTAACGCAGTCGCTGGTCATGGCTTCTTCCGTCACTTCCTGAAGAAGATAGACAAATCCGACAGTGAACTGTTTCGATCGTGCCAAGAGGAAGATGAAATCTCGATGCATGTTATATGTGAGTGCCCAGCAATTGCATGTCTTAGGCTGCAAATCACTGGAGAAGCACTTGTCTCTCCAAAAGCAATAATCGAGCTCGTAAAAAGGCACGAGTTTGCCTAACCACTCTAGGAGAATGAACAATAGATCAACAATGGTCGTGGTGTTCGCAAGGGGTCGTGGAGGCTTAGTCGCACCTACTCTAAACATTAACATTATTAGTAAAATGGTTAATGTGCGAGTCAAACCGAAGCTTGCTCTGAAATTGTACTCCCAAGTCATTGATTTTAGAAACGCGGATGAAGTGCCCCATATTTGCTTAATGTGCATTTGTATTTGTCCAAAGTTAAGGATAGTTGATTCTTGTTACACCAAGAGAGTACCTTCTGAATGTTATTTTATGTTTTATGTTATTAGCAATCGGATTTATCTTTTTTGCTGTCATCGGCATAGATTTAGGGAGATTATTAACATATAATAAAGAAAGAAGTGTGCCTAGAATTGAGCCTTGGGGTACACCGGTGGTTTGCACATATAGATAGTATAAAATAATAATAATATTAATATGTTACCGTAAATGTCGTAGGCGTCCCCATTGCTATAGCCTTTTGACTAACGTAAATAAGCGAACTTGTGTACCATATCATTTATTTATTAGAAAAGGTTATAAGTACTTAGTTAGAAATTTTTTTTCGTCTTGCACTCCATTTCAAAAAACAAATTTGGACCTGCACTGTTTTCTTAACTACCGTATTTTAATATATTCTCTCTCTTGACTTAGTGGATGTGTTTGCCTTACAAAAGCTCCCCCGCTATCGCGGTTTGTCTTGGCTTAACCTTCACTCAAACACAAATTTGTGAATCCAACAACTAACTTGTAATGGAGCATGTTATGATTGAGTTTATGGTAACTTTTACTACGTTACATTAAGTAAAATGTTGTACTACAATTTATGCAACCAGAAAATATTTAAAAGGGATATGTTATAAATATTGAATAATAGATTTACCCCCTGATTCTATATAAGAGACTTTTAAGAGATCTCTTAACCTCTTAAATCTAGCAAGTAAAAGATTCTAGCAAAAATCGTATTCTATATAAATTTTTTTTAGAAAAACTTTAATTTTAAGAGGCTAACAGGCTTTGGAGAATGTGAACACTCCCTTTTCAGTCCGCCCAGCTATTTAAGACAATTCAAGAAGTAAGAAGAAGAAGAAGAAGCAATTGGTGAGCCGATGATAGCAATAGGACCAACCCATACGCGTCTAGCACGACGCACGCGCATTTTGCTACACTTGTGACCAGACATGTCATCACAATAATCTTGCTACGCTGTAGTTCCTTGTATGATTACTCAGGTTAATTGCGTGCGTCTTTAATCAATTTGCAATTATTGATTACTGTATGATAAATTCACAGCACGTTATGATAATCGAATTATTACTTTATCACCTAAATCACAGGTAAAGAATTCCACGGTCGTCATTACGTCCAACATGATTTTCGTATAAATCCGTAGCAAAAAAATTCATTATTGCCAAAACTCTAAAATAACGATACCATTGTCGAATAATGCATTTTATGGTAACGCTATGTCATTTCAATCACTTTAAAGGCAAAAAATGTTGGCATTCTGAGCTTTATGAATATAGTCTTACATAAATATAGCAAACGGATTAACGTCGTCCCACATATTCCTCACAACTATCCTCTGTGCACGTCTCATATTGCACAATTATTTTATAGGTCATAAGCTTGTATATTATTTATGTAATATATACGTATTATATAAATAACTTACTTTACAGCATTTATATCCAAAATTTCGGCATTAGAAAGAAAACTGTGACTATCACGATAAGAGATTTAAGCGTACCTCAGTGAGGAGCTTTCATGGTAAGAAATATTTCTCACAGCTATTTTTGTTTGCTAGAATACCAAATCCCTTAAAAAGAATCTCTTAATATAATCAGGACGTTATTTTGACTATGCTCATGGTAATTAGTTGTAGTAATTTTACGCAGTATTATAATATTCCGTGAACATTTTTGTAGTAACTCATGCATGTCCAAAGATCGAATGGTATTTGGGGATAGTATTTGGCACAAACAAATATATATAAAATTGTAGTAAAATAATTAACATGGGGATGAAAATGC
Organism: Dioctria linearis; assembly: GCA_963930735.1. NCBI lineage: Eukaryota > Metazoa > Arthropoda > Insecta > Diptera > Asilidae > Dioctria > Dioctria linearis. The sequence goes on from OZ005743.1 coordinate 162,880,367, forward strand.
ATTATAGTAATAATTAAAATAAATTATCTTCATAAGCATAATAATGTAAGGCCATAAGTTTAGTAAAACGAAAAATTAATATTCATTAAACTTAAGAAAAGCTCAGACTCTGTTTGTCTGTAATGAGCTCGAATCCTAGCATAGCTTTTTTTGTTTATAAAGCTAAGAAAAACTGCTAAAACTTAAACGTGAAAAAATAAAAATAAAGCATTAACAAAATATATTAAAAAAACACTTTTAAAATAAATAACTTTTGTAAATTAATGCACTAAAAAATAAAATAAAGTTTTTTTTTTTTAATTACAAAACAAGAAATGTCGAAACTTTTACGATTTAATCTGAGTTCTAGCATTTCTTGTTTAGCAATGAAACTTATCTTGTGTATATCACTGAGAAAGTATTTATTTTTTGTTTTTTAGTGCACTTCATTTACTACAGTTATTTGTTTTAAAAGTTTTTTTTTATATATATTTTACTTTATTATTTATTTTTTATATTTTATTATTATTTTTTCCTATTTAAACTTCAGCGGTTATTTTCAAGTTTCAAAAGCATTTTTAATACAAATATATTATTTTCTATTTTTTAATCATAACTTCTATACACTCTTCACTTTCCACTCTCCCGTCGGGGCGCTCGACGCTAGACTCTCCACTCTCTCTCTCTGTCTCTCTCGTCACAAAAAATAAAGTAAATTCATCCATGTTTACTACCCTAAAACACTTTCGTTACGAGCCTCTCTCAGGTGCTCAGGCACAAAGGTATTCAGTCAGTTAGTGACTAGATAATAGTTAATTTGCTACATATATAATATCACTGAGCAAGAGAATTAATTTGGTACCACACACGTTCCAAATTGGTCAAATCTGTTGTATATGTAAAAGTACTGCTTCAGCAGTTTTCTTCACATACCATTTGCCAGTAGAAATATTTAATTTAAAGAAAAACAATAAATAAAAGACAAATCGTACCTTTAGTACGATTTGTCGTGAAAATTACAATATGTATGTACAAACGTACATACATATCAAAAAAAAGCCTTCACGATCAGAAATGCGCGCCGCGAAAATACATTATATGTATACGCGCGCCGCAATTTCAATCGACGGGACGGTGGCTGATGTTTATAAAAACATCAAATTTCTAGCCATCGTCCAACGAAAAATATTCTGGACTTGTTTAAACAACTTCAGATTAAATGATAATTTTTCTCAGGGTAGAAATGCAACTATGCATTTTCTACCGTGACCTACGGCTCTTGATCGCGATAAAAATGATCAAGAGCGCAGTCGAATTTTATCACGAAAGGAGTTGATTTTTAACTTAATTGCGGATTAGTCTCGTTCTTGAAAAATACTAATCAATGTTTTAGTTGAAATTTGTTTAATAGTACGAAAGTGAAAATCGAAAAATAAAATTAAGTACAAGAGAAAAGAAACGAAATTCGTAATCACCATCAAATTAAAGAATATCTAAAGTTCAGTGTAAAAATATCAAACACACGTAATTCGAGCGAAACCAAGAGATAGGAAGACCAGTGTGAAATTTGAAGAAAATAAAATGTTGTAGTGAGATCAAGAACGTGTTTTACTGAGTGTGTGGTTAGCTGGGGCAAAGACCCAACACGGATACCTATTCAAGTAAAGAGAAGGTAGGAAAATATTTAACAAATCAATGGGGGTAGTTATCATCCCCACACCAAAACCCCCGTAGAAAACTTACCCTATTGGAATGTTCCCTACTCACTCATACTTAATAAAAAAACCCCAAGTAAATCCACCCATGGTTACTACCCTAAATCTTTTTCGCCACGAACGGCACTCTCAGGTGCTCAGGCCCTCAGGCACAAAGTTTTTCAGTCAGGAGTTACTGAGTAGATAAACGTTATTTAACAATAAAAATAAAATACAAAAACAAAAAATATAAAGTGAAAATAAAATTAAAAAAAATATCTAAAAAGACCTGGTGAAGGATGGAAAACACTTTGCAGGAAATATGGTTTTTCACCGCATTCGGAATTCGATGTCCAATCGACGTATAATTGACCAATATATGTAGGTCAGGTCCATTAAAAATTCGGACTTTTTAATGGTTTGAGCCAACATCTTTCCAACCTAAATTATTAGTTGGGAAGAGTTATCGGTTTGATTTGATCGATCAATAATTTTCCGATAAATCTGTGGAATACCGTTCTTCTAATACTGATAAAATAAAATCTAGTTCTGTATCGCACTACCTGCAGCAGCATCTACAGATTTCATTTTAGGAATAATATTGATAAATATTGATGAATTTCGCTAGCTTATGTTACAGTAATTATCTCGTTGATCCATATATCGTGGATATACAAATGAAGCTATTTGCTTTTTGGTTTTTTTTAAAGCAGGCAACGAATCCCCAGCACAGAAGCCAAGGCAACCCATTATATTAACCTGCTAAAGCTCTTCTCATCAAAACCTTCCTGTCCTGTTAATGAAGCGCATCAAGTCTAGGTGAGGTAAGTTTTTCAGCTCATCCCAAGGTAGAAGGGCAGACTGAAGCGTATCCAGCGTAATCCGGGGAAAGGCCGCACATGCACACAGTGGAAAAGCTATTTGTTTAGTATGATCGCGAGATGACAGATATTATGTTGGATTGAAGCGTGATTTGAAAATGATATCATGAATCCCCTTAACGATTGCTTGCGCTTTAGAGAATGGTTTTAAAGTTTTTAATTTTTGTTGGTAGTCAATTGACTTACTAATAAATTTGTTTGCATCATTGTAATCATAGTATGGATTCTGCTAAAAAATGCACAGGCTACACCAAGGTTTATATAGAGTCTTACTTATGCTGATCTCATCTTTATGGACAATTAAATATATTAGTATAATGTTCTAATTAGAACTACATATATCTTTGTATGATTACGTCGATCATTTCAACTCACTCAGGTTACTCACCTATCATCGTTACGTTTTGACCTCAATACTAATAATTTCTGTGTCCTTTTAATGGATTAAGGAATAGCTACCTTAGCCGATCAATACCACCCATATACCCCATCACCCATCAACTTTAGTCTAAAAAGTCATTAACTCACATGCCTATTACATAATTTCAGAATTTTGATAAAAAAGGTGCCCAACACACGCACAACATTCTTCCAAGTACACAGATCATTTTAAATCGAAGTTTAGTTTAAACAAAGAGTCAAATGCCTCAGATGCTGTCAAACTATGGAGCATATTATAAAGAAAATTCACATTATGACATTTTTGTTAACATTCACTTTGACCAGGAAGGTAAAACAGCATCATAATCCCCTTTTGCTTAAAAAAAAAAAAACAGAATCCCGCTGAACCAATTTCGAAATTCACGCAGAGACACTATAAAATAAACAAAAATCATTCCCGAGTCCGAAATTGCCAGGCACCAGGGAATATTTCCATTTAAGCCTGTAGAGATTCATAACAGCCAGCACCTATCACCCAGTGCCAAAGCACATGAAAGCCTCCAACATTTTATCGTAAATGGGCAATTCCTGTGCAGGAAAATTGAATTCTGGGTTTTATGCGAGCACTTGTACGCTCTGAAACAGAAGTCACCCTGCCTGCCATAGGAAGCTACTACCCGTCTCGTTACAGAGCGTTACAGGGGATTTCGTTCGTCAACCCCTTTCCCAGGATTTCAGCGAAAATGCAAACGTTCTGACTGTAATGATTGACATTAGGGTTTACCGTGACACGCTTGAGTTTGGACATAAAGTGCAGATTGAAAGTTTTCCCCTTTCGCTATTCGAACGGATGCATAGGAATATTCCCGGTTGTGGTGGGCGTACTAAGCAGAAAAATTTGAGAAATACTATTAATTTGGGGTATCAAAGGCAGAGGGGCGAGCCTTGTAAATTCACTCACGGCAACAGGATTCAGCAGGATTCATGTAACTATGGCAGAAGTTTTCAAACTTTAATTGGAACAGTGCACGCGGAGCTGACTGTACTCTGTGGCAGCAGCAACCAGGAGCCATTTAATCAAATTTTGGACCGAAGTGCACATCTGAGCCCTTTTCTAGCACTATCGTAAAATTTAATGCCATTGTGTGCAGGCGTAACTTTTACGGTTATGTCCATGATTATGCCAAATTACGGAGGATTAGTGTTGCTGAAATTGGAAACAGGTTGAGATCTCTTCACAAGCATTCTCACATTTGTCTTGTATTTACATTAGCGGGTTTCAACAATCCTTTACCCTGTGGCATAATAAAATTAAGTCTTGTAAGCAAATGGGATCACGTGCATCGAATAAACAATGCAATTTATTTGCGTTATTTATGTTAGAGAAACATGCAAAAGGATAAGCTAAGAACTGATAAATGACAATCCCACAATGTACAAGAATGCATTGATTTTAGCTGACTTAGCCAGAGTTCATTTGAATCTATACAATCACCTAGGTCATTGCAGGAATTTATGATGGAATTCCGCAAAGAATGACATTCGACGCCATTTTTAAAATTTAATTGCTTTCTGCTGTAAAATGTTAAGTAAAAGTCCGTTAATCTTTTTTATGTTCGACAATAAAGTAAAGGTAATGAAATTGCAGTATTATCTACCCCAGGAAAGCTGCTTCTGCTGCTGCTGGTGCCCGGAATAGGGATACTTTTGCTATTGTTTCAAGAAATTAATTAGTATGACTTGATTACGACGTCATATGTCATGAACATTAAAACTATTCAGGTTATCTGCTTGCATTATTCAAAGATTTTCTTAATTAAATTTGAAAATTTATCTTGAGATATAGAGATCAGTTACCTCACCTCTCATTCCATAAAAATTATAAATCCATCAAGAAAATGGCAAACAACTTTTAGAAACTTTGCTCAATATTGTCGTGCACCTTGTGACGTATTATAAGTAATATCACCTCTTCATTATGATTTTCTTAAAAACAATATCGCAATCTCTTCTTTGAGCTCAAAAAAATTACTTTTGCACAAGATAGCCGTACGCTGGCACAATAGTATAAGAGTGAGGAATATTTAGCTTCCATATCTTCATACAGTTTTGCAAACAACCTAACTTTTAAAGGACTGTTTTTTATATAGTTTACAACTTTGGTAACTTTTGTCAAAATGTTGTTAAGCCCCTCGCTCATATATTTTGACACAAGAGCTGCTCTGCATGCTTCAATGCATTGTGTCCAGATAACTTCAGGATCTTTCTTTTTAACTAATGCTTGAAGATCAGCCTTGTGTCCTGATATTGACTGTGCTCCTTCAGTACATAGTCCAATGCAATTATTCCAGTTTATGTATTTTTCTTACAAAACAAGTGTCAATTATTCTAAAAATAGCATTGAATGTGGCCTTTTCAACAATGGGGTTGGAAAATAATACATATTCCATTAAATTTGTCTCGGCAATATATCGAACATATGCAATTAAATGAGCATCTTTAGCTACATGCGTTGCCTCATCTACTTGTATGGCAAATTTCGAAATACGAATCCGAGAAATTAACTGATCCCAAAGATCTTGGCATATTGGTACATACAAAGGAATAGAAAGACCTCTGGGTCTTTGGTTTTAATAAAAGTAAACTTTCACACCCAGAGATCTGAAAGATCTCATCAGTATGGTTATCCGTGATCGTCTACATAGAAGTTCGATGATAGGATCACCCAATTGCCCATACAAATACTTTTTATTACAAGCAAGTGTGACTCATATGGTAGCAATATTTCTCATTGCAATTTTCAAATTGGGTTACTATTCCCCTTGCCGCCATAAGGCTCTGGATAAACCAAATAAAATTTGTATGTGTAGAATTGTCGTCTCTGTAGACTAAAATTCACTGAAAATAATTTCAATTAATTTTTATAATGCATTAAAAATGCAGAAAACAAAAACGAACTTTTCGACGTTTCCTCCTACAAATTTTACTTGGTTTATCCAGTGTCTTAGCGATTCTCAACCCGTGGTACGCGTATCCCTAGGGGTACGTGTTTCATGGCTTAGGGGTACGCGAAAAAAATTTAGTAATGGTGGATGTTAAAAATTTACTAATCTCCTCTCGTCGGGACCCCTCGCTAGAATATAAAATCAACGATTCCTCGACGTCTTGATGCCGTAACAAGCCAGCAATACTTCGCAGCAATATAAAATCCAACGATGCCACAACCTAATGTAGGGAAAGCCGCAATTTTTTTTTAGAAATTTACTGGAACATTTTTCCTTAGAACTGCTATGGTTTATTGGAGGTGACAACAGGTGCCTGGGCCACTTACAAGTTTTATGAGCAATAAGCATTAATTTCTTCTTACGGCAGAATTCTTATTCAGACTGGTGGCCGACTGGAGTACAGCACAGATGTTGCTAATTTTGCTATTTTGCTTGTTATTTCGAGGTATTTAAAGGACAATAAAGTCGAAAAAACTCTTTACTTTATCATGCTCTGTCAGAACACACAACAGGTGAGGATATGTTTAAAACTATCGATTATTATTTCAAAGAAAAAGGCATAAATTGGTCTCATTATTGTGGGCTATGTACCGGTGGCTAGCCTATGTCAGGTATTTATTCTGGTCTGCGTGGTCGTGTCATGAAGATAGCTCCCAATGTTAGTTGGAGTCACTGTTGCATCCACAGGCGAAGTTTGACAACTAAGCACTTCCAGTGCAAATAAATCATGTTCTTGACGAAGCTACGAAAGTGGTTAATTTTATAAAGGCCAGGTCAACCAACTCGAGAATTTTTAAAGTTCTTTGTGAATATTTGAATAGTGTTCATTCTACTCTGCTCTTTCATGCAGAAGTAAAATGGCCATCTCTAGGCAAGGTCCTCACTCGCTTGTTCGAACTTTGAAATGAAGTACAGGTTTTCTTTGAGGAATTTCCTTTCTAACTTGCTTTCATGTTACACGACAGTAATTGGCTTCAGACGATTGCATATTTATCAGATAATTTCCTACTTATACTCGTAAACAATCTAAATTTAGCTTTTCAAAATAACTCCATAACGATCTTCAATGTTTCAGATAAAATTGAATAAATGATTAAAAAAATTCATTTTTGGACGACATGTATTGAAAATGGTTAACCGGAGGTATTTGAAACTTTGCATAATTTTCTATAAGAGAATAAACTTTGCTTCTCCAGAGAATTGAGCAACAACATATCTCAACACTTAAAAGAGCTAAAATCAAGTTTCGAGAAGTACTTTCACAAACCTGATGAAGGAAACAATTGGATTTCAAATCCTTTCAATGAAGAATACTTTCGAGTAGCTAAATTGTCTATCAAAGAAAAAGAGAACATAATTGAACTTTCAAATGACTCTGCTTTGAAAGTCGAATTTAAAGGACTCTGTCTTATTAACTTTTGTTCGCATATCAGCACTGAATATGAAAAGCTTTCAGCTGAAGCGCTTAATGTTTTGTTGCCAAGAGCATTACTTTCGTATCTCTTTATTAAACACAAATACCGTAATAAGCTGAATGCAGCTCCAGATTTAAGATTATACCTTGCATCAATCGAACCTGATTTCAAAAAACTATCTGTCTCAAAGCAAGCTCCAGATCTCACTGAATATGATAAGGTAAGTTAAAATTAATATAAAATTGCGAATATTTAACTTCAGGTTTATAATAGTTTATATTTATTAAGTATGTTGTTTTTTATTAAAAAGTTATGTATCTATAAAAAATCTTTTAGTTTTCATCAATAAACATTCTGGGCATACTACTTGAAACGTTATTGCTATTTATTTAGTGTTAGAACAAGTTTAAAACAATAACAACTACAACTATTTAAATTATTAACATTTTTCTAATGTAAGGGGTACAATTTAGGATAATGAACTACCAAGGGGTATGCAATCCAAAAAATATTGATAACCGCTGATGGTGACAAGGGGAAAGTATTTGTATGGGCAAGTGGGTGACCTCTATTATCGAATTTCTGTGCAAGGCGGTCAGAGACACCCACGCTGATGAGACCTCTCTGATCGCGGGTACGATTTTTTCTGCATTTTCAATGCATTTTAGATATTAATTGAAATTATTTTCAGTGAAATTCAGTCTAAAGAGACGCGAATTATCAGCCTTTGGATTTAAGATCCTGTATATATTTTTTTCCTTTCTGAATATATGTTCCTTTTTTTGTTCATTTAAAAATATCTCTTATGGCTGGGTGCTGTCAGTCGGCCGAAGAAATATTTTTGTTATTTTTTTACATTCATTATAAAAAAATCAACGCCTGCCTAGTAACGGATTTCAACGTTCGACAAGGTATCACATCTGGTGAATTTTGGGATTGTACATAACCCGGTTTACACGGTGTTGGACAAGAGTTCGGAAATGGTCGAACCGACACAAAAGTGTCGCCTTAAGGCTATCATTTGGAGATTTAGGTACTAAATCCATTCAGATAGGCTTAAACTCTTTTTAGAGTTATTTTGACTTTTAACTGGATACAAAAGTTAATAAATTCCTCTGAACTCTTGACTAATTTTATTATATTATCTTGTTTCAGTAAACTCCACGACATCTGCTTCGTTCTTCAACATAGTACTAATTTACAGCATTCATGAGTCAATTTTATCTAGGTCTAATAAATATTTATTTTACAAGTAAATGCGTTACTTACCTCATTCAGATATTTCATTTGAAATTTATCTGCATATCTTCTTGAGCTTTGCTAAATATTAACGTAATAGAACTTGTGTAATCCTACAATCAGGAATGTTTCTCGTTACCACCATCTGCATTGATCAATTGCAAGGCAATGTGAATAGCAAAACTAACGAAAAAAATTAATTTAGAAGAAGAATTCTATAAATCTGGAAATTTCATGTAAATGACTTTAACTCTAAGTTCGATATTGAATGCCTGAAAATGATTCACGTCACACTCCTATAAAAGGTTCTTTTGTACGAATATCATAAATGCAATTACCTAAAATCTTATCACAATAGTAAAGAAAATATCCTGCACAGCAATCAGCACTTGTCCTTAACTAAATCCTGTTTTGCAACGGATGTGTCAAATCCACGTCCGATCTTCCACCCCAGCAACTCCCTTGGATTATCTTTATTAAATTTGGGTTCATTTTTCTCGCACTACCAAAAAGTCACCGACGACAACCATACGGGGGAGAGTAGCTTTTTTTCGGAATTCCATATTTATCGCATTTTTTGTGTGCTGTCATTGCTTCTGTATCGGAAAATTGACGGATGGTCACGTCAGGATACAATGGATTGAAACTGCTCTCAGCATTTGTCAAATGCTTAGTGGACTGGAAATAAAACAATTTGGGGGCGAATTTTTTCTCCTTTTTCTTGGTTTTTTGTGGGGGTTGATTGCCATCCCATAGAAATCGCAAATAATCATGTAAATGTTGTTTTTTCCTGTTTTCTTCTCTTCATTTATGTTTTTTTTTTACCAAAAAGTGTTTGTTCGTTGAAAAGTGATAAATTGACACGCGTATGACTTATCATGGGATTTAATGTGATATTGTCAGAATTCTAAATCGGTGACGATATTCAATTAGACCACCTATCGAAAGCATCCGTCATCATTATGATGTCTTATTGTTGGGTAGGGAAGATATAGAATTAAGTCAATTACAACCAAGATATGGGATTACTGTGCCTTAGAGACTTAAAACTCTAAAATTTCGTCCTCCCCCAATCATTGTTGTAGACTATATGACTAAAGTTTGTGGATGGACAAATTGAATTTTCGTCTGTCCTTCAACACACATATCAATTTCAGTCCAGAAGGCAAATTGAGTTAAGAAATCTTTCTTCCTTCCCCCACGGAAAGGTGGGCTCAATTTTCTTTGTTTGCTTTCAGGAAAGTTTACTAATGGCAGAAGAAATTGCAGAATTATGTGTGGTATCCCTTTATGATTCAATCCAATTTGATCGAATCTTGGCCCTCAAATTTGTTCAGTCATGCGAAATGAAATTTAAAACCATATTTGCTGATATGGTTGAGTAAGAGTAGTATAGATTGTTTGCGTGGTAGTTGTGCAGAGTTTAGTCGGAAATCCGAAAAGAAAAGAAAAACTTGTTTAAACATTTACAGAAATCAGCTCAAATAGCAAGAAAATCCTGCAAATATTATTAAAATTCATGAAATGGTCTAAAGTGCTCCGTGCTTTGTATTCCAAGGGTGCTTACATTTCCTTGAAAAAATGTTGAATATTATAAACCGAAATGTCTCGTCGATGATACTGCATAACCGCGAGACTATTAATGTGATTGCCGCGTAAGTTAAGGTCAAAGTAAAATTTTCACCAGACACTAAGATTGTTTTTTTTTTATTATAATGAAAAAATTATTGATGCTGAACTCTAGGATACGACGACAAATCTAAATTTTTGGATTTTAGACACCAAATAGATAAAACACTTTGTAGTTTGTGAGCTACGTTACCATTACCTTCGAAACTGGATTTTGCTACTCTATTCAGTTAAGCGGTTATGATATTGCTAGTCTCGCGGTTATGAAGTATCTCCGATGAAATGCAAGAACGTTAGTACAATTGGAACAAATAATTAATAAAACGTTGTTTCCTGCTGATCCTGCAACTTAACATTAGGTCGGGATATCCCCTGAATTAAAAATCCGAGGCATAATTCTAATCATGCTTCAGAAAGTGCAAGAAATTGTAATTCAGACGCTGATGATGATCTATAGAATCTGCATACTCCACTCCAATGTCCCAGCCATCTGGCAGCAAACCATAGTGATCTTCATTCCTTAGGCAGTAGCGGACACTTGACTACTACGAACTTCAGACCCATCAGTCTTACATCGTTACCTCTGAAAACTTTTGAGAGGTTATTGGAGGCGACTACTGATGATAGCCTGTTTATGGGAATCGAGATTTCTAGATCACAGCACGCTTGTTTAAAAGATAAATCGGTTGATATTGCACTACATGACGTAGCTAAATAATCAACCAAGACTCACGGTAGGTGAATTTCTTGATATCGAGGGAGTCTTTCATAATGTTAGTTGGGAGGCCATCCTGGATGCCCCGACTGGTCTAAGACTTGAAACTTAACCGCCTAATAAAGCCACCAGAACTTGGTAACAGTAAAGTTAGAAGGAGGATGTCTAAAGGACTCCATAAGGGGTAGTACTTTCTCCCCAACTTTGGTTATTGGTGGTTAATGGTATTCTTATCTCTGTACAAAGGGAGGGTATAAAAGCGGTAGCATATGCTGATGACTTAGTAATCCTGTTTTCATGCAAAGTTCTACCAACGATCAATGAGCTTACTCAAAAAGTATTGCAAGAGCTTCATAATTGTGCTATAAGTTGCGGTCTAGGGCTTAATGCGCGCAAAGATCGAACAATTAGTCTTTTTTAAACAGCACCTGCTATTCCAACTTTCACACCTACAAAACTGGGTGATATTACTCTCGATTTTAAAACTTAAGCCAAACACATAGGAGTGATACTAGGCTCCAAATTAACGTGGAGGATAAATGTGAATTAGCGTGTCAAGAAGGCGCCCATTGCACTGTATGCCTGCAAGAAATCATTCGGCAGGCGATGGAGACTACACCCTCGTATTGTGTAGTGGATATACACCGATATCATGAGACCTATCCTTCGATATGGGGTCTGGTGTGGTGGAATGCTCTTGAGAAAGCGACGCAGCTGAAAAGTCGTACTAAAATACAGAGAGCTGCCTGTTTAGGCATTACAGGAGCCCTCGGCATGCATGGAACTGTAGTCATACAAAGGGTGCACTAAACCTTAAGGAATCGAGCTGCTGGTCAATAGCAGACGTTATGGTCACAGCAGAATACTGAAGATCTGCCCTGAAAACTGCACATAGGGCGCTACGGATTACGTTGTTCCAAGACTAGACTACGAGAAATCGTTCTCAACTAGCATTCCTTGTATCGAGGTAGTGGGAAGGTAATCGCTGGGCAATTTTCTCTGATAAGGACGGTTCGAAATTGAAGGTCGGAGTGAAATACGGGATATATTCAGCACTCTCTGGAATACAGGAATCGTATCGCCTATCGGATCATTGTAATGTATTCCAGGCGGAGGTCCTGGTTATTGCAAGGTAGCAAGATTGCTACGTACAACTTACGTTATACATAGCGATGGAGTCGTTAGGATTTGTATAAACAGCCAAGCGGTAATCAAAGCTTTCGGCTCGAGTACCATTGGATCGCGTCTAGTGTATTGGTGTTGCTATGATCTCGGAAAACTGGGCCCTAACCGCAGAGTTATCATTATCTGCTGTGTGCTTGGTCACAGTGACATACCTGGAAAAAAAGGCCCTGACCAGAAAGGGTACAGCTATGAACTCGAATCTAGAATCAGTGAAGCGGATTATAAACGTACAAGACTGACTGTAAGCTAACAATTCACAAATGGGAGCAATTTCCTATATGTGCGATTTCAAGACAGCTGTGGCCAGAAGTTTGTCCTAGAAGGATTTTATCTCTGCTGAGGAGGAACCATACAGATGTGCGTGAACTTATCGCAGTTATTACGGGACACTGCCTCTTCGGTAAACATGCAGAGTGTATACAAGCAACATACAATGACTTCTGCAGCAGCTGTATGAATCAGGAAGAAGTTGAAAATGTTCAGCACTTGCTCCCTGAATGCCCTAACCCTCCCAAGCGTAGAAGGAATACGCTCAGCAGCTACTTCTTGGGCGAAATGGGGGAGCTAGCAGATGAGGGATTTGGAGGACCTGGTAACTCTTATGACTGGTTTCCGCGCAGCCCCCGAATCTGTGGTATCTTTGCCAGGTAGGGGAAGGGGCACCCAATAAGTTGTTGTTACAATGGACCACAAATGGTCTAAGTGAGTCTGATCGCAGTAGTTTGCGCGATGGTTTCACCTAGCCTATCCTCTGAGTTCCAACGAGAAAATGTGAAATAAGATCATTTTGAATTTCGAACCTAGAAATTCTGAAAATCCATGCCGCAACCAACAGGTTTTCAGCATCAACGTCAATAGTTTAGACATAGAACCCTGTGAAGTCTCCAAAACTTGAGGTACTTTTCCTTGATGGAAAGGTTTCCAAAACTCGTAAGAATATCATTTTGCAGTCAATGAACGATTCCAAAAATTTCAAAAGACCAATTTTGTTCATAGGTACATAATAAATCAAAATTTATTAGCCCAATAGAGTCGAAATATGAAAAGATAATTCAGACTTCACAGCAAGTTTACTGTGGATATCACTGCAGCACTATGAAATCAAAATGCTCAGCTTAATTCATCAGGACTAACGTACCACATCCATGTTTCTCCTATGGTGATTATTTCTCTGGTTACTTGGCACTACTTCGAGCTTATTTTTTTTTTTAATCTCTTGTGGAATATTCGTTATGCATTCGACGTCGTAAATTTTCCGCGTCTTTCACAAACCTATGGGATTCACACTTTTATTGCTTCCGTCTGATATAGCGTGCAAATAGATGATTCCGCCATAAAAATTGAGCAGCAAGTTTATGTGCAGTCCTTTAGTGTTTATGTAGATAGTGAAACCATTCTTTTGGCTCAGTACTACTTCCCGTCGTAAACATATTTCAATGAATGCAGAAAATCGTTATTTTACTTTTCTGATGATAATAAAACAAACAGCGCCAGTTTGGTGGCTCCTCTAGCCTATTTTTTGTTTTTCTTCCTTTGAATTACAAAAGGCACTTCTTAAAAGGATTATATTTTCCATCAGTTCATTTTTATCAGATTTTGAATAGGCAATAAAGGATTTAATGCTTTTGTAAGAATGCGCAAAACTACAATTGTTCCAGACTTTAATAAAATATTTTCTTAACAATAAGTAAAAAGGGCTAGGAAAAGTAAATGGGGTTTCGATGGGCGATATACCATCCTATGGGTTTGGATAGTAAAATCCACAGGGTGGTTTAGTAGTACATATAGGTTAGAGTGGTGGATGCTAGTTTGATAAGGACTTTGTAGTTATTGATAACCCTGAAACTTTTCCTAATGTCCGTTCTGTCTGTACTTCAGATTTAATGCGAGTTAGTCATACTACTTATGAATCCATCAATTTTTTTTACCCCAATTTTCTCAACTTCACTCCGGGAAGAAATTATGACTGAGCAAAACAACGATTTTTTTATTAAATTGACTCTCCCTCTGCTTGGATTTGCAGTATTTTAATACTACGCAACAGTGAAGCTTAGATGAGAGTGCATTATTTAGAATTGACCAAGTTTGCGGTTTTAATTCAAGACAAATTTTGGTCAACCTATAGATTCAAAGTAGTAATTACATATTTTCGTTCGAAAAGGACTAAATCAAGTATTAACGTAAATCTGGGAACATTTCAGTTCGCCATAAAGGTCCCATTATATTTTTTGAAGCTCTGACCCGTCAATTCAGAGGGATAATAACCCTCATTAGATTCCATTGTACCGCCGAACTCGAGTATTTGCCAATACAGTCTAAAAACCTATCCAATCTAGTGATACAAAAATCGAGTGCGTGTGAGCAGCGACTAACTATAGAGCAGTTCACTACTTCACATTGTTTAATGTATCTAGTGATTTTCCAACATGGGCTTAACACAATCAACTCTGAGCTTTCGTAAGGCCCAGAAGTAAGAGCAGTCGCCCGGAAGGCGGGAGGTCCCGGTTTCAAACCGCGGACGAGGCAGTTGTTTTTTCATCTTATATTTATGATTTAATTGAGAATCGTTAAAAACAAAAGTTCTTAAATTACTTTTATTCTCTATGCGTATAATTTTTCTTGTCGACTTAAAATTGATATTTTAAGACGGCGATGACTGCATATCAGATTTCAGTGTTCTTGATATAACTGCATTGCATCAAAAATATTCGTAAATACTTATTGGAAAATATACTTAAAGATTTTCAAAAAAATCTTATGAATCCGAGCGGGTAGTCTTAATAAAAATAAACATTTTGTGTTTGCTTTTTCAAAACTAAATGAGCGGTCGAAGTTAAGCTATGGTCTGATCATCGCTAAGCATAACGCCTATATTCATTTTGTAAACTAATGTTTCTTCCATTTGGTACCTCAAGGAAGAGCTTAATGCATTTTTATATATGCTCGTAGGACGGTCCGACCAGGTTGATGCTTTGGCTCTTTTTGGAAACATCGTTTTTGATGGGAGCATCAGTATCTCTGAGGTTGCAATACATGTGTCAGATTCTGATCTAAAACTGTAATGCTGTAGACAAAATTTCTCTTACCAGTCTGCTGTTCTAATTATTCATTGGGGTACCTTTAACGCTTTAGTTCACAACAAATTAAGCGATTATCGGAATGATATATAGAACATGTAAAACAATCTGTTTAACTGAGAAAATAACAGCATACATATATTAAAAATGGTTGTACGGCCATTAGATGAGTGAAAACCTTAAGATGAAAGGGATGTGCAAAGCAAGTATGTTTTATTACTACCAGTCTCAAGAAATACAACAAAATTAGATAAATCTGTCAGAGTACCATCTGGCAAGAGATGATAATCTAAATGAGTTCGTCCATTGCATTTCTTACCACCATGCTGAAACAAACATTCCATTTAACTTGATGAAGACTATAGCTGTGTTTACGTATGCAAATGATTTACGAAGCCTTCGTTTCATAGTAAGCTGGATGAAATAAATTTATACATATCTAGCATTAAAAGATATAAAACCTTAATCACCGGCCATCGAAATTCGAACTCCGTATACATCGTATTTGTAGTTCAATGTTCCTTAAAACTGACCCATCAGCACCAGCACCAATTTACCGCTTAACTTCACTTTTTCCATGAAGAAGCCTCGACCCCATAACTCGGCCGTCATAAAATGACATATTTTCTCAAATGTCCACTTCTTATGTCTCTTATCACAGCTTTGAGGTAAACATTATTTTGCAAGGAGCTCTCCATACAGAACAAGGCCCTACCTGTGAGAATGCGAACTAAAGAAAAACTGTTACAACCAAAGACTGATCTTTACGATGCCTAGATTAATGTCTGCAAATAAAAATGCTCCTCTATTTTACGAATTTTCTCTTGAGATCGGCAAAGAAGTTTTTCGTAATTATCTATTCGTAAAATGGTCCTACTTAATTGTTGCTCATTGTTGTTCATTTTTAAATTCCACCTGAAATTGTAGTCTTACACTTGCACCCTTGCAGTTGACATCTGAGGTCCCTGTGTAAGCGCATTCTTAAGTAGTATGAACATTTTATATAAACAAATCTCACATTTCGTATTCGTATTGCAATCAAGGATGGCACAATTTTGCTTATTTTCAAAATTAATTCTGTGTACAATTTTTATAAAAGGACGTGTTCAAAGTTTCGGCTGACTACTTCAATCCGTTTTCAATCTATACAGGATGTTTTCTCCAAGGACACAGAATTGCATGGCAGGGGGGGGGGGGGGGTGGCACACCGTGTCGTAGTTACAGGATGATTAAAAATAAAAGCTAGTTTTTCACAAAGCACAATGTATCTTAAAAATTATAGGGTATACGGTCACAGTTATGAGCTCGTTGTATGCAATATTACATAAGGTTTCCAACCACTAGGCCGCTACACCTCTCAACTCAGAAGTTACTGTGGTCTAAGCTAAAACTTTTGGATTTTCTTACCCTTTTTTTAACTTTGACCTCTTTTTTTTGCAAAAAGTTTATTAACATAAAACATAAACTATAGGATCTCCTCTTTAATTTGAACTATTATACCCTGATAATGTTAATAGAGTACTGGCCTGGATGAGCAGTTGCTGGAAAGGCCATGAAGTTCTGCATGCAATGAACTATTAACTGCGACCGTACGCCGTGTACTTTTTAAGATACATTGTGTTTTGAGAAAAACTAGCTTTTTTTCTTAATCATCGTGTAAATCCGAAATGGTTCTGCGGCCCCCCGCCATGCCAAGCAATTGTTTGTTTGTTTAGGTAAGTACTATCAACTCTGCTCTTCTGACTACCTTGGAGAAAATACCCTCTATATGTGCAAAGATATGTTATAGACAACAGGAAATAACTTATTAGCCCAGTCGGGTTAGCATATGATCTTGGAGAAATTCCCGTCAGCAATTTGGTTGCTCTAACCTTTAGGGAAGTTCACTGGTATTCTACAATCAAAATGACGAAAAAAATTCCGCCGGTGCTTTAGCCGCCATCTTGAATTTAAGGTGGAATTGTTTGTGCTCAATATCTCAGTAATTTTCAATTTTTCAACAAAAAACGGTAAACTTAAGTTGTTGTAAATTTGATTGACTCCTTGATTGATTCATGCAAATTTTTATCGTGCGATCGATATTTTTTGAACTAAGCGGAAAAAAAACTAATTAAGTATAATTATCGAATTATCGAATTATTTATAAGGACCTAAATATAGGGGAACAAAGTTGTATAGAATTACATTTCCTACAATTGTGTTCTCTACGATTTTTTCCTAGAAATAATATTTAAGGTCCTACAATTGCGATAAAGGTACAGAGCAACGTAAAAATTGCCTTATGCGAACTCATTTTACCACCGCCACAGGGGTTCCAGGAGCGTTTTTATTACGTGGTATCTCAAGTAGGTCTAATCCATGTTTCATTGCCCGCCAATTCGTTCCGGTTTCTGCCGTCTTTTCATCCTTATAAGAGTTAGCTGAAATTTCGACTTTTTCTTGCAGACGTTAAGAATCCAGGCGATGTTTTTTTTCTTTTTTCCTTATAAGCCTTAGACGGCCAGACCAACTATTTTTTTAAGATGCAGAATGTAGGAAATGTAATTCTATACAACTTTGTTCCTGGTCATTTATGTCCTAAAGTTATTAATAAACGAGATAATTCGATAATTATACTTTACCACTTTTTCCCGCTTACTTCGAAAAATATCGATCGCACGTAAAATAAAGTTCTAGTGAATCAAATTTGCAACAGCTTAAGTCCTTACCAGTTTTGTTAAAAAATTGAATGACCGAGATATTGAGCAATAATAATTCCCACTTAACTTCAAGATGGCGGCTAACGCACCGGTGCAATTTGGTCGCCATTTTGAAATTAGACTACTCTCCCCAAAGGTTAGAGCAATAAAATTGCCGACGGGAATTTTTCCAAGGTAAAGCCTTTTGTTTTTACTAACCTGACTGAGTTATATAGAAATAGTACGAAGGCTTTAAACAATTTTTGAACTCAAATTTGGAATGAGTTTTTATAAAATTGTCAGTGAGAAAATTCTAACTCTATAATTCAACACGTTTTCAAGCATTCTTTAGGTTGTAAACTTATTTATATAGTGAAAATGGCAACCCTGCAGTGGTGATTGCCAGATTTCTCCAATTTTAGAGCATAGATCTAAAATTTTTACATAAAGGTAGACATGTATGCAAAAATCAAAATGCCTTTCGAATATGCTTATGCGTTATAAACAGAATGAAGAACTTAGTATTTTCGATGATTTGATCTATGGTATAAAAATATTGCTCATAGGGCCATCCTAGATGCAGTATGCAAAGAGGTTTCCTGGGGAAGAGCTCAGAAGAAGCAAAGAGATATCTCTCCAAAGTGTAGAGAATATCTTGTTACGATGAGCAAGTTGTCCCCATCTATGTATGTTCAATGTTTATTTCATAAGCGATGCTGTAAATGATCTTGTTGTTTTAGATCAACTTCGAATTGCCGAAGGATCCGAATCGTTGAAGCATGGCGTCTCCTGATTCTGTTACGCTCCGTCCTGCTTTCATTTAGGAGGAAATGCTCGCACCTTGGAACGTGGACGATATCGGCATAGGCATCCCGGACTTACAGGATATGTTTTAAAGCCAAGTCCTGCATAACTTAAGGAACCTATTTTTGCCTCACATTTGGGGAAATTTGGTAAAGAAGTTATCGGAAAAATTTTGTTAGTTATCATTAGCAGCGAAATGCTTGAATCTTCTAAATGGGAAACAAAAACAGCGTAGAAATATAACTAGGATCTTACTTAAGGTTAAGATAAATAATTTAAGTTGATTTAAATTCAAATAAATAGTCGAATGATTTCATTAGAATAATACTAGTATTCGGATTCTTTGATACTTTAAATAATGTGTTTTCAATAATAGTAATCATAATTACGCTTTATGCTCAAACTAGAATTCATACTGATAGCTTATCTGTACATCTATTTGAATCCCATACTCAAGCCATCTAGCCACGCTTACATTTCCTATATAATTTAGTTTAATTACAATATATTCAAAACTCGGTGGTATTAATCATCGTTATACAACAAGTCAAAGTATACATAGTTTGCTTCGTTACCAGATTATTCGGGTAAGCTATTGGTCCAGGGTTCCCCGAGTCAGAGAAAAAAAAACAAAATTATATGAAAATATGGAATAAAAAAAAGGTTAATTAAGAGAAATTAAAAGGAAAAAAAAATTTAGAATGAATAAAGAAATAAGAACAAAATAAACGTTAACTAAACAAACATTAGAAGCCATATAGTAAACACAGATTGAAATAAAGACAAAAATATATAATCTTCTGAAATTAAATCACGATAGAAATAAAACAAAATAGTGAAGCCAACGCAATAAACATTACATATAAATCGTAGCAATTGAATAGTGACAGTGGTGAACTAACATTACGATATAATTTAATTTACTTGGACAAAACGACAAAATATATAGCTCACATGAGTGTAAATATTTCATAGAGCAAGAGTCTTAATTACTAATAAAATAATAAAATAATAATATAATAAAACGAGGTGCAGTCTGATTATCTTAAAACAAAAGTTAAATATTCAAAGGAAATATGTGAACCCTTTGGGGAAAAGAATCGAACGCAACCAATTGCAAAAAAAAAAGTGGGAACAGTACCTACTACTACAAGCGTCAAATGGGACTCAAAACTGGAACGCCAAGAGAGGCCTTTTTCCGGTGACTTTTTTTTGGGAGCTGATAGCTGGTCGAGCATAGGTAAAGTGGCTTAAAAGTTTGGCTTAGAATTAAAAAAGGAAAAGAAAGAAAAATAAAGAGATAATTATTTAAATAAAAAAAAAGGGTTAAATAAAAAGAGAAACAAGATCAAAAATTAAAAAGGAGTAGTGAGAAGGATTAGGAGGGACTTTGGGCCAGAGGACGTTTTTTTGTTCATTTACCGACACGATCCAACCTGGTGCACGATAAGAATATCACCAAGTTAAGTATATGTACCTTAATATTTTGTTTTAAGAATAAGTAAGCTCTTGAGTTGAGTTCTTTTATTGATATAAAGTATTGTGGCTGGCTGGTGGAGAAACGGGACCTTATTAATTTTTTTTTACGTGAAATTCTTCATTTAAAGTTTGAAATTTTGTTTTATGCTGAATTCATTGTGTAAATAAAGCATTAAGTTCTCAGTGATGAGCTGTCTCCTTTCATAGGTTTTGTGATTAAGCCTTCAATAAGAGAAAAATCACATGGCGCCCAAAACTCAGACTTTGACCCATCCCATCTCCTGAGCTAGATTAACATGTGCTGTGGAGCACGTAACAATCTCTTTGCTTCCTCTCACCTCTTTGCTAGAAAACCGGTATCAAGATGTAGGATGGCCCATTGTCAATTGAAATTCGAGCCATAAACCTAACATCTCGCAAATTTGTAAACATCTTTAACAATTCTCCGCTTAACTGTACCTTTTCTTTGGATAACCATCGATCTGTATGATATATTCAGGCATAAAATGAATCATGAGCCTTACTAAATTACGGGTTTCCAAAATACACAGAAGGTTCAGAATGCAGCTGTTATTGACAGAATTGCATGCACTTATAGGACAGCATAAAACAGTAATACTTTCTACTTTCAAAAATTTTAAAACGTCTCTTCAAAATTATCGTCTCAATATATTTGAAAGCTTCTAAGATAAAACGAGAGCGTAATCCCGTTGACAAAAGGCGAAAGAATAGCAAGGAAATCTTGAACAACGAGAAAACATTAAAGTGTCATATCATATCATCGTATATAAGTTATTTAATGTGGCTTTTCCTAAAAATATGAAAATCAGTCCTTAGACGTCGAATCGACATAATGCCTTTTCCATAAAGTCCCGCAAACTTATGCTCCTGCAAATAACCAGGACCAGACTCTCACCCTCTTGATGAAAGCCCAGGCATATCGGGAATTCCATCAACAGAATTATTGTAATAACAATAACAAGTTATTGATGCCGCATTATAGACGCAAGCACTCCACTAGCCGAGATAGTGCTCAGCCTTCCGAGTTGTTATCGCTTCCCATTATTTACATCTCAGTGGTTTTACGAGTCGAAATGACAAACTCTTGAAAAAGCAATCAGCCGCGCTATGCAGTGACCATTCATACCGTCATAAATGAGTTATTTATGGGCTATCAATGCTAGCGTATGTCAAACACATCAAAATCATTGAAGGACAGCAGGACAGGCGAGCGACCACTCAGCATGGTCCTTTTTGGTCTTTTAATTCTTTTCTTCTTCTTGGCTTGACGATTGCAATTTGATTATTTCGCATGTATCTCATTTGCGATATTTCAAGCGAAAAAATCGATTCTTGTGTGTTACTGGTCAATCAGAGTATTACAGAGTATTTCATAAAGTTTACTCATCTCGAGGTAAATTTTGGTCAAGGAACTTGAAACACTTTTCTTTCGTTTGATTGAGTTATGGTTTTCAATTTCTGGATTTAGAGCCAAAGGATTAAAACCTCTAAACTCAAACTTTATGCATAAACTATGTTTCCTTGCTAATGGTCAGGCTAAATTTAGTCTTTTTATGTGATTGATTTTTTCATATTGGCTTGCAAATCCTTATCTTTTCAAACAAGGTTAGCAAGCTGACCCCAAAGGCAATAATTGAACTCGTAAAAAGGTTAGTTTTAGCCTAACCACTCTAGAAGAGGAAACAATAAAGAATTAACATTGTTTGTACTATAATAAAGCACGAGTAAATTTTACCCACGGCAAACCAGGAAGGGTTGCTATTTTTTCATCGATGGAAGCCAAATTTCTTTTAACAACTAGTTGTACCTTTCAGTCAATCCTGTTGGCTATCCTTTATTTGGGAAAAATTAAAGATTTCTCTTCATTGTCGGTAAATGCTCTCGGCTGTCATATTTGTGGCAGCTTGTCCTTGCAAAATTTCGCGTTTTAGGGTTCAAAACAACGGAAATCCTTTTACTAAGACTTCGCAGTCCGTCCGTCGCCAGGTTGTATCTCATGAACCGCAATAGGTAGACAGTTGAAATTTTCACAGACTGTGTTTTTCTTTTAGATCATATAACAAAAAGGATAGGCTATGAGGAAAAGAAACTTAAGCATTTTTCTGCATGTAGTAGAACCGCATCGATGTATTCGTTTTAGTCATGGAAGTAGTAAACTACGATATTTACAAACCGGCCGAAAAATTTAGTGGTTGAAACTTTATTACGTATTGAAGAAATTCAATAGAAGAGATTTCATTATATCACAAGATTTTTAAATTAATTTTTAAGATTATAATTTTATAATATTTCTATAACATCATACATTTTTACGAATTTTCTTAGTGCCCCATTTATTTTCTGATAATATTTTTTGGCGTTGCCTTTGTATGTCTGTTGTAAATTTTGGCGACAATAACAATTCAATTTTAAACAAACAAACCGGTATTGGAAATTGCTAAATTTTTCTACCACGGCTGTTTATTTTTATAAATATTTCACTCTTATTTTCTTTAGAACAATATAATTTATTACTGAAAGAATTAAAATTACCGGAAAAATGATTTCCTAAGAGAATATCTCCGGTTGTTTCTGCAGCACAGCACAGCGCACTTCATTCCGATAATTGAAGACTGCCGAGTCTCGATTCTATGAAAACCAGTTTACAAAACAATATTTGAGTATAATATAGCACTTCTATTAAATATATAATCACTTATAATCACTTTTATATCACAAATTCACTAAGTGAAACACGAACTTTCCTGTGATAAAATCTGAAATGTCAGAAATAAATCAGAATTGTCAAACTGAAGAATAACCTTAGATTAGAGTAACAAGGCGTGTCTCAAAAAAAAATGCTTATTACACGTACATGAATTTTAAACAGCATAGCCTATCCTTTTCGTTATATGATCAAAGGTTTTTCTATTGGCGATATAACAACAAATAATAAAGATAAAATAAAATTAAAAATTAAAGAGGGCCCCCGTGATTTGTTCGGCGTTTTTTTCCTCGTTTTATTCTCATTCGTTATTATTATCATAAGTAGGCATTTTATTTTAAATGACAGCATTATTATTATTTTTTCAAATGACAGCATTTTTATTTTCTTTTTCAAATGACAGCATTATTTTTTCATATGACGCCAACTATCATTTGAAAAAATAAATAAAAAGTACATAGTTGAAAATTTTGTACGATGGTACGGAACCATTCGTGTGCGAGTCCGACTCTCACTTGGCCGGTTATTTAAATTCATAACTTCTTGCCACAAGCTTTGGTTTTTATAGAGATAGATCTTTAAAATCGTGTATATATATTTCCAGATATAAATTCTTTACTGAATTCCTTTCTTTGTGCCATCGGTGCAAAGTAACCCCTAATTAAAGCCAAATAGAACTTCAAGGGTTTCCCCTTAAACGCCAAAACATAATGTGAGCGACAAGATAAATACGTCGTAAAAACGCTGCCAATTGCATTCTAATAACACGGCAGTTAATGGTCTACAATAGTTGACGACAGCGTTCGACGTTGTCGTCGAATTTAAATGAAATTTGAAATTTGTCGGGCATAGATGGTGCGTTTAGCAAAATTATGATTTTGGATTGCGTTCATATATATTGTTATATGTTCATTGCATTCATATTTATGACTTTATAGATTAAAAATATCAGCAAATAACAATGCCGTGGAAAATATCAAAGTTGGTTGAATAAAAAATGAAAAACAAGGTTATTGATGTGGTAAAATGCCACCGTATTATACGAAAAAAAAAACGCATCGGCATAGAAACCCAACTCCGACTGAGTTTTATATAACTCTTGGATACACCTTCTTATTCTATGTTGGCTCTGTTTAATAAATTCTTCATTAGCCAAAAACGCTATATATGCTGCTTTAATAATCATTTCTTTTTTATTCGTTGAATTTTTTTCTATTTTCAATTTAAAACACAAATAGCAGAAGAAATTTAATTTATGATTGACAACTCTTTGCGCGCTGATGTCGCTCCAAGGGACGTTTGCGCGAAGCTCTTTACAATGTGATTTGCCATGTCGCTCGCTTTGTGTTATAGCCTTAAGGCCAATACTTAATATCGCCATCGGCTTTGGCTTTGGATTTTGTATTGGCATTGGCATCGACATCACCGGACCGGCAGTATTAAGCCTTTCATAACCCAATGACGTCATCGAAAAGTAGACAACAATATATTTGAGCTTTGATAAGTTGTGAAGCTTTGAAGAATATTTAATTACAGTGAAAAGAAACTGTAGAAATTAATTGTTCTTCGGCAGTGCGTATTATATTAATACTGTTACGTGCAACAGAAAAAGGACAAACGACAAACTTCGTGTGAAATGACTAATTAAGTACAGACAAAAACAACTTTAGGTTCTGTAAAAGGATGTTTCGAGAACGGAATAGTCGGGAAGGTTGTGGGACAATTTGTAGAGTATAAGTACACCTTCAGGCGGTAGGCGAGTTTTATCTCAGACAGTAGAGTGAACTATTTGGATTGTGATAATTAGAAGTACAGTTCTAGCGATAATTTAGGTAGAGTAAATTTGTGATTGTCTGTGAATTTGTTAAAGTCAACAGTATACTTAAAAAAAGAAAGAACTTGAGAGCTATATCTAAAATATTGTGTAACACCCGCCGGAGGGTTCCTACCCGCGCCCAAAAGTACACCCCAGTAAAAAAAAATTTCATCTACGAATTATATCCAGCAATTAGTTGAAGCGAACAGTGAAAACCGTTTTCCAATTGGACTTAACTACCGGGTTTTGGCATATCTGTGATACAAAAAATCGTGAAGACGTCACTTCGGACACCTTTGAATTTGAAATATGAACTTACTCAGAGCATGAGCATTGACGCTGATGTCGATGTTGTCATTAGGGTTAACATCATTGTCATGTACAGTTTTCGATTTTGAGAACTACAATCGTGAATGCCAATGCCACTGCCGATACCGCTATTGGGTTATGACCCTTAAGTTATGTAAGAGTGCCGGCCATAAGAAAAACATGTGATCAGCCACACTTAGACCATAGATGGTCCATTGTGATGCCACTTTATTTCGACCCTACCTGGAGCATATTCCCAAAATTTAGAGGATGAGATGAAAACAGCCACAATGGTTAATGAACTTCAACAGGTCTTCCAATTCCTTGTCTGTTAATTCTTTCAATTCTCACAAAAAGAAACTACCAAACGTATTTCTTCTACGCTTAGCAATGTTAGAGAACTCACACAGCAATAGCTGAGCGCTTATAACCTCTTCCTCGTCCGTACAGCATCTGCAGAAGTCATGGTATGGAGCTCACATGCACTCTGCATGTTTACCAATGAGTCAGGGGCCCGTGATAACTGCAATAAGATTCCGGATATCATGATGGTTTCTCCTTAGCAGAGTTTCTCTCATCATAGGATATATCTTGGCACAAAGCTGTCTTGAAGTCTCGTATGTGGTTAGCTCTCCCCATCTATGATTAGCCAGCTTATAGAGTAGTAAATCATCTACAGCCTTCTGACTGTTAACGACAATAATTACAAGCCTTACAACTTATTTGGCCCTTTCGTGGTAAAATTTTCCGCAAATAAACAACTTTGAAGATCCTTAATTTTAGTGACGCAAATTAATTGAATTTCATTTCTTTGTAGCATTCATGAAAAAATATAAAAAATTGATGATGACTACCATAAACTGTTGACTGAATTTTTACAACATCCATCTCCCTGCTCATTGCAATTGTTTCTCACGAAAACCCCTTCCCTGTGACTGAATCCATTCAGGATTACATTTTAAAAAAAAATTTAAATTGTCAGAAGGCATAAACACTGACAAGTGGAGCTAAAACATTTTCCGGATTTGTCAAAAGAACGAAATTGAAACGTTCGTCGACAGAGCGAAAGGGGTGCCTATAGTAGAGAAATCCTCTCGAATATACACGTAAAAGCCTTGTAGCCGAAAATCCTTCGATTCGTTTCAAATTTCATGCAGCTGGGATTAAATTGAATTTTCCGACTTTGAAATTTTGAAATGCATTTTGCTCGTTCTGACAGGCATAGAAGACATTTCCTGATCACTGAGTGAACACTATAAGAACTCTATGCAAAAGAAGGCAACAAAAAAAAACACAGGAACTTGAGACCTGATGTGCAATTTGGTATTGTGCAAATCCCAAACCAATCTAGAAGTGAAGTTCTAATGGACATCCAGGACTCATTTATCGGTAAGTGTTGCTAAAAGTTTTGAGGTAATTTTATTTAAGTTTCGTAAACTCAAAAACACATACACACTCATACTCAAACTTATGCAGGCAGTAGACGCTACCTCCAGAATAAGGAAACCTGGTCCATTTAAGGTTATGACACTACTTTGAATATGAAGAGATCTTTATTGCTCCTTTCGTCATAGCCAATAAATGGCACCAGTTTTTGTCGATTCAGTTCCACACCCCATTCCCGATTATTCCGTGCATATGTGAGCAGCAGTACTTGAGGAGTTCACAGTTTCTATAGGAATTATAATAGAAGGATAACAGAAATATCAATGCAAAAATTTTTCATGAATACGTAATAGCCCTTGTGGCTGCATAAGGGTTTCCAACCGTGAAAAATCAAATCGTAATTTGCATAAGTTGATCTGTTTTTAAGGAGAAACCATAACGAATCCGGGATTCAATTTGCAGAAGTTCATAATATTTCCAAGATTCAGGGTCTTTAGTTTTCAGTGGTGACATTTTAATCCTTTGTTATGAGGACTCCTTGCAAGTCCTTATTATTTTTATCTTTAAAAGTAGTTTGGATTTTGAAACTTTATTAGAAAGGAGAGGGGTTTGGTTGAGATTTTAATTTTTGTTATTATTATGCAACCAAAGCTAACTTTCAGAGGGGTTGGTATTTGATAGATCACACAATCTTGCTCTCCCGAATTTTCTAAAAGATTCATTAACTTGGATGCCAATTGACACTTCAGATTTATATAGTTCCGGCTTATGTTTAAGTATATTATATTCATCCGACGAAGATGATGATGATGACGACGACGACGACGTGCCAATTTCTATAGTTTGCTACAAAGTATTCATTCAGAAGTTATTCATCTTCAGGACTTTATTTTACTATACAGAGGAGTCCTAACCTATAACAGTGGAATGTGATGGTGGTGTGGGTTTGCAGTATTCGCTGACATCGCAACCGTAAAATATTTCTCATCATGGGAAGCTATTCATCTGGGAATCTTTACATGCAGTCGTATTTTTTTTTAAAACCGTTAACTCTGCCCATAAAGTGTACCTTTAATGTCGTTAATATTAATAAAAAAATCAACTTTGTAACTGAGAAGAGGCGGCCCCGTCTGTGAAGAACGACATCTGAACAGGCGGCTACGAACCGCGCGCGTTTTGATAGTATCCTGAAGATTACTGTCGCAGACAATACACAGTCTTCTTGTGCCAAGGTGTAAATGTAAATAATTTTTAATATTTTACGACACTATAAAGAGACGGTAATTTCTTGAGCATAAGAAGTAGACGAGCGACGTCGTCGGTCTTGCAGCCGTAGTGTAATAAAGTGTGAATATTGAAAAGGAATTATTTTTGCAGATAACTGAGTTGCAGAAGTGTAAAAAAAAACAAAAATTTGATAGATATCTGCTTAATGAATATTATAAATTTTAACTGTCCCGAGAGAGTGATAAAAATGGGTTTGATTGTTGTTTGTATCTAGGAAGGCGTCATTCTTAGATTTTTGATACAATACAACATGCAAGTTTTGAAACAGTGCTGAGTTGATACTGGATTTTCGGGATAGCCAACTAAGCAGAAAGAAACTATTGGTACGCAATGCCACAGTAAGGAGGACTTTATTTTTTTATTGACTTTGACGTGATCTTTTTGGTCTTGCTTCACCTGTGAAGCGGTATTTCCGATTTTTGACATATTTTCATTTCATTTTCATCAATCTCTCATCATTTTTTGCTTTGCGATAACATCTCTTCTCTTTTGCAAAAAGTATCAATCATGGAGCAACGCATATCACTTCCAAAATATCAAGTTAAAATCGAATGAAAAAATCAGCAGATATTTCTGCATTACAGGTAAACAAGATATTCATCTCCAAAGACTTGCCTTCATAAACTATTGTACCGGATGAATTTTGTTAATCAAAAACGTTTTTTTATTTTATGCATTTTGATGGAAAAAAATTCCATTCGGAATATAAAATTTATTTTAAATACTTTGCTCCAGATATGTTCTTCATAGTAAAACTTGCCAATACTTATTAAGATCCCCATAAAAAACACTGCCTCTTTTGAGTTCCGTAAAACAAAAGGAACCCTTATAAGATGACTCGTTTGTGCGTCTGTCAGTCTGTTATAGACGTTTTTCTGGAAAACAACGTGATATAGGAATTTAAAATTTGACAAAATGTTAGGCCTATGTAGGGCTACCATCTCTAAAATTATGAAACTAGGACAACAAGTTCGAAAGCCCCGGATTTGTTAGCATGAAACCCGGTCATTCTTCACAGATAATGTTACTAATGAAATAGCTTCAAATTGTTGTATTGTGTCTTTCTTTATTTATAAACGGTTTGCGTGTTCAGTAAGTTTCTTTTTTTCGTCCACTAAATTAGTGAGAACATTCTCTTTACGTTGGTATTATGAGGTAGTATGCTAAGAAATACTGTGAAGTCTTGAATCACCCGGTGCACAAATGAGCATTCGATGTTTTTAAAAAATTAAGCCAAAATTGATTTGGGCCCAAGAGGCGCTTAGCTTTTGGTTGAAAGTTTTTAAATTCACCCAGTCATCTATCAATTTTTTGTGAGCAATTTCGGTGTTCTCTTATGAAAAATAAAGCAATATTTTCAATTACAGTCCATCGAGTATTCTCAGTGATATTATGCAAAACATTCAGTAATATTTATCACATTGTTGTAAGCTTGCTCTACGCTGTGGAACAGCATGTTCTTAGTAAAATGCTCACGCCTAAATTTCCTCTGTTTGGTAAAAGTTCCGATATTTCTCTCTTTCAGGGCCAATGCTAAACGAGCGCCTTATGTCGAGCTCCCATGAGAGTAGGTACTTATAATGGAGCTGTACACATGAGCTCCTCACGACCAAAAGGTCGCGCGAACAATTTGGTCTGGCGTTTTCCGCTCAAGACGCGCGAACTGTAGAGCGTCATAAAGATTTCTGCAAGGCTTCTGCATTGCCACACGAGCTGCCAAATGGTCGCGCATCATTTGCAATTAGAAAGGTAGTGTTTTTGATATGGTGCAAGACTTTTAAATTATGAATAGGAAAATCAGATCAAAGAGAAATGCCTGGTGAAATATCTTTCGCTGTTTAGTGGATGCAAAAAGATCTTTTTTTTTTGATTTTTTAAAAGTTTTCCAACTGAATATAAAAATAAGACATTATTTGGAACATTTATTTTGATCAAAAGTTATAATCACATTAAATAGGTAGCTAATAGAAAAAAGTTACATTCTTTTCATTGTGCGAAAAAAGTTATATCGTGTTACAACCACGAGATTTTTATCATGATGCGCGGACAATTATACGATCGATTATTTTGTAGCGCGTGTGACATTAGCCTAAATGTGAGTATTATTTTTTATTAAGTTATACCCATCCTTTATCTTACATAATTTTTGTTTTTCTTGGTATTTTTTTAAATTTTATTAATACAGGGTAATCTTTTTCTCTCGTGAAGTGTCGCCAGTTTGGGTTACTTAATATGGGAAGTACTTGGTGGTACTCGGGTGTTTGCAGTAATTTTACTTACGTGAGTTGACACACTACAGTATCTGCGAGCGCGCAGAACACAATACACAGGTAGTTCAAGATTACGATTTATAACGATTTAAATTTAACTGTAACAAATATTTAGAAAAGCTCAGAGTGTAATGCGGACGAGTCTCAGCATACTTTTTTTTTACGAAAAAAATATTAAAAACAGAACGAGTTCGATTCCAAGCATGCATTTTTAACTGAAAAATATATTAAAAAAATTAAAACAATATTAAAAAATTAAAAAAAAAAGTTAAATAAATTAAAAATTTGAAATTAAATAAGCTGGAATTGGTCAGTGACGAATTCTTACGATACTCTAGATGAATTCCTGTATTTAATTTTGTCACCTCTCTGCAAATTTGATTGTTAAAGTGGTTTTTCAAATATATTTCTAGAACGATTTAATATGAGACCATATTCTGAAGTACTTTTCAGTACAAGAAAAACATCTAGGACTAATCATTTTCACAGTTTACGGAAAAAACCTCAATTTTTGGATGGCAGGACCATGAACGTTGCCCGATTTAGTCTAATTTTAAAATTGCATTTACTATTTTTATAAAAACTTCATATACAAAATCGCAGCTTTCTACGTTGACGAGCTCTCAGGCAGTGTTCAAATAGTATATAGTGAAAGGTGAAGTTTTTTATGGCAACTTTTTTTAAAAGGCCGTGCAAAAAATTTCAGCTTTCTAAGTCAGTGCGCTCTCGAGTGAGGACTAACAGACGAACATGCAAAAATCAAAATATGTTGTTCAAGTAATAGCTTTTACTCGAATTTCAACTATTTGTTTTATGAATAACTAGGTGCAATTAAATGAAATAACTCCTTTTTATTAGTGTGAACTCAACAACTAGATCTTTATTTGACAGTAGTACAAATCGAAGTGATGAGAACATCGAGATCAGAAAAAAATGATTGAAAGAGAGATAAAAATACACTAACTAGTTCAGTGCGTTTAGACCAATTCTTTTTAAGTTACAATTGCATTTCAGTGCATTTCGTCTAATTGAAATATTTGAATTGAGAAAGAGTTATAATTAACAATAAATTAAATTTAATTGTCTAGCTGAATTTAATTTAGTGAATGATAGCATGAATACAATATTTTTGAATTAACATAATCTGGGACTATTAGTAGATGACTGATCGTGGGTTTTCAATATATTTTGATCTACCATCATTATTTCTATGTGTTACAAACGGAATGACAAACTTAGCATACCGTACGTTTTCATCATCTAGGGTATAAAATAAAAGAAAATTAATAATATTAAAATAAATTAAAATAAAACTTACAAACTTAAGAGATAATCCCGTTCTAAGAACGGACAAGCTGGTTGGTAATAAACATTATTTCACACTTGTAAAGCAGACTATAAAATATAATCATATTATTGGAATAGAACAGATACGTTCTGAATAAAGGAGCAATTCAATTTAGTAAATATAGATGGCACAGTAGTAAATGTGAATAGCCTGAAAGTTATGGACTTGCATGTCAACCATAATGAAATGGAATAGATTTGCCGCCGATGTTATAACTTTATTCGTTCATAAATTCGCACGCTTTTCAACATTATTTCATTCTTCTAATGAAGAAATGTGCGAAAAGGAAAGAATTATCCATTGCAAAAATTGCTTCCATTTAACCAATATGAAAATTCTGCAAAAATGTATCCAAATATACAAAAATCACATGTGCATTCAAGTGGCAACACCACTAGAGAGTCGAGTCGATCTGCCTGTCGGTGTTATTAGGTACACGTACAGTACACAAAAAATTTAAATTTTCATTTAATTGGTTTTAAAAAGTGTAAACCGCGGACGGTATAGAAAACCCAGTCCGGACGCTCCCCGGACGGCCTCCAAACTAGGACAAATCCGGGGAAACCCGGACGGATGGCAGCCCTAGGCCTATGTGACGCGCATATATGTTGAAAGACAAAGATCTTGAAATATTTTTGTGTTAAATTTTTAATTGGGGGAGCTTTGGACCCGCTCAAAAACATTTTTTGTGTATTCAATCGAGGAGTATTTGGGCACTTGGTGGAACATTTTTTTAATTTTTATTTTTAATTAGCAAAACACTTGTATGTAAATATTCCACAGATATATTTATTTAAGTTTTAACAAATTTAAAACTACGTTATAATCTACTAAATACAAAATCCCGACGCGTTTCGCCTTATTGGGGCATTATCAAGGGCTGGCTACTGACTGCAAATTATAAAAATAGGCCTGGTTTAAGTAGCGGACTTCTATCTGAAAAATCTATCTGGTCATTCACTAATACATTGCCATTAGCTAGAGCTCGTCTAATTTCAAAAATTTCATATCTGTCAAGTATAGAACCATTGCTTAAATTATGTAATAGAGTAAGGTTATTGATGTTTGTACTGTGATTTTCTATAGCAAGATGTTTTGAGAGACCCGATTTAGGCTTCATGTGTTTAGCTCCTGCGACATGTTCAGAAAATCTAGTTTTTATTTTTCGTTTTGTGTGTGGGACATCATTTGAAGCAATTCCAAAACAAAAAAACTCAAATTTTTTTAATGAATTGGTTATAAAGAAAAAATACCACCTCCCTCTGATCTTTTAGGTTTCTAGCGCTAAAATTTTGATATTATCAGGGTTACTAGGCATTGTTTGATGAATTCCAGGAAAACTGCAGCTGTTTTCGTCGCTTCCATAGTAGTTAGGTGTACTGGACAAAACATTTTGTGTCTGATCTTATAAGACAACTCTTACTAATAAAATCGACTCTTATAAAATTTTTCCTGCGTTCGTCTGTATGATTCACTTATGATATGAACATTTGGATTAGATTTAAATATATTAAAGTTCGCCGGATCGAAGATTCGTTGATAAACCAGGGACCGAACCAGTTATGACTTTTTACGAAAAAAGCCAACTTTACCTGTTATTCCTGACCGATAATAATTTGAAGCTGATAAAACCAAGCTGGAAAGGCTTTTTATTTTATCTGGCAAAAATATAAAGCCGGCTTGGCTTTCTATTTTTTCTGGCAGTTATAAAAAGCCAGCTGACCTTTCTATTTTTTCTGGCGAAAATAAAAAGCCAGCTTGGCTTTTTATTTTTTCGAGCTGGAAGTAACAGGCTTTGAAGCTGATTAAATTTTTGAGGAAGTTTAAAAAGCCAAGCTGGTTTCTTACTTTTCCTAGCCGAGTATCAAAAAAAAAACCCTTAAAATATGAAACTAGCTTGGCTTTTTATATTTCCGGCTTCGAAACCTGTTACTTCCAGCTCGAAAATATAAAAAGTCAAGCTGGCTTTTTAATTTTACCAGATAAAATAGAAAGCCCAGCCGGCTTTTTATTATTTCCAGATAAAATAGAAAGCCCAGCTGGCTTTTTATTATTGTCAGAAAAAATAAAAAGCCAAGCTGGTTTTATATTTTTGCCAGATAAAATGAAAAGCCAAGCTGGCTTTTTATTTTTGCCAGATAAAATAAAAAGCCTTTCCAGCTTGGTTTTTCAGCTTTTTTTAATAAAAAGTTAAGTTTTCGAAAGCTTTGCAGGAATCGAAACGGGTTTCACGAGACATCTTTTGGTATATTCCACAAAATTCCACGATCATGATTTATCCCAGCTTTTTTTGTTTAAAGTTTTCAAAATACCAGTTATTTTCGGTCCCTGTGATAAACTCTGGTACGTACGGAGCCTTACACATAAACTCAAATTCTGAAACATATCGCCTCAAGATTATTTTGTTCCGACTCCTTTGACATCCACGCAATTTTCTAAAATTTGAAAAAATATGATTGTGCTGCCACTTTTCAAAGCTACATCTTCAAATGGTTCAAGCGATTTTTGACCAAACAAGGTCAAGGTTCTTAAGAAGCTCATGCATGAGCAGTTGTTACTATCGAACTATATGTTCGCTTCGCTGCTGTCAGAATTCCGAGCTGAGTATAACTGTGACACTATTTTTTTACGAATAATGTCCGGCATTCGTAAAACCTACGTTAAAAGTCACTTAAAAATCCTGACACTTTTTTGAAAGCTTTTGATAGCGTCTCCGATTTCAAATATGCTTCTTGTTGGGCGATCATTTGCTTTCAAGGAGTTTGCCTCTCAAATGCGGTGTACCTCAGAGTTCAACGTTAAGCCCCTATTGTATGTACATAAATGACATCCCCAGCAACATAGTAGACTTTAAAAATATTAAAAACATTTGTATGCCGACGACGACCGGATATGCACATTTGGATAGAACAATTGGTGTGATAGAGAATTATGTAGAGCGAATTAACTTTAACCTGAAGAGAATATGTGAGCGGTCTAAGAAGTAAGATTTATTGTTGAATACCAATAAATCTAGTTAAATGATTTTAAATTGTGAGAGACTACATATCTCATATTTTTCAACTGTAATTATTCTGAATGGCATAGTTTAACCTTATATCACTAGTCTTCGAAACCTAGGAATTATGATCAACACTTCTATGATTTACCGTGTCCACCTAAATACCACAAATTTGGCATATTTCGAAGATTGTGATTATCTGCAAAACTTCGATTTCCTGCTAGAGTGAAGACATTTTTTTTGATCAATTGAAGTTTCACAACTGTAATTAATATTAAAATATCTTTCTTACGCTCAAGCATTCTTTGATTTAATTGTTTTTCCAGTATGCTCTTCACATTCTAAAGAATCTGTGCAATCTACTGAGTGGGAAAAAGATACCTGCAGATGATGAGGATATTTTATTAAAAATGTAATTGCAAAATAGAACATGAAGATATGACGCTGTGATCTCTTCGTACTGCTATTCAACTTTTTTAAATTTTGTATGTCATAAAGTTATTATCGATTTTATTCATTTGACTTCTTTAACTCATTTCACACTTTCATCTTCTTCGAAAGAGCTGATATAGTATTTTGCACTGTTAAGTGTTAGATATGGACGTGCGACTGCATTTCTATCGCTGACTGAATTTTATGAGCATTTTACAGTAAAGCACAAAATGAGAGGTGTATGATAATATTTTCAAATCTTACAAATTACTAGAGAGTTTTGCTAAGAAATAAATTCATACCGAATTTAGTCTGCAAATCTCCAGCTCGAGAATTAAGTTGGAAAAACTCTTTTACAAACGAAAAATCTGAAAAACAAAAAAAAATCTATGCAAAGGTAGGCGTTTTGTATCAGAAGGAACTGTATACTCATCAGTACGACTTAGTTCCTGCATGCCGTATACGCCGATTTGGGAGCAAACATTCGCTATGAATTTATTTTATAGCAAAATTCCCTATGAAATGCTAGTCCCTCATAGGACCAAACTTGCTAGACATTCAATTAAATACATAGTACTTCGCCTCGTATATAATTCGTACTTAAAAATTATTTTATGTCCATATATGAGGTTAGGTTGGCTGTTCACTTTGGCGTATATAACAGGCAGGAACAAGTCGTACTGATGAGTATCGATACTGCTGGTACAAAACATCTGTTTTGCATAGAAATATCTTTTATTGAAAGATTTTTCGTTTGCAAAAGGTTTTTTTTTTACAATTTATTATCCTGTAACTTCTTCGGATTAATTTGACGTTTTACCTTGAAAAGCACCTCATATTTTTGCAAACCTGTTAGTCCATAAGGAATTGGGAGTAATTTCCCAAAAATGTCCCATCTGGATTAGACTTCAATGCGCTTAAATGTTGAATGACAACATTTTAAATTTTGACAATTCTCTGTGTTTCCGAGATTCAAATCCTATTTTTACATAGCTTTCATGAGCACTTACGAGTACCTACAATTTTCCAGCCTTTTGTCATATTTCCACTATTACAATGCAACTACAAGTTCCTCCGACTGCAGCTAATCTTAACCTAGGTTAATTTAGATAATTTAAATTAATTTTTGTATTAAATATGATTGAATTGGACTAATAATATAAATCGGGTGACGCAACACTTGGTTTTTGAGACTGTATCTACTGAACTTTCTTTCGCCATAAACTAGGAACAGTTTCAAAATAAAGGCATTTTTAACAATTCGTAGATAATCATCTTTACCAGAAATTTGGAAGTCATCATTGCTATATTTTTTCTATCCACATATTTACAAACAATCAATTTTTCGGTTAAACTGAATTTGTTTGAAAAGTTTTCCCGTGCTTTAGATCACTTTCGGTATGTAAATTTTATTATTATTTTTCCTTCTGCCTCTATAAAAGAAGGATCGCAACTCATCAGGAAACGAGCTAGGATAGTGAAGTGAAGAAAGTCAGTGATGATACACAGATCACATCCCCTAAACAGCTGGCACAAGTCTCGTACTATTCGTTCGTCCTGGTTCTTTTCGCACTTTTTCCTAATATAGCCATATCTAATCATCTGGCGAAAAGAAATTATGTGCATCACACGCCCACCACACTTGCCGGATTTTACTGGCTTCGAAAGTTTATTATTAGGCAACGATTACCTTACGGGAAGGTGTTTACATAGGTCGTATTGACCATCATTTTTGTTTAAGATATTATGACCGGGTATTCTTGAGGAAAGGAAACCGTTGACACATCTCTTGCAGTCATAAATTCTTCATTTTGACTTTCTGATATATAAGAAATATCTTCTTCCTCATGTTCATTCAGATCATCACCTGCTTGGAATATCATTTCCATACACGTCATTAATAAAGGATTCGATTTCACTTTGACCAAGACGTCGTGCAAAAGGAGTAGTCACCAGGTCTTCATCATCATCAGTATCAGGATCATGGATATAAATATCTTTATCATGGACATCACCCCGAGCTAAAACAAATAGTATCTTTGCTGCTTATTGAAGATCATACTTCTAAATTTGCCACAGGAATTTTAGTCTTCATTGGAATAAATTAGTTTTTATAGTATACAATCGAAATATAATTCAATATCAACGTACAATGAGGGAAATCCCCATAAAATCACTGCCCTATTCGAGATAATTTTCCTGGTAGGAGAAAATTCTCTTCAAATTAGGCTCAAAAGATTTCTGTCGATCTTATATCTCTGGTAATTTTAGAAAATCCGTTTTATTAAATATTTATGACAAAGTGTATAAACGAAATTGAAATAAAATATATTTAAACATTTTTTTAAAATGAATAACTTTTGTAAATAAAATGCACGTAAAAGTAAACAATTATTTTTTCTTTCTCAGTGATATAAACAAGAAAAGCTTAATGCAAAATAACAAATGCTACAATTCAGATTAAATCTTCAAAGTTAGGGCATCCATGACTTTAATTAGAATTGCCTAACTGCAACTCATGCCCAAACTTTGAAGATTTAATCTGAGTTGTAGCATTTCTTATTTTCCAGTAAACTTTTATTGTTTATATCACTGACACAGAAAAAATAATTTTTTACTTTTTAGTGCATTTTATTTACAAAAGTTATATATTTTAAAATTTTTTTTAATATATTTTATTTTCTACTTTTTAGTCATACTCTCGGCCTTCGAGTCTTGATTCTCGACTCTCGAAGTTCAACTCTCGAAAATCGAACTTCGAAACTCTACTCTAGAAACCGAAACTTGAAACTCGACTCTCGAAACTCGACTCCGGAAACTCAACTCTCGAAAATCGACTTTCAAAACTCGACCTGCGAAATTCGGTTCACGAAACTCGACTCTCGAATCTCGACTCTCGAGAACCGACTCTTGAAACTCGACTCTCGAGGACCTACTCTCGAAACTCGACTCTCGACTCATATCACACACGGCCAAAATTGGACAGCCCCAAGGATGGTAGTTTCCACCTCCACCCCAAAGCCCCCAACACGTAAGAAAATTTTATCCTATCGTAAAGCTCCCCACTCACTCATTCTAAATCAAAAAACCTCATGTAAATCCATCCACGTTTACTACCCTAAAACTCTTTCCTCACGAACTGCACTCTCAGGCGGCAGGACAAAAACTTTCTGAGTCAGGGGTCTGTAAGTTGCTAGAAAGTTATTAAAAAACATTTCTTTTTTTAATTTGGCATTTTTTTTAATGGTAGTTTGTACTTTCTTGCAGAATTTTATTAGAAATTAAAAAAAATTATGAACATTGTCACGAGGAACATATTAAATAAGGAAGAGAGAAGTAAAATAGCAATTTAGTCCGATGTTGGTTTCACATAGTGCATTTAAAATAAACAGATCGCAAACAGTGGTCCGACACTTCTTACTTTTGACTAAATTTACAGAAAAATGCTACTCATGATCATAATGGAAATCTTAGTGATAATCAAAAAGGACCAATTTTGATAGTCAAGAAGCAGTACTTGTTCTCACCGGAAGTAGTAAAAGAGTAGAACCTGCCAGTGACAACATGCGTGTACAACAACTTTTAAAAGCCGAAAATAACTTAGTTTACAAAAAGAACAGTACATAATTAGCATCTTTATCTATTATCCTTGTATGCTCCCGTAGTCATTCTATGTATTTGCACTACCAACAATGTGAAAATTTAAATGGAAAACAAAAACATCTTTACCCTTGAAAATAAAATTGGGCAGAAGTTTTTAATTGCATATTCTAAGATATATTTTCAATTTTGGTACCAAATCGAATTGGAAAATATTTGAATTTATCGAGCATGTATATGCTTCAACTAACTATATTTGGAGAATGCATATATTTCATTTTTCTTGATTTCTAACGAACTTTAATATAATTTTCGTTACAAAATCTAAGGCGTCATCTGGGTGGTGTTATAAACTGCGCGCGCAGGTTTTTCGTCCTAAGTGGTTAAGAGTTAACGTCCTGATATCCTGCAAGCGATTCAATACCAATAATTCGCATAATCAATATTCACTAGCTTTCACTCCCTTCTTAAGATAGTTGAGGAAATACATAAAAAAAAAAAAACACAAAATTTACCTTTCCGTTCATAAAAATAAAGTAATGAGAAACGAGGAGGAATTCCCTTGAAAGCTTATCTTTTACACGGAAAATAAATTTATTAGCCATGTTTCAAAAACACCTGTATACAATCGTTCGTGTCTTAACTTGATGGCATCGAAATTAAAAGAACAAAATTAAATTTTAAATAGACAAAAGAATGCTCTACAAAAACCACCCCCAAAACACGCATACGTAAAATAAAATATTTCAACCACTTCCTCTGTAAACAGTTTGGTCCGCGCATTATTACCAGTTTGTAGAGAGTACAGAGCAATGCAAAGTGGCCATCACTGTAAATAATTTCAGGGAAATTACTTCCTATTAATCAATTATACAATGAAGATTCCTATCAGAAAATCCTTTTCTCGATTTCCCCCCGAGCCATTCACATATGTCAAAAATTTCGTGCAGGAACACTATATAGTCCTGGATGATGTAAAGTACGGAAAAAGGGCAGAAATGGGAAGAGATAACATCGGCTTTTGACATGACTCTGGGAAACTGCAGGTGCGCTTTGTTTTAGTTAACCGCGACGACGGATGATGACGACGACGACAACTACGACGACCGACGTTAGATAGGCAAATTAGATTACACGGGAAATTGGGAGCTGTCACTCATTCCCGCCCGAAAGCCTCTCGAAAAATGTTGAGTAAATATTTTGCATGTTCACATTTTCCGTATAATGATTTTATAAATTATGGTGGGACTCATTTGAGAGAGTTTCAAAGAACTCATTAGGTTTAAAAGCCGTCGGGACATTATACGAATCAATGGCGTGCGCATACCTTATTTGTTTGAGAATTTTAAATGTTCAGGTTATCACATGAATCTAGCGGTGTAGAAGCTTTGTTTTTTGTTTTTTGTTTTTAATGAATAGGAATTAAATCAGTAACGAGGCAATTCCAGGGAGTATAGACTAAAGTGAGCGCACAGATAGTTTTTGTTCGTTGGCGAATTGTATTTGTATCGGTTTTTATAAACTGTCTCGTTAAATTGAAG
This sequence comes from Dioctria linearis, assembly GCA_963930735.1. Lineage (NCBI taxonomy): Eukaryota > Metazoa > Arthropoda > Insecta > Diptera > Asilidae > Dioctria > Dioctria linearis. The sequence goes on from OZ005743.1 coordinate 162,920,243, forward strand.
GGTTGAAGGGTGGAAGGGAAAAGCAATTTTAATACTTGATTACGTTTGCTTCTATCATATAAATTTTTTACTTTGAATACAAATTGCAGTACAGCTACCCTACCTAGGGGAAATTATTGTCGACAGACACAAACTGTCTGACGATTTGAGTAGGAATAAAAATTGGTTATTGATCCGGAGAGAAGATGAATTTATTTATTAATTGCAGAAACTACAGCTATGCAATTTTAATAATGGGTTTATTAACCGAGGCTTACATTAACATTATTATTTGAGAATTTTTCTCTATGAATTCTATCTATTCACAAAAGATCACTTTCTATCGTTCACGAAGATCTCGAAGCTAATATAAACAATTAGCGAATTAAGGAAATATTACCAATTATATAACTTGAGTATGTAAATTAGTACTCGAAAGTTCTTTGAAACCACTATAAACCCCTTATATAACTTAAATTGAGGATTATATAAAAGTTACCGTGGCTTGATTTAGGTAACGTTATATAACTATAAGTTTTATAAAGTGAGTAATAAAAATATTCTGGTTACCTTAATATAACTTCTTATATAACCCTTATATAACCCATGATGCTCTCGATTAATTTATTTTGGTCATAAAAGTGATTGCAGTAATGTTTCGGTTACCTTTATAAAGTTTGTTTATAATGGTGATAGTAACGTTTCCACAACGCTTGGAATTTGCTCAGACTAATTACTTTCAGTGATTGAAATCTTAGCGAAATTACTTTCCGTTACCTTTATAAAACAATATAATGCAAATATTTACGAAACCTATATTGACATAGAATTTCGAAATTTCTTTGTATTGTATTTTTTTAATGTAAAGGTTTAATACTTTTACATTTTAGAATAACAATTTTTAGGCATGTACGTGGTGAAATTCAGCTGCAATTAAAATTTTACTGTGCATATCATCAGAGATACTTCTACAAAATTTCGGCCGCTGCAAAAGTAAGCAATATTTAAAGATTTTAATTAAATATTTCTAAATTAAAAATTTTCAGTTAGGTGATATTAATTCATAAAAGTAACATTATATAATTTAGAAGTGTTATGTACCTTCAATTATGTATTTTCTTCATATAAAAATAAAACGGAAGCCGTATATTTTTAATTTAAAAAAATCGCTTAACCGACATTTTCCATTTTATCTGCAATGTACAGATGAAAAATTGCGACTTGTACTTAAATGAACAAATTACCATTATAAAACTTCAAGTAGTTTACTATGAACTGTGGCTCTATTATATAAGCTGAATGACCCATATAAAACTTCTTGAAATATTATATAAATTAAAGGAACTACCATGCCTCGAAAATGGTCCTTACATACCCTTTAGTCATAATATGTAACCTTTGGTATTGTTATATAACTTATAGTGACAAAAAAACAGACGATAGTGTTCTTATATACCCTTTGGTTATATTTTGTTAAATAAATAAAAACGGTTTTATAATGGCTCCATTCGACACTGAAAGTGATTTGTTTTTATAACGATCACCGTAGTTACTAAAGGGCCACCAAACAAATTTACGGTATCTGGGTACATGTGTAACCAATTTTTATTAAATTCACCTAAATTACTGAATGTTGTCGAGTTATATAAGGATAACCACGGATACCACAATAAACACTTATTACCAATAAGTTATATTACATGGTTATGGAAACAATTGTGAAACTTTCTATATACCTTCTAGTTACTGGTTATTCTAAGTTATCTAGACCGGTGATTGAAACATTTCCATCACCAACTTATAAAACCTTTAGTAACTTACTTCTACGATAACCAATAGTAACCTTAAAAAACTCTAATATAACTACGTCACCAATTGGTAATATTATAAAACTCTTATATAACCACTCAAATTCTTATATAATCTTCAGTCACCAAAAATTGGAAAAATTGGTACTTGGGTGGTTAGGTTCAGTGCTTGAATTGCAGAAGATGGGCGCACGAGACTTGCACTAAGTGAACTGGAAACGACTTGGACTATTTCGAGTATGAGGAGTACGTCCGAAAGCAGTTAGGCAAATGTTAAAGAAAGGCACCGCACTATGCCTCATAGGCTGTCCGATTATGCCCCGAATATGGGGGCATAGCCGAGCAAATATCTTTCTATGCATTTTTTTGTATTATCTTAAAATTGTTTATTTTCATTATTATGTTTTTGAAACATAAAATTAATACATAAATACTGCCCCATCCTTCCCTACCCTAGCTTATAGTTTACCAAGTTTATTAATCCTTTTTACATCGGCGGACAAGCAAAAATCAGAAAATCTTTTGCGGGCCATTCCTGATGCAGTATGCAAGCCGGTTTTTTAAGGAAGAGGTGAAAAGATGCAAAGAATACTCGTATGGGATAACTCTTTGCGTCTTTTCACCTCTTTCCTAAAAAATCGGTTTGCATACTGCATCAAGAATAATCATGGCCCATTAAGAAACAAAACTATAGATTACACTAACACACTACTGCTTAGCAGAGCTGTAAAATACTCAGTATTTAATAGATTTAATACCTGTTAATTACCCATACCAATTATTTAAGAATTTGATAATTCCCAGTACTACTACTCCTGTATTGGGTTTAAAATTTTACAGTCCCATTCTCGGAATTGCAAATAATATTTTAAAATACCGGAAAATAATTGAAATTGCTATGCTATTACAAAAATACTTAGAAATATCGAGAAGTACTTAAAAAAAAATATTTGGGCATTACTATCTAATTCCTTTCAATTCTTTTCAAATACTTTCAATTGCTTTTAATTACTTCAAAATCTTCAGTACTAAACATGTTATTTTACTATTTGGTGTGCCATTTCTAATAAAAAAAGGTGCATTTAACTACGTTTAACTAATATTTTTTATGAAATTGTAAATTGAAATATGAAAACATAGCAAATAATAATTATTTCCCTAGAGTGTGACATTTTATTGTTAACCTCTTGGCCTACGATTTTTTTAAAGCAAATGTACTTGTCTAGACTACCTAATTTTATTGCACCTCGATAACAAGAAAAAGATAATTGATCTAGTTCATTTCATAATTGAGTACAATATCATGTTTAGTACTGAGGTTTTTGAAGTAATTAAAATTAATTGAATGTATTTGAAAAGAATTGAAAGGAATTATATAGTAATGCCCAAATACTTTTTATATGCCTTTGGATATTTCTAAGTATTTTTGTAATTGAACCGCAAATTCAATTACTTTCCGGTATTTTAAGGTATTGTTTGCAATTCCGGGAACGAGACTTAAAATTTTAATTCCAATACAGTAGTACTAGTACTGTGAATTATCAATTCTTAAATACTTGGCATTGGTAATGATAATAGCAATGGTACTTGAATTTTACAGCTCTGCTGCTTAGTAATAATAACCTTAACGAAATATGAATCCACTCACAAACTTATATAAAGATTAGTCCAAATATTTCAACACTTTATTTGTTTAACTGAATATTTGCGCACTCGGAAGGACTGTATGACGACTAAAACATACAATCTCAGTTTCCTTATTTTCACTTTGATACCTTTTAGCCTGTTTTGGGAATTATTCTCAGAAACCCGAAATAACACGGGCAAAGGTAATTAATTACCTTTCTAAGCAGCCTCTCTTCACCAGTTCCGACTTATACATATTCAGATTTCAAGGACACTACAGGAATGGTTAATTGATTAGTTTTTATTGCATGGAAAATAACTACACCTAAGAGACTAAGCATTTGATTTGATTTTATGCTCGACGTCTACCTTTTTTGTTTTGTGACATATGTCAAATTTTTCAGAATTTTTAAAAAATTATTATAGAAAGAAATTTGTTTTCAGTTTCCTTATCTGCTGATTAGGAAGTTTTTTGAGGCTTTCGAGCCCTATCTTGTTCACAACAGGCGCTCATACCATGACCCAAGTCCTTGAAATTCAGTCTTATGTATAAAAATCAGATTTCGAAATACTTTATTTTTCCGAATCCCATTGCTATAATTCGCTATAATTTTCTAATTTTAACCTTGAAATGATAGTTTCCTTAAAAAAGCCCCAAGAGCTGCTTCTGCCAAATGATATTCCTACACACCGTTGGTATATTTGTCTTTACTATGATAATCATCATGCATAGGATATGGGGTGGTTGGCTGTGAATTTCCCTGCATTTCCCATCTACATCACCAGAGTTATATATAAATAAATCACTTTCAACTTAATAGTTTCTAAGCAAAACCAAATATCAAACTACTCTCCTATTTGTGAACTTTTATCTTCGTAATATTACATTTTCCGTAATAAATGTAACTTGCATACATTCACGCCAAAACCTCATTAAGAACACTTTACGAGAGTTTGCGACACGTTTCCATTCGAACAATTTCAACTTAACTTCAAAGCCACAGGCAATGCCATTCAGGGAACTTGGCTACACTTAAATTTTATCTAGTACAACGTCCAGACGAAACCCGAATTGACACCATAAAGCTCTCCCAAAGTGTTGTTGTCCAGTTGTTGTGGAACGCTCTGCAATATTCGGGCTCATATAATGAAGCGAAAACATTTTCGATGGCTGGAAACGATAGCCCCAAAACACAAATTAAATTAAAAAACATAAAGCCGAGCTGAGTCATTTCCCGTTTCGGGTCATTATCCTAAATTGCTTCTGGCTACTCTCCAAATTATTATCGCCTACTACCTACTTACTGACGACAGACACCCTTCGTGACACTAATATCAATGGTAGTAAGGCATAGATCAGTAAATTATCGTATAATTTTGGGAGCTCATCAAGTGGTCAGTTTGCCATGAATATGATCCTGATTTTATGCAAATGAGCATCGGTGAACTATATCAAACCAACCAGTAGCGGCTTGTTATGAAATTCGACTCACCACCAGACCACCAAAAAGGATGTGAACAGAAGGAGAAATTTTTAAGTGCATAAAACCATACGGTGACAAATTCGCGACAGTTGACTTGCAACCCCTTTATCAGTCGTGTAAATCTTAATTACATGCGTGTCCTGTTATCATCGAACAATCGACAACTTGCTGAAGGTAAGTGTTAGCAAATTACGTTCAAACAAATGTCGCTGTCAAGTCAGATCAGAGTCAATTATGAGCACATGTTTCATGCGGAAACCAATGCAGAAGAGTGAAGTGACTGTAGAAATCTTGGGACTTCCTTTTCTTGAATTTATATTAATAGTGCCGTCTTCCCGTGATAACAGCGTGAGACTATACCACCCAACTCAGTTACCATGGCCTTAAGGGTAAATTTAAATTTATGAAGGGGAAGTAGAGAGTTTCTTTGGTGCTGCAAAATCTTTGGTAGTTATCGCTTGATGCTTGGAAAACGAGACGCCACTTTGCAGCGCCAGAAATTTCAGTCAATTTAACTTTATTCGTTGAATGGTTTTTAATTCAGAAATATTCGGTGGAGAATTTCGTGGAAAATTTATTGTAATGACTTTTTAAATGTCTTGTTTTGTTTTGATGGTAACCGTGCGAAATGGTTAGGTGGTTGTTGATGCTGAGGTACTTAGGGTGCTGGCGTAAATGATGCACCTTTATGCATTTTATTGTTGTCTTTAGTCTAAGGACATCCTTTTTAATAGGTATTAAGTAGGAATTTTATGTAAAGACATCACAAGGAATTGAAAAAATTCTCGTTTTCCAATGATAATTGATGACAACTATTGTCAGTTTTTCGTTTATTGTCGCTCTGGTCCAGCTTTGAAACGATGACATTGTTAATCCCTAATAATTTGTTAAGAATATCTTTCTATTTTTTCTGAGAAGGATCTTAAGAATTGCGTCCTTGACTTCTTTATAGTATCGCTCATGACAAGACATAATTTTATTGAACGAATTGTAATTATCGAAAAGGTACGGATTAGCCAGTTGGCGAGCATTCCATTTTGTAAACCGTCAAGAACACTAATTCAATTTGATTGAGTCACGCAAGAGAAAGGGTGGAGCTGCTGTAAGAAAATAATCATACTAAAACGATTTTGTTTTTATTTTGGAGAGAATGTCTAGCTTAAGTAGATCGGACTGTCATAAGGATACTAATTGGTAAATTAAGGTAAAGGTTTAAGTTATTTTAGAAAAATTCTTCATTTCGACGAAAATTTAAAAAATGCCATATGAGATTCAGGTAAAACCTGAGCATTGCGCGGTATAACATTAGAACGATTTAACATTTTTGAGATCCATCCAAAGGCTTGTTTAAGGAATCATCGGCGCTTTAATTCACAAAAGGTGTCCCTTCTGTGGATCCCTGGTCACATGGGGATCATGGGGAATGAAAGGGCTGACCTTTTAGTTAGAGCTGGCTCTGATTCTTACTTTCTTGGATCGGAACCCGCCGTGGGCGTTGCCACCTCGAGTATTGGGTATCTCATCAAAGAGGATGTTCATAGAAATTATCAGCAGAGATGGGCGAACCTGAGTACTTGCAGGTGAACAAAACTGTTCTTGATGGGGTCAATGGGAATATCTCCGATTTTCTCATGGGACTCGGAAGAAAACAATGTAGAATTGTGGTTGGCATCATCACCGGCCATAGCTCACTTCACGCTCATCTAACAAGGATGGGAGCTGTTGATAGACATGAGTGTCTGTAACTTGCGGGAGAGCCTGAGACAACCGAACGCTTTTTGTGCGTGTTTTCGACCTTCGCCCGGAGTATACTGGATACTCTAGGGTCTATTCTTCTATCTGTAAATGAGCTGAAAAAACTTCCTCACCACCATACCCACCTGACCTGAGTCCATCTGACTACCGCTTGTTCCTTCCGATGCAAAAATTATCAGGATGTTTTCAGAGAGCATTACTAGATTTCCTGACTTCCCTTCTATCTGTGGATGAGCTGAAAAACCTTCCACACCAAGACCTGATGCGCTTCATTAAGAGGACAGGAAGGTTTTGGTAAATGCTCTTCTAGCAGGACAGCACAATGGGCCGGTGTGGCCTCCATTACTTGAAATTTTTAGAGATGAGAGCAGTCGCCCGTATAGCGTCAGTTCTCGGCTTCAAAAACCGGACAAGGCAGTTGGCTTTGTATTTAGTAATTTTATTTGAATCATAAAAATAAAAACGTTTTTCTAAAAATTCTTTTTAAGATTTTTCATTGAGCATCCACATTTCAATGGCGCTAGATTTTAATTCGTTGTGATTGTTGACTATGACATATAACTCGACATAATGACTGATATCCTCCTCATCAATAGAGATATCGCTTACAATTTGCAAAAACTAATCAAACAGAAAAATAGCAAAGTGTAAACCTATATTTGCTTCCAGAGAGGTAAGATTCTATTGTTTAATAAATTGAATTACGTGTTATTCGATTTCTTTGTATGTGCAGTTTTGCACCGTCTTGCTGGTTTTCGTCTTTTACCAACAGTAATAATTGCTTTAGACTTGCTTCATGTATAATGACAGCTATGGAGAAGCAACAGAACAAAATCTTCAATTTTTTCGATATACCGTCGTCTTTTAAATTTGGAAGTTCAGCAGCGCACATGCTGGATAGCCTTTTGAGTGAGAGTCGCCAGCGGGTTAGGGTCGACAATGTTTACTCTGCATTTTTGCCTCTACAGTATGGAGTTCCGCAAAGATCGATATTGGGTCCGCTGTTATTCAGCTTATTCATTAATGACTTGGTGAAAGCAGTTCATGATCTAGAATTACACCTCTACGCGGATGATGTTCAGGATTATTTAAGCCGGCCTATAGATCTTCTCGAGGATTGCTTATCACTCGTTAATAGTGATCTGGATAGAATATATGCCTGGTCTATCAATAATGGTCTGCAACTTAATCCCGTAAAATAACTTTCTATAAGTTTTTATAGTAACGCTTTCGATGTGTCTGACGTCCCACCAGTGATCCCACCATTCTCCTCTATCCATGCTGAATAATGTTACCAATCTTGGGATAGAATTCAATAGCAGTCTGGAGTGCTGTGATTATATTAAGGCGAGATTGGGTAATATTTATGCTGGGCTGCGCAGACTTTGGCTCTCGGCCGATATATTGCCTCGTAACACTTGTCTGGTCCTAGTAAAGACTTTGATTCTGCCTCATTTCTCGTTTGGTAGCGTTGTGTTTCCCAAACTTGATAGTATATGTGCACGTAAAATTGAGGTTGCATTCAACGACTGTATAGTATTTATTTTTACATTGCGACGATTTGATCACGTTTCCCCATTTAGGCTTCAATTACTTGGGTGTTCTTTGGAATCCTTTTTAAAGCATTGGGTGCTCTTTTTTCTGCTTCGGCATAAACCGGAATATATCAGTTAACTTTTTCAGATTACTTCGTCTCAGCGGAACAGAAACCTGATAATGCCAAGTTTCTATAGATCAGTTATGGAGAGTTCTTATCTTGTCCAGTCTATCAGACTATGAAATAATTTACCCGTTGCTATACAAACCGCAAACACCGTCAATGCGTTTAGAATGCAAGTTCGAATAACCCCTTTATATGATAATAGTTCCTATTCTCTTCTAGGCTAAGAGGTAGTATTTAAACTATTTAAACTACTCTTATATTATATTTAAACTAAATTTGAGCTAATTGATAAAATGCAGTATATACTTAATTTGTATGATTTTTAGCTTTTTTATGTATTTTTTTTCTCACTGTGTTACAGCGAAAATATACTTTTGACGAGACATAGTATAGGTTGTAGGTCTAGTGAAACTAAAAGTAGTGGCATACTAAAAATTTCTCATACACCCTCAAAATCTCATTTTAGACCAAAAAAACCGTTATTTGGTAGGTCCATGTATATAATAATTTATAACTTCGCCATTTTTTATTCGATATCGAATTTTTTTATGACATTTGGAAGAAGAGAGATTCGCCTTTCTAACCATATGTTCTTTTTTACGTTGCGTTGAAAAGTCTCGAAGTTACAGTCGAAAACATTTCGAAATTTACCAGTTTTGACACATTTGTGCAGTTTTGACAACAATTTTATTGCTTATTTTACTCTACAAGATTTTTTTTTCTCTTCATGCCACTAATAGCGAATTCGATTCCGCGTCTAATGAGCATTTGTTAACTAAAATCGGTTGAAATTTAACTGAGCTATCGAATTTTTGCTCATCAAGCAGCTATATTTCCGTATAATATTGAACTCCAGAAAAGTTGAAGAAGCACTGGGGTTTAACCGCGAAAACTGTAGAAACGTGAAAAAATGCCACAAATAACAACAACTAAAACAACACTAACAAACACAACAACTACAACAACTACAACAACTACAAAAATAACAAATTCAAAAGTCTTTTCAGCAACACCAGCTTAGAAGTAAATTTCATAACGCATGCCCAAATGTATGATATAGTAGTTTTAATGGAAATTTTGTTTGGAGTGTAAGGCGGTAATACCAAGTATCCTTGTTACCATTGTGAGTGGGATAGACCTGAAAGAAATTTAAGTGTGACTGCAAAAATTGAATGTTGATGGTCAATAGACATGTTGTAGCCCATTTCACTGTAGGCACTAAAAAATTCCTGTGCAGTGTTTACATAGTCGGAACTTTCTTATTGGCATGGAAATTATTGCACAAAGAAACAAAACTATTCCAGACTCGTCTTTCCATAGTACTCAGTTTGGTTGGAAAATCGTTGTCCCGCATAATTTTCTGAAATTGTAACCTAACGCATATTCCTGAAAATTAGCCGAAATCAATTGAAATGTTTAAGTACTTATTGCCAACAAATGAAGTTATAGGGTACCTTCTTTGATTTTAGCTTCAATGAATCCAGGAGTTGACGAAATGTTTCGCTGTCGATGTTCAAATTTTAACGGCTTCATGTAGCCGATCTTCAAATGCAGTGACGGTAGGATGACATCTTCAAGAAGCACCCATGGAATGTTGTTCACAACATTTTACTTTCCAATTTGAAACGATGTACGTGGTGGCCAACCAGTCAGTTCGTTTATACCTATTTCGCACACGACTGTCCCACTGACAAAAGTAACAAAAATACTTGGTATTACCGCCTTTAATTCTATGCTGGTGTTGCTGACAACGGCTTTTTAATTAGTTGTTTCTACAGTTTTCGCGGTTAAACCCCAGTGCATCTTCAACTTTCTCTGTAGTTCAATATTATACGGAAATATAGCTGCTTAATGAGCAAAAATTCGATAACTCAGTCAAATTTCAACCGATTTTAGTTAACAAATTCTCACTGGACGCGGAATGGAATTCGCTATTAGTAAATATTGTAAAGTAAAATAAGCCATCAAATTGTTGTCAAAGCTGAACAAATGTGTCAAAACTGGTAAATTTCGAAATATTTTCGACTGTAACTTTGAGACTTTCCAACGCAACGAAATAGGAGGCATATGGCTAGAAAGGCCTATCTCTCTTCTTGCAAATGCCATAAATAAATTCGACATCGAATAAAAAATGGCGAAGTTATAAATTATTATATACATGGACCTACCGCATAACGGTTTTTTTGGTATAAAATGAGATTTTGAGGGTGTATCAGAAATTTCTAGTATGCCACTGCTTTTAGTTTCACTAGACCTACAACCTATACTATGTCTCGTCAAAAGTATATCGAGTTTATCTTTTTTTGTAACACTGTATCAACTCAATGCAGATTAATTTTATTTATAGCTCAGTTCGTATTTTTAACACTAATTAATTTATCTAGCACCGACTTACTATTTCGTACTATAAAAGATTGTAAATCTTGTGTACATTTACTAGCAATAAATTATTATTATTATTATTATTACCTGTTATAAAATTTGACACAGCCTCGACCAGGTTCATTTGTTCACATCTTTTTTCATTACAATGTCCTTATCGTGAAGTGTCGAGAGACTCAATTTCAACATCGGATTGAAATTTCATTTTTCACAGACATCATTATGAAACTGATAAAAAATAACTAGAGATGAATATAGCATGAGGCTTACTGAAAATAAATAAAAAATGCCTCAAACAAATTCAATTTTTAAATTTGTAGATATTATTGAAATTGTTTTCGTGCTGATATGACAGGTGCGAAATATTATATTTTAAAACGACAACCCTCAACTATAATAATATCGCTGCAGATCGAAAAATTTAATAATTTCAAATTATCTGCAAATCGTCATAGTGAGTGTTGCACAAATACATCAATGCTAGGTAATGGGTTAAATAATATTCATTTGGTTATCGATTTAATAAAAAAAAATGCATTACAGTACTTGAGAAAAACATGGATATCGGAAAGAATGAAAGGACTCAAGGTTAACTTTTAGTTTTCAAGGGGTTTAATATGGAGCGACTCACTCGCTGATATTTTTCGGTAATTAACAAATGAACGTATTTCTCCCTCGCGTCTTTATATTCAAGTTTAAGAAACCTCGATATATTTAAGGTCGTGTCGCATTTCGATATTTCCATACATCTACTCCAAGCCAGCGAAACAACAATTAGGCCATATTTCTAAAATAATCTCTTCTTTTCCAAAAACAGTAAAACCATCGTCATCACATTTTGAGCTGATCTTATCTTAACTAAACATCAGAAGCAATTCCAGTCTATCTAAAACCGAATCTTACTTTGACTGATTGACTACAGCCCTGAAACTCTCTTTTACACATATACATAGATAGATAGAAAATGTATTACCTCCACATTATTCCCATGAAATTTTCCTTAACAAGGTGTTAATTAAATGCACAACATCCTGCATATATACAGTAGCACACAACATTTATCTGGATTACTTCGTCTAATCCGAACTGTTTGTCTTACTTGATAGACCTTAGAGAGTTTCATTAATTACAGTCTTATCAAGACCGGGAGAGCAATTAAACAACGGCCAGCCCAGTCATTTGGCAGCCCTCCTTATCAGGTTTTTGTCAAGCCATACCATGTCAGGCCAACCAACCCTTTTGCACCGTCATATATCATTTCTCTTCGATTAATTTCCTTGATGACATTTGGTAGTTTTGCACTCCAAACAAATTAAATTTTTTATTTTAAAACTTTTTATGACATTCTGTCTTACTACAATTTCAACGGTGTAACCCTTTTGTACCGCGTTAAATCAAATAAAAAATCATTTCCCGTTCCGCTCAATCGCATACAGCGGCAAATCAAATTGCACAATTAAGGGATGAAGTGGTTACATTTAGGGGAAGCGGACACCCTAAGTTGATGAAATTCAATAGAAATATTTTGAGGTAAAGAAAAAATCTCGTTTTGTTGGGATAAGGATTTGTTTTCGTCTTTTCTTTTGTATGAAAAAAAGAAAAAAGAAAAAATCGTTTTGTTGAAGATTGATGATTTCTTGCAATTAATCGATTTGTGCATGCCCCGTGTGGTTTAAGTAACAATTTTCCCTAGATCTGATGGTGGAAACATTATTTTTGAACTGTGATATACTAAAATGAAATGGCCATGAACTCTCATTAATAGATGAAATCATGCATAAAGTAATATTCCTATAAAATCTCTGAAAATTATTCTTTTTTGTTTGTTTTTATATTCATCCTCCCTGAATGGTGGTACTTTTATTTTGTCACACTTCAAGTATACTTTTCACATGATATTGCAATGTTTGTAAAATTTTATATCTGGATATAGCTTCGCATTCTTACGAATAATGTAAAATTACTCCAGTAATTTACATTTTGAAGGGCTTTGTTTGCCATTTGATTCCTTAATTTAAAGTTCGTCCATTAAAAATTACGAAAAAGAAGTGCACGGGATGCTTGCTTTCATGACTCTTTGTTCAAACGTCATAAAAGTAATGGTCCAATAAAAGGAGAAGTCAATAAAAATATTTAATTTTGTCTACATCCATAAAGCAATCCTTTATTTGCATAAGACCTCACCTATCCGTTTTGCCATTTTTCTTTTTCACCCCCACCCGACCGGCAACGCTTCTTTCTGTCAGGAATTATTAAGGAGCGTTTTAATTATTCCGCTATAAAATTTCTTAGCGCACAGTGACCATTTCATGTTTTATGTTCATTATGGCGGAAATCTCTAGAGATGAAGAGTTTTTTTTATGATGTAAATTGGGTAATTTTGGTATGAGTAAGGAGCTTAAATCTTTCCAGTTTAATTTTTAAATGGTGATGCAGCAATCTTATAGTTTCTTTTAAGCTGTATAATTACAAAAAGTTTCAAAGTATTCATCAGCTTTACAAAAATATCGTGCTTTTGCGGCCTCTTTTATTTTTCATGATTACATGAGCCTTGTTGGTCCCTGTCCGCTCACTTCGAAATCGAGGCCAGTCGGGACTAGGATAATTATGTCCAGTATATCGGAAAATTTAGTTATTCGAAAAATTCTTTGCGGTTTGGAACGTAGAGGTTTCTTTTCTAAATGCTGCGTCGGAGACTCTCACCTATAGCTTCGAATATACCCAAGCTTAATCAGTGAATGTTTTTAATTTTCGTCATCATCAGTGTTTTTTCTACAGTCAACAAGTTACATTATTTGAAGCTTTGGCGTTTTCTGGGATCATCATAATCTTCGTAGAAGACTATTTAATTATTTTCCAGAACTTTATCTTAGAACTTTGTCCGGCTTACTAACTCCATTTCCGCGAAAGGCAAATAATTATAAAAGAATCCTACCAAATGCTTGTCGACTTATTTTTGGAATGAATTTAGAAGTAAAAAATATTTTTTAATATTTTCGGATACATTTATATTGAGACTGTGACTATTAACTTTGGGTAATACTTGAATATGTGATGTTGAATAGGAATAGTATTTGAATATTGGGTACAACAGGAATATAGTGGAACAGGCCCTTACGGACACCGCGACCAGAGTTGATCTATTGTGTCTTTTTCTAAGGTGGTTAGGCAGAATCGAGTCTTTTATCGAGCTCGATTATTACTCTAGATTGCAGACTTTATTTGGAGAGATAAGTATTCCGCCAGTAATTGCAGCCTTAGACCTGCAAGCGCTGGACACTCACAGATAATATGGATCGAGGTTTCAACTTACTCTTCGCCCAGTCGACACAGTTCTCCATGGGATTTGCTTATCATCTTGAAGAAGTGATGAAAGGGGCTATGACCAGTGACTGCGTTATCAAACGGTCTTAGCGACTTTCTTCTAAGTCCAATAGGCTATCGCGTCTGGACAAGAGAGTAGTTGAAGAATTTCTTCGCCTGCCTCAAGCTAGGCGCGATACGCCAAATGAGATCCACTTGCCTGTTTTCGCACTTAAGCAGTTCCCTCGGAAATATCAGGTAGGGACCAATATACGGACATTCAGCTCCGGTTTTAGCCAGTTCATCCACTTTTTCATTACTGTTCACTCCTTCGTGTCCAGGAACCCAAACCAAGGTGTTGTCCCTAGATAGTAGCTGGAGTTTCGAGAAGCAGCTCTAGACTAGTTTCGACTCAAAGACATTAGAGGAAAGAACTAGGACCGCAGGTTAGCTGCTTGAACATGTATAGATGTTGGAGTACTTGCAGACCTTTTTTAAGCTTTCCTGAGATGCAACCTCTATAGCATATACTTCCGCCTCAGAAATGGAAGGTGAGGCACAAAACGGAATGATAAGTTCCACTTCTGGAATAACCATCCCTGAGACTGTTTTGCCATCATTCCGGGATCCGTCAGTATACCAGACTTGGGCCCGTCCCGGGAACTGGAGCCCTCTGTCTAGTTACTGGATTCTATAATTAATGGTTATCTGATAACTTCTTTCAAAGGAAAGTCTTTTGGCCATAGTATCTGTTGTAGCACCTAAGTCGTTAATGTTGACTTGCTCGAAGATATTAAGATGACCCACACTGGAGGAAGTAGGATCATCTGACTTTTTCTTTTGAATCATACTAGCCGGTGCTTCCCTCTTAATAAAGAGGTAGGTTGGCTGTAAGCCAAGGATGGCATCAAGTGCTCGTTGAGGACACAATGTGAAGGCGCAAGTGGTGCCTAAACATACCGTCCTTTACACCTTATCAACGGGTCTCCTGTTGGTTACTTGCAATGCTTTAGGCCACCAGAAGTTTGCCTTGTAAGAAAGTATAAGTCTGACTATGCCCTGGAAAATCCAGAAGGTCATTTTTGGGTTCAGACCCCAGTTTTTTTCTGAAAAGCTTGTGCCATAAGATGAATGCCCCCAAGGCTTTATTAGTTGTAATTTTAAGGTAGGTTTTTCAGGTAAGATTGCTATCTAGAATTACTCCTAGATATTTTGCTTCTTTGTAGTATTCTATTGCATTTCCATTTAACTTAGGAGATGGGATGTGGAGACTATTTTTCTTAGTAAATGGAACAAACAGCTCAACATAGCTCATCCAAAACTAAGAGCCATGGAAGTGGTGATTAAGCCCCGCCTTGTGGGCAGCCTCTAATGACCACGATTGTTGTGGATTCGCAGTTTATGGTAGCTGTTAAGCAGCGCTTCTCAAGCATACTGGCAATCCATCTGACGATGCCGGTTTCTATGCCTCTGTCTTCGGTTACCCTCTTGATCGAGGCAAAGAGAGTGTTGTCGAATGTGCTTTGTATGTTCATGAAGGAATATATAAGGATCTCCCTTTCCAGTGAGGAAGGTGGTGGCAGACGGTAAAAAAGACGCTGAGAAATGTGTTTACCTTTTGCACACAGGCTTTTTTAGAAAAAAAAGTAAATTTAGGGTCTATCCGAATCCAAGTCTTCGACCTTGTCTTCGTCTTTTTATTGCAGCTAGTGACGAAGTTAAGCTCTATCCCACCAGCTCCGTGGCATAGGGAGCTCTGCGACTTTGTATAACAGTTTAGCTTGTTCATCGAGCCAAGGTTCGAGTTGACTATTTTAAATAAACAACATATTTTTAGGTTATGTTTATTCGCTGGCTGTCGAGATCAATCAAACGCATTCGGACATACTAGTTTCGTCTTGAGCTTGATGGAAAAAGTGAACACTGCTAAAATGGAGCATAAATATTTCGCAGGCTTTTCATTCCTTTAAAAACAAAATTATTACTGGATATGAGCGTTAATAAAGCAGTCACAATTTGTGGCTAATAAAATTAATCTAATAGTAAGCAGGTGCAATATAAATTATGTCATCAAAAATCTTATAATTTTTTGGTGAATTTGACTGCATTCATGTGGTCAAAAAATATATGCCTGCCTTGTAAATATAATCCTAACTAATTTAGCATTTCAAAAAAAAAATAGACCTTGTTTTCGTTGATTAATGCACGGTGGTAGGTATAGGTACAAGCATCAAGTAAAACAGCACAATATTTTAATAAAACGTGAAATATCGAGCTAAACACACAAATTCGGACGGACTAGTTTCGTCTTCGTCTAAATATTATATAATAGCTAATCGGGCAACTCCATTGTAGAGTTTCGATACAAAAATATCTTTTTCCACTATATAGTAAGGCACTGCCTAAGAATGCGTAGACGTAGAGAGCTGGAATTTTGCGAACGTCGTTTTCATAAAAATGGCAAATACAAGTTCGAAAATGCACCACCAAATCGGCAAACCCTTTCTCGGTCTTATACGGCAACAAGAAGGGGTTGCCCATTCCAATTTTCTTTAATTTTTTTATTCTTGTCAGAACACTGTGTGCATAATTTCAGCGCTGTACGACGACATATTCTTAGGCACAGTTCAAAAATATAGTGAAAACCCAAAGTTTTGCATGGCAGCACGAAGAAGGAGTTGCCCGACTTTTGAACATGTATATGCTATTGTTATAAAAATACCGTTTACCGAATTTCAATTCACTACGTCTATGGGTTCTCAGGCATTGCCCTAAGTGAAAAACGTAATTTTTGTATGGAAACCCTACGAAGGAGTTACCCGATTGGTCCCATTTACGAAACTAAATTTAATTTTTTCTAAAAAAGTCCGTTTGAAAAATTTCAGCATTCTAGGTGAAAGCATTCTCGAGTTATGGTGGTATGACTTAAGTTAAACACATTTTTCCGCGTCTTTGTTGCCATCTGCCAACATTTTCCCACCGCCATTTTTACCTTTGATCATGAGATATAATTCTCTGCTGCCGCACCAAAATTCACCCTTCATGAAATCACGTAACTTTACCGGTTTTTCTTTTAAGCCTTCGCGGCCGCCTTGTAGATCCCTCCATCACTTGAAGTCAAGCAGACTGCCGAATAAGTTATCAATGATGTTAAGAAAGTTTGATAAGATGAAAAATTTTGTTTAAGAAATTACATATGTATTTTGGTCGTCCTAGGTCTTAGTCTATTAGCACTGATAGCAACATTAGAAATTCTGCTGAACCTTACACTTTTACACCTGCAACAAAGAGGAGCTGCGTACAGAATGGATTTGGTGGATCTTCTGGGGAAGTTAGAGAACTTAAAATTTACTGATTATTCTCAGTGAAGGTCTATTCTGGTGTACAGATGGGTCCAGAACGGAGATGGGTATCGGGATTGGATTGTGGAGTTATGGTCCCAGATTTGACAATTCACTTATCATGGAGAATTATGTTTGAGCCTTACATTTCAGTGCAGGGTTAAAACAATAGTCATCTGTACCTACGCGAATCTATTGAAAGCTTTAAGTCAGGAATAATAGTTATTGGATCTCCTGCAGTGAAATCAATGCTCGCACGGTAATGTACCCTTGACGAATTGAGTAGATCCAATCGGGTTAAACTAGATTAGCTAGTTTGATAACCGGCCAGGAACAACTGAAAAAGCATATTATCACTATTAGCGTGAGCTCTGATTTTACTCGCAGATTTTACGGGAAGGATGATTAGATCATTGCCCTTACTGAAACCTGGCTCTCTTGCGATATTTTATCATCTGAGTTCTTTTATGAAAAAAATTACATTCTGTTTAGGAAAGATCGCTGACCAATATCTACTGACTTGTCTCGTGGTGGGGGTGTATTAATCGCCGTTAAATCAAATTTAAGTGCTAATCGGGTAAGTCTCTTATGCATTGATGGTAACGTAGAGCAGCTGGCTGTTAAATTAATTGGATATATAAATATTTTATTCTGTGTTAGCTACATTCCTCCTGCCTGCAACTTAGCTATATATGAAAAACATTCAAACAATATAATTGATTTGGCGTGTCAACTGCATCCTGATACTTACTTTTGTTATCTTGGGGACTTTAGTCTTCCTGATATTCGTTAGAGCTGGTTAGAGGAAGATAAATGTCTTATGCCCACCAATACATCATCACTGTGTGAAGGTTTGATAGTTGATTCATTAATTGGTTGTAATTTAGTTCAAGTAAACTCCCATTCTAATTTTCTAGGCAGAATTTTAGATTTAGTATTCTTAAGTGCTGAATTATTTTGTAATGTCAATGAAGATTTCAATCCTCTTTCGAAGCCTGATTTACACCATAAACCTATCACCATTAATATTAGCTTCTATAATTTTTCATATTCAAGTATAACTAACATTTTTGTTTATGATTTTCTTAAAGCTGATTATAAGAAATTAAACGAATTCTTTATGTCAATTCAATGGAATGAATTGTTAAATCTTGAGCAAGTATACGATTTGAACGCTTTGTACATAAATTTTTTTAATGTGGTACATACAGGAATTAACAGTTTGTACCGATTTCTAAAAGATCAGAGAACAGACATCCCTCATGGTATAATCGGGGACTTCTAAGGTTAAAAAATGCAAAGAATAAGGCATATAAATTGTTTAAAGCAAACAATACCTCAGAAGATACATCTAATTTAAAACGTCTAAATCGGGAATATGAATTTTTTCATAGATACCTTTTAAAGACATACATTTGGTCTGCTGAAAAAATATCAAAACGAACAGTTAAGCATTTTGGACATTTATTAAAAATAAGAGATCTTCTTCTGGATTTCCTATTCAAATGGAACTTGATAATATAATCTCAAACAATTTACAACAAAGCTGTGCCTTATTTGCTGACTGGTTCGAATCTGTTTACGTTTCAGATCCCTCTCTTTTCCTCTACTCTATTTGGAATACCACTGATGCTGCTATTTATCTTGGTTCCATGTCTTTGGATCTTAATGAAATTGAAAACTCGCTCAACTCTTTAAACAATGATGTTTTTTACGGACATGGTTTAGTTCCTATCATTTTACTTGGAAACTGCAACGCTACTCTCGCACCAGCTTTAACAATAATGTTCAATGTTTCACTTAGACTAGGACTTTTTCTAGACCAGTGGAAATTTTCCTTTATTACTCCATATACAAAGCAAGTTCTCGGCATTCAATTAAAAACTACAGAGGAATTGCCAAACTTCGACCTATTCCCAAGTGTTTTGAAAGCATAATCACGAACAGGATGTATTTTCACGTAAAAGAAATGATTTGCTCCCAGCAACATGGCTTCAGTAGCTCCTCAACAACCAATTTGGTATTATTTAAAAATTGCTGTATTAACAAAATTGAAAATGGTGCGCAAGTCGACGTTAACTGTACTGACTTTGTTAAGGCTTTTGTACGGGTAAATATAGATGGAAACTGCATGCCTTCGGGTTTCACTCCTCCTTTCCTAATCGCTCGCAGTGCGTAAAAATGAATTTTGTTAAATCCCGTAAATTTATAATTAAATCAGGGGTGCCTCAAGGCAGTCATCTTGGCCCCCTGTTGTTTATTATTTATATTAATGATGTTGTTAAACTATTCTCTTTCGCTAAATGTTTTTTTGTTCGCTGATGACCTAAAAATTTTCTTGCCAATTAGAGATCTAGCAGATTCTCTACATCTTCAAAAAGACCTAGATAAACTTCTGGTTTGGTGCTCGTTAAATGGTTTGGAGCTCAATCCTAGCAAGTGTAAGAGCTTCAGCTTTTATCGTTGCATTAATCCTATTTTGTTTGATTACGTGATTAAAGACATTACTGTAGACAGACCTACTGAGATTAAAGATCTTGGTATCATTTTTGATAATTGTTGAACTGCTCTTTGTATGTTGATTATGTCACCTGAAAGGCATTTAAAATGCTCGGTTTCATTAAGCGTAAATGCACTGTTTTTCAAGACCCTTACACTTTAAAAAGCTTTAAATGTTTCATTAGTTCACTCCATATAGGGGTATTCCTCTGTTGCTTGGTGCCCTTATACTGCTTTACATATTAAGCGGATTGAATCTATACAAAGATCATTTAGGCCTTATGCTTTGCGTGGGCTTAACTGGGAAGTTGGTCTTCCGTCATACGAGACCAGGTGCCAGTTACTTGGGCTCCAAACTTTCGAGTCTCGTAGAAAGGCTTTCAGTAGTATGTTTGTCAGGGATGTTTTCTGCTACAAGATTTGCTCACCCGAATTGATTGCCTTATTCAAAATTTATGGGCCTTGCTTTTCTATTCGATCTAGAGATTTACTATATATGTATATCCCTTGTCATAGAACTTGTTACGGTCAGTATGAACCCTCACTCATTGCTCTCGAAATTTTAACGTTGTTTGTACTTTTGTAGATCTTACTGAAGAACGTAATAGTTTCAGAAATACTGTAATACAAATTTATAGATAATTACGTCTTTAGATATTCTTTACATTTCTTTTTTATAGAATATATTTATATACTTTTGACTTAATGTGAAGTTAGTTTTAAGGCTTAGTCTGTAGGAGCTTCTCTCTGTAGACTTAAATAAATAAATAAATATATAAATCAATCGTTACTTTACGTAATTTGTATGAAGGTGCGGAGATAGATAGATGTACAATGACAACCTTTAGTAAGTCGGTTTCTTAGGTCAATGGAAATGGTACATTTTAAGTAGATCGAATGGATTAGTCCAATTGGTGCTTTTCAACAAAGGTTATCTTGACCATTAAACTATTTTTGTACTTATCCGTCCTCTTGTTCTAATTGCTGCACGATGGGTTAAGAATTTAAAATTTCGCGTATGCCTTTTTATAAAAACTGCAGATATGTGTTTCAAAATAGACGCCATACATAAATTCTGATTTTAAAAACTTATCAAATTGATTATTACAGCCGTAATATTTATCTATGGTGTCGTCAACATTTGTTTTAGACAATAATATTGGCCTTCCTTCCCATCTATAAAAGCGAAGAATATTTAATAATCCTCAACTCTGGCTCTCGCTTTCTGAAACATCCACCCACCCCCATATTTATATTTTCATTAAGAATTAGGAATTTTATGAAATTCTATCCCCTCTCCTCCTTCATCCAAGGAAGATATTTCTCAAATTAAATCGCGAACTATGTCGATTTGTATGTAGAAACAACCGTATGCTGTACATATCTCATGTAATTAGAAGATATTACCTTTGTGAGGGCATCTACTGGCAGACCACAAATATCCGAGGATTAACTATAGTTGGCATGCAATGGTAGGCCGCAAGAGGTCGATTGATTATGTGAGCATACCATGGACGATTTCATCCTGTTTATTTTAATTAAAAGGGTTTACCTTCCGGGATGAGGTTATTGGCTCCAGTCTTTAATTATGGAATGGCGCCCCACTGTATTATGTTTGCGCTGAGGGTTGATAATGCTTTTGAAAATTTACTTTTGGCTTAATATTTCCGAGTGGTAGTTAATAATGTGGATTTGTCATCGTAACTAAGTATTAATTTTATGTGGTTTTATATTAATAACGGGGAAAAGCTAAGTTTCAGTTGGAGAATTATAGCTTAGTCGAGAAGTCTTTGTAACTCAAAATCTTTAAGTTCACTAAGCAACGTGGAGTATTTTTTCTTTTTTAATTTAAACAGCTTCAATTCAATTCAGATTCAGATACAATACGGACAACAATTTTCAGCAGCATCAAAGAGTTGCAAAATAGCATATAATCGAGTGACTCAAATACTTAATTACGTTACATTAAATTAACTAGAAAAAAAGGAAATTAACTAAGTCTCCTACGCAAAAAAAAAAAAACAAAAAATAAATGTATAAAAAATTAAGTGAAAATTAAATTAAACAAAAATACCATAACAAAAGAAGGAGGAAAAGGAAAAATATAAAAACATCAAATAAAAAAAGTATGAAAATTAAAAAAATTAAATGAGTTGTGGTACTTTGGGACAACTGAAACAACCCTTAACCACATACCAGCGGTCATCATGACCCGCAACAACACTTCGGATTGGAATTTCGCAGCATTTGTGCAACATACATCAAGGTGATTCCACGTATCTTTTCTACACTTTATCCAGGAGTATCGCCGTTGCCCTCGCCGAATGTGGACTTGCGCGCTCTTGACTTGGATAGGTAAAACTCTTCCGTGAGTGGTCACTGTGACCGAACGTAGGTGGTTGCGTAATTTTTCTGTATCACATTATTTTTATTATTTTAGCGCAAACATGAATAATAACGAGGAATAAATGAAAACGTGGTTGGTGGAGGAGTTGTCAGATGAGGAAGAGATGCCGAACGATAGATTGAAGCGACATGGTCACAGAGTGTCGGCTGATTTTATGCTATATGAGGAATGTTAATCCGATGGCTCCTCGAAAGAAGAAACCTATCAGTTTCAGCCACAGAACACGCGTTCAGGTTCTTGTGAGCAATGGTCTACCAAAGATGAGGTAAAATTCGCTCAATTCCAGTTTCAACCAGGAATAAAAACTATTTTGGTAAGAATCACTTTCGTCGGTCATCTTAGTCTAATAAGCGTCGAACAGTGCAGCATAATATTGTGCAGCAAGGACATGGATCAATGCTCTGCTGAACACTTCTGCTACGCCGCTAGATATTTGTGGGCCTTTTTTATACTAACGATATCAACAAAATAGTACTGCATACCAATGAAAAGATACGAAAGATAGGACCAGCGTATAAGAACTAAGCATGTGTTTAAGATTTGAATCTCAGAGAGCTAAAAGCGTGTATAGGGCTTTTATTTTATACAGCTATATTCAAGGAAAATCACGCACACTACACTTCAATGGTACAATAGTGATCGCTATGGACGAGAAATTACGATATCAGGCATGCACCACATAGCGAGCACTGATCAAAGCACTAAGAAACCAGAGATGATATTGTAGTGTACCGTCTAACGAAAATCGGAGTTTTTACTTGATCAAAGGTGTTGAAATTATTCCACGGCACCTTCGAAATATCTGTTTCAAATGCTTATAACGTGAGTCTATGTAACCAAGTACAAAAGACTAGAAGTAAATTCAAGCTTATAAAGGCATTGGCAGAATAGTTCACAAGGACACGCATGGAACCCCGAGAAAACTATGACCCCATTCAGCGTGATCAAGATTGCTATTCACCGTACCCTGAAGATCAGAGACCAAATGTCAAGCAATTTCATTGAAGAAAAGCTTGAAGTGCAGTGCACAGGACATGTTGAATTTGCGATCTTAAAAAGAAACGTAAGACGTGCAAATTGTGCTTTTTTTTAAAGGTACCAATCTGTGTCGAGACTGCTGTCAAAAATGCTAAGTATTTAGGGCCTGCAATTTTTGCTCTTATTTTATGACTCTTTAACTCAATAAAAATAAGTAAAAAGAAATTATATTTATTAGTTGTTATTACCATAAATCTCATTTCCGAAAGAATGTGAATTTTTGTCAGAAATTGTTAGTTTGTTTGTTTATGAATATTTTGAACAGAATGTTACTTGTTTCTTGTTCTATTTTATTTTATAACAACAGTTAAATCAAGTCCAGGGTGTTTTTTTTTATTTATTCACATTTCCCATAATCGTGCCAGATTTTGAAACAGCTAAAATAATTCGTCAAGGACTACCGTGGCCGCACTTAGGTGGTTAAGAGACGAAAATTGGGGATAGGTAGTTAAGAGATAAAGCTGGATATCATCTGAACTTTCAATGTAACGAGTCAATAAGAAGGTAATTTTTGTGCAAACCGAATAATAATGTGCTAATAACATGATCCTGTGCACCCCGCAGTGTCTAAACATCGGAGCAATCACCAATATTCAATGGGACCCTTTCAGATCTACCAAAACTTAAAATCCGAGATTAATCCTTAAAGACTAGACTAGACACCCGTGTGCCTTTTATATTTTCAAAGTTGAATATCTCCCGATCTATAGGAACTAGAGATTATTACATTCCCTGATATATGTAAGCTTTTTTATATAAATTATTTTAAGATTTTTGCTTTTCTAGTTTTATCATGATTTTCCAATAAAAACAAATTTTTTTTATGGTAGACTTTTAGAAAAATTTCTTAAAGTCTATAAGAAGTAAAAATAAAACCAATAAAATCTAATTTATGATCGTTAATATTTAATTTTAGTGTTCATCAAAAACTACAATTTTCGTGTTCTTCTGTTTATGGTTCAAAAGAGGACAAATGTACAAACATCCAATAAAATGAACACGTCCCTCACTACGCTCACCCTAGAAGTCTAAGAAAAGCTATATTTCAAATTGGTCTTCCAAAATCCAGGTCCATGGTGTTCTTCACAATGTATTTACTGGTCAGTCACTCTAAAATTTGTTTATCGAGCTAACACTGGTCACTAATGATATCTTGTATATGAATACGAATCAAAAATTGTTAAAAAGTAATTTATGGTGATATTTCTTCTAAATTTTTGTAGCTATTGTATAAACTGAATGGAATACAGTTCCGTCGCCAACGTTCGTCTGTCTTTCAACAATTTGATACGGTTTATCAAAATACCGCTGTCCTTACAACGGGTATATGTTCGTTCAAAGCATCGGAAAACCTGGAAATTTTGATGCCATACTTAGCCATTTTGAAGTTTTGGACGCGATGTAATTGGTGAATCTAGTACTGTATCTTCCAGAGCTTATATATTAGTTTTTGATGGACTTATGCATATCCAAAGTAAAAAGGATGTCCAAAAATGTATCAAGAGCTGTGAAAACTCGTAAATTTTTTTTAGGTGAAACAGTCAGCTCGGTAAATTAAGGAAAAACCTGAGAAAGCAGTTCAGCAGAGCTAAGCCCACTCAAAAATGGGAGGTATATAAAATAACTCTAACCGAATACAGTAAAAAATTCAGGAGATCCAAAAGAGAGAGCTGGAGAATCTTCTGCGAAGAAATTGAGAGTACCTCAAAAGCATTGTGACTTCAAAAAGGCTTCTTGAGGATCGTAACCATAGAATTGGCTACATCAAACACTATAATGGAAGCCATCAACACCAAGGGAAAGCTAGAGTTTCTTCTTAAAATGCACTTCCTACTCTGCAACTTTGTAACCGAGGAGTCCGACGTAGACCCCAGATCCGCAGTGATACCAGTCATGCTAAACAGGGATTACCGATCAGTAAAGGGGCGAATGTGAGTTGAGCTGTCAAGTCCTTCAAACCTTTTAAAGATTCTGGGGGTGATGGCATATTTCTGGTGCTACTGTACGAATCGCTGGATTACACTAAGCCCTTATCACTGAGATATTTAGACCAGTCTACGCACGGGATATATCCCCAAGGCGTGGTAATTAACCAAGGTTGTTTTTATGACGGACGCGGGTAAAAAAAAACTCCCAGCGAGGCAAAATCACACAGGCCTATCAATCATCGTCATGTCTCCTGAAAGCTTTAGAGAAAATAATAAACAACTATGTTAGGACGATATTCCTGAAATACTGTCTACTAATCCCGAAAATCCACCGAGGACTCTCTCAGAAGCCTGGGAAATACTATTGATTATGAGATAAAATTCTCTAATATCAGCCTTCACGAAATCGCGTAGCTTAACTGGTTTTTTAATCCTCTCCCGCAGCGTCCAATACAACTGAAAATCAGGCAGGCTTTCGCATAAGATATCAACGATCTTAAGAGAGTATGATAAGCTGGACAATTTTGTTTATGAAGGGACGTAAGTATTTTGATCGCCATCCGTCCGTCGCAGCGCATATAGCGCACGCAGTAAGGCAGGTCCAGTATGGCCTTCGGGATTTCTCTCCGATGATATCTTTGTAGGTGCAGATTCCTGCATAACCTAGAATCCATTATTGACCTTAGATAATTCGCTTTTTTACTGAAAACCATTGCTCTTCCCAAGGGCTTAGGTTTTATTACTTGGGCTCTTAGTTTTTCTCCCACTTAAAATATCAGAACTATTTTGACATTTTGTTCAATCTCACCGTACCCCTTTGTGACTATATTCAGAGCATATTGATGTGATCCATTGACCTCGGTATATTAAAATATTCATTGAGACGGAATAGACCACAAAGACTTGCTTCAATTCTAGCTGGATTCAGAAAGTAACAAGCCTTTTATAAATGAATCCGTTTTGAACTGGTGCAATCTGACGCGCTAATATTAACAGAAACAATGTAAGTCGCCTCTTCAAGGTGACAATTGTAGGTAAATCCTTGACTAAATTCTCGTATGCTTTTCTCATAATTTTGACTTATATCATATTAAAAAAACTAATTACTATTTCATTACAGTGGTAAAATAACGGCTAAATCTGAACTTACTTCACACATATGAAAAGAGGAATGAAGTGCCATAAATTGTCGCCCTAAAACCTCGTGTTGAAAATATACGACGCTCCCTTGGCCAACAAAGTATTATCTCCCAAAGGATCTTTCTGTTGCCAAATGACAAGTTCCGGTGAAAATCAGGCGAGGAAAATCGTAAAGACACTCAACGATTAGCGTATTCCACACCATTTCACATTTCACGACACGTTCTGGTTCTTGTTCTGGTTGTATGTCATCTAATGAAGTGGTTACACAATGGTCACACGTATTGCCCCACATTATCACATTATTACGCACCTATCAAGGACATAATATTTACTCGACCATTAGACCAACATTTCCACCGCAAGAACAATAGGCCCGACTAATGCACCTTAGATTCCAATCATGGGCGAGTCTATTTATTTTAACTAAGACCAGATAGAGAAATGAAAAATGTGCGTAAATTGCAGTTAATTAGTTCATACAGGGTGGCAAGCTAATTTCACTCACAATCAGTATTTGTTTGAACAAATTTAATGTGCTGCATTCCAAGCAGGAAATGTACCCTGGCATTTAAGATTTTATCAACTCTCGTCAGTTTTGGTTGAAATGAAGAAATCGATTTTTCTTACACTCTCTTCACGGCACACATACCTCAATAAAATTTGTCACTGTCCAAGATATTAAGATAACGTTTTCGGTAAGGATACTGGGTACAAATTATTATGACAAGCAAGGAATAGAATGCGAAGTAAGTCTCTTTAGGTTTTCATTCATCGGGTGTCGACTGGATTTCCAGTAACATTATTAGAAGTGAGAGCTGAGTTTTCTCAATCTTATGGTACATCCGGGCTGAATTGAAGGACTTTGAAACTGTAAAAACATTCTGATCTTAGAGCGTCTGTCTTGTTGTCACACAGTCTGATACCAAAGCTCTTCACTGAGCTAACTATATATTCAGCAAAATTTCGTCTTGCGATTATGTAGATTCATAGACGCATTCGATAGATTGGAGCTCATATTTAAAATGTGCATTGAAATTCTGAAATCGGAAGTCTTTTGAGTTTTTGCGAAAAACCAGCCTCCCAGCAGCGGGGAGGCCGCAAAAATCGGGCCAAATTCCGACTCATTCGATAGGGTGGAGTACATCTGCATTGAAATGCCGAGATCGAAAGATTTTTTGAGTTTTCGAGAAAAATGGCCTGAAAAAATTGGGAAAGCACAAAAATCGTCCTGAAACTCGAGTCATTCAATAGAGCTGAGTCTATACCTTAATTTTGCATTGAAATCTCGAAATCAAAAGATCGTTGCATTCCGTTTACCTAAGGGTAGAACGAGCTTGTTTTTAGCAGATTGGCCGAATACTTTTCCATACTCATAAGGATCATGTGCGGCTTTGAAGAAAGTGTCATGGGTCGTTTGTTTACACTACCAGCACTATTCCTTTCCACATTTAAACAAATTTTGCGTAAAATGTCTTTGATAATTTATAGATGTAATTTTTTACGGCCAGAAATTTTTGCACCCAAATGACTATACATATATTTTTCTGTTTTAACCGCAAATAAGTAACTTCCGAAATTTTGAATTTCGGTCGCTATGCGCCGATAAAATTAATTTTTTTTTCTTAAATTGTTATCCTTACATTTTCCAAATCCATAAAATAATTTCCATTTTCATCCATTTCCCAATCATAATAGAGAAATATGACATGAAAGTGAATAAATACATGGTGAACGGCAGGATATGAATATTTATCAGAACTTTGCTATTCAAATTTTATGTTCATAATCGTGTTAGCGAGAGAATGAAAATTCATATTTTTTCTTTTAATTTCCCAGATTTATGGTCGGGTGCTAAGGGTGAATAATTTAAGGATTAAAAATTGCAAAATTTCATGTCATAAGTATAACCTCTCTTTTTTTTTAATTTTGAGTGAAAAGAGTGATTTTATTATGAATTTTAGTATTTTATTAAATTGAACCATGTGTATAGAACCACGCACGTATATAGTTCTGTCCAACAAGAAAAAATAGAAAAAATAAATGTTAAGAAGCTATAAATTAGTGGAGACTTTTATTTTGGCATACGTTTGAAGATATTAAAAGTTCTGACCTCTAATTGTAAAGCTTGATCTCCCATCTTGAAAAAAAGGGACTCCAATCCAGTTTTTTCCGATTGCGATGAAAGTTATTGTAAAAATTAAAGCTTATTAAATTCTCTATAAAAAAGGTATAATTCATTTTATTCATATTCTCAATGGTTATATATTGTTTGAATATAAATTTATTTTCTGTCTCAGGCTGTTTAGAGCCAGTAAAAAGAAATTTTAATAAATGATCAAATAGTGCGTAATATTTCTCACACATAAAAAAATTTGGCAACTTTTACTATTTAAGATTATTGAATACGACCAGTACTTAGAGTAGCCTTTACTATGAGGTTTTACTGAACTGCAGGTTATGAATTTGCGATCATCATGATCTACGTCTTCGTCATCGATCACCCTCTCAACGGAATATAATATTTGAGTTCTGCTATGTATAAGGGAACACCTCAAGTTTTTCTTAGAAATTTACTGGAAATTTTCTTGCTTAGAATTTTTATGCATATTGGAGGCCGAAAATGAGTTGCGCACCGTACCTATAAGAAAAAATTATTTCTGTGTTTTCCGATGTACTACAGAGATACTGCTGAAGTTATGAATAAAATGAATTATATTTTTTTATAGAAACTTTAATGAGCTGCAATTTTTATAATAACTTTCATCGCGATCGAATCAACAATTACCGACATATGATGAAAAAACTGCATTGGAGCAACTTTTTTTCAAGATTGCGGATCGAGTCTTGGAGGTAGGGGTCAGAACTTTTACTATCTTCAAAAGTATGCTAAACTAAAGGCCTTCACTACCAAGTTATAGCTTTTTACCAGTTATTTGTTCTATTTTCTAATTTGACTAATAGGAGATATGCAAATTTAGGGGGTATTTATCTGTAATGTTTTTATCAAAACCATTTTTAGTATGGAAATTCCAGATATTTTTAATTAAAATGTAAGACTTAAAAATAAGTGAAGATTTTCGTAATGTCGTCTTTTCAATCGGTTATGATTTTGGTTCATTTATGATGAGAATTATAAGCAAATTGAATTGGATTTCAATTAATTTTGTTGTTTTGCTAATAACAGATAACAATTCTATGGTTTTCCATTTTCGATGTGTTTCTAAAGATTCGTCGTATCATAGTCGGTAACTTATACAAAATGGTGAGAATATATTAGCAGATATTTTCCCGTGCTAAGGTAAAACACGTTACGAAAAAAATCACCATTTTGAAATAAACGACTTTGAAGTTTACGATTACCATTTAGCGGTTAAAAGAGGACTTAAGTTTGAAAATTTTTATGTGGCAAGGTCTGAAAATTTTTTATAAACTCTTTTAATAAAAATATAAATAGAGAAACGGTTAACTAATTATTTTGTTATTCCATCTTTCTATCATGTGTTTCATAACAGGAAAATGCGTTATGTTAGTCTCTATTCCTCAAAGAGCTTTAGACTGTACGAAACACTTGAAAAAGGTAAAAAGCTACATGGTATTATAACTCTGTAAAATGAGTAAAAATGTTTACTTGTATGTAGAAGCTTGCACCTGCAGGCTACGTAACCTCTTTCACCAGGGCTAATTTTGTCTTAGCTGGGTTTCTTGATAGTTCCATATTCATGCTAAAGGCAGATTACATAAGTTCGGGTAGAGCTGAATCAAATTTACCTTTAACACAAATCACAATCCCATTATCATAGCCTTGGACCTTGAAGCCTACGTTTTGGCGTAGGTTTAATAGCTCATCCACAACTAAGAGCTATGATTTGCATTGTGGGCACCCTCTGGTGGCCGTTATTGTAGACGTAGACAAATAAATAAATTAATAAACAAAGGCATGGATTGGTTATGCCTTCTCTAGAGAAGAAGCACAAATTAGAAAATATGTTTTAATCGTTTTTCCACGTAGTTAATTTTGCCAAAAAAATTTTTCGTACAAAAGAGCTTAACACCAAAAATAAAAAAAAACATTTCCACAATATTTATGACATGATCTGAGCCTGAACTGAAGGGTAACTTCCTAAAATATCCTGGATATGCATATGTGAAAACGTTACTCATAATTTACAACAAACTTGCGGAAAATTCCACAATAATTACATTATCATGTTCAATATTTACCGTACAAGTTGGTTCCTTTACCTCCTATATACCTCTGCTCTACTCTACTCTACATTCCTCCATGATATAGGAAACATGAAAACTTTTAGACTTGTGCAACATGAAACCCTGTTGAAACTTAATCCTAACAAAGTCTTCCCGGTGCCAAATAAAACTCTTAATCCCAAGCATACTCAAAAGTTTGGAGGAGGCGGACATCACAGTATTTTCTATAGCAAGAGCAGCAGTAACAGTAGAAACAACAGCAAAATGGATCCACACAGAATCAAATCCAGGAGGATTGGCTAATTGAAGATATGTTCTTGAGGATTAGCATTTTACGATTGTTCTGGTAGTGAACGCTGAGGGTGTAATTTGCATAAAACAGTCACAACTCATTTGCGAGATTTTCCATTTGATATATTATTAGCCGAAACAGAGCGGAATGAGCGGCCGGATCAATACAACGAAGAGGGCTATGGGTTGGAATCCGGCTACCTAATTTCCATCCACTTGAAATGACTCCACCGCCAAAATAAGAAGGGGCGATATGTCATTCCTTTTTACGACAAGCCAAACGGATGTTGGTGTCTTCCTGACGGATTACGTTCTCGATATCAGATCGTAACGAAATTGGATACAAAATTGTGTGGTGTGAAATATGTCCATTGGTGACGCTCGCTGATGAGAGACACCACACAAAAAACAGAAAAAAAAAAACAGCGTGATTCGTGTAAATGTGATTGCAAACTTTAAAGTGATGACTCGTAAAAATCGCCAATTCAACTTCCTTTTGTGCTCCCAAAGTATCCCATTTATTTCCACAGGGAACTTTTGAAAATGTGAGCTTGCAATTTATACACAGGACAGGGTGTACCTATGTTAATGCTCCTGGTTAAGGTATGTGATCCCTTCTCATTCAGCAGCAAAATAGGTGTATAAGGTTTTAACAGAAGTATAGTGTGCATATCCGAGTCTCCTTGTTTCGTGAAATCCTTGAGATCCGGAAACTAAACGTATCTATGGATTCGTATACTTAGCTCAAGGATTACCCCACGGTCGATTAGACTTGACGATGGGGTGATAAAAATTTAAATCCTCTAAGGATTTATCTTCCCATAGTGTGGCAGTTTCTCTCTATACTGTACTTGTCGGAGGACGAGAGATGTTATTTCATGGTTTACGACTGAAATTTGAAATTAGATGACGATGATGATATTTGTACAGATTGAGCGTGGTTAACTATGGTGCGAGTACAGTTAGAGTCTGTGTAACCCGACTAGATGTATTTAATCACATCGTTAGTTGGATCTGGTTTTTAGTAGACAGAAGTTATCTCCTTTCCTGTGGAATTTTTACTCCCATATACGCGGTCCTGGCAAAGGCTTAATGTCAAGGATGTGTTTACTCGTAAACTTTGTACTAGTGATGGTGGTGGTGGTAGTGATGGTATACATATATAGTTTATGCTACATCAGATGGAGCACTCAAGGGCAAAGCTTAACGGAGGATGTCAATTTTCGTAATTAGAAACTTTCAGAAGGGTTTCAAAGTGGGAAATTATATGTCGGAAAGTAACGGTGTGCATAACTTTCTCTCGTGTGTATCTCATCTTTAGTAAGTCGTTATGAAATTTTATTCTTGTGTTTATAACATGTTTCCTTTTATTGCTTGATGAAATAAAGTCTCGCCGTTAGCAGTAACTTTTAATGAAAGCGATAATATAACAGGGAAAAAGGGTTTGTGTTGATTTTTTTACCTTCCTGAAAGTGCGAGTAGTTGTTAATGATAATAAGTGATGGGATTATGAATTACACTTTGAATTTTCTGGTAATGAGGATAGTTCGTTGAACCACATAAAAATTTTGATGAAAAAAAACTTTGTTTTAGTAGTTTTTGTATGTTAAATATGATTGATTGATTGATCAGTGGCTAGATTTAGATGTTAATTACCATGTCTAAGCTTAAGTTATTACAAATTCGTGTAAGAGGGGCCAGTAGTCAGAATTAATTAGTTGCTTACATTAGCAAGGATGCAAACCATATGCCTGTGTCCATTCTAGTCTTAGATGTATTTAATTGGAATGCCGAATCTAGAGTTGCAACACTAAAGCTGACCTTATGACCATTATAATAAGCTATATTTTGTTGTTGATGTCAGTAATCATTCTGGCCATGTTGACCATCCATTTTGTAAGACTAAGATCCGTTCTTTTGCTTTTTTTTTATTTTCTCTGAGGTTCTGATTAGACTAATCTACCTCTTGCAGATATCAAATAGGTATATAAAGACATTGTGCCTATGTAAGTGCATGAATACGCAAGAACTATTATAACTTTCGATTATAATTTATTTACTTTATGTTTGCAGATTTTTTTGAGCTGCGGTTATTTTGAAAAAACAAAAAACAAAATAATAGTGGCGAAAGTGCCCTCCTTTTCGTCCTAATTAATTTAAGTTCAAGGTGTTCCTCCATAGTTTTAAAACTTTTTAATTTAGGTTTATGTAAATATACCTATCGCCCGATTTACACGGTACTTTATTTACATGGTTTCACTTTTTCAGGGTCTTTAAAAAAACAAAACAGAAATTTCTGCAATCAGTTTTTAATTCCGTTCGCTTGGTAGCATGACAGTGACAGTGATCCTGATGAAGAGGAATCTGAACCAGTTTCGTTCCCAATAAAAGTCATCCGTGACGTTTCTACAAAATGACTCGAATGTTGTACGAACTCTCTTATTTCAGCGAGATATTATTAAACGCTTAACTCAATATGAGGAGGTCTAGAAAGATTTTACCAAAATCCAAAAACAATTGTTAATTACGGATTTCATTACCAAGGTTCGCCGATCTGAAATTGCTTCTAATTCATCTAACAGCGAACTTGAATCGTAACAATATCGGGTGATGACAGTGACATCATACTAATCAGTAAAAAAAGATTAATAGTCTACGAAAATGATAACAGTAATTAAATTTTTGGCTATTTTTTTAAAATTTATATTTCTTGTTCTATATGTAAAATGAATTACATATACAGGCTGTCCCGTAAGTGATGTCATACCCGAAGGCTATGAATAGGTCTTACTTAGATGAGTAAGATATTGTCTGGGCGGGGGGGATCCTAATGGTTTCCGAGATAACGGGACTTAAAGATATTTGGGTATATTTTACTAGATCACCCTGTAATTTCTGACCGTTACACCCTATGATGATGATACTGTATTACTCAGAAAAATAAATAGGTTGAATCTAACGACGAGAAATCGGTTGAAAATTTGTCCGTGCAAATTTTAGACAACTTTAAATATTTTAACTAATTTCGCAGTTTGATAACAACTATGAAAAATAGTAAAAACTAGTTTTGTTCTGTAAAGTAAAAGTTGATGTCAATAACCAGGGGCATAGTTAACTAACCAATTCACTTGTTTTTTTATTTCAAGAAAAAAATGCCTCAACAATGAGTTTTTAGTCACACAAATAATCGATTCTACTAAGAAGTGCGAAATTCAGATATCGAGGTTTTGGGTATTTTCATTTGTCCTAACTGTACCTATTATGTGTTTATAATGGAAATGGTAAGGGATTGAAATTTTTTTATATATAAGTATAGTGAAATTTATTCATGTACATGTATGAAATATTAGAATATGTCACGCAGTCCGTATGTACCAACAGATTTCCGCTCTTAGAAATTTGATGTTGTATATTCGTAATAAAGTCTTGGAGTTATAAGTATAAAGTTCTAGGAACATAAGCCACCAGATTTCTGATTCTGATAGTTTCTACTATCATTTGCGAGCGAGTGATTTTCAAAATGTCTTTTTTACAACTTGTGGGGAAATTTGATTCCATTACACCAATTAACGACGTCAGTGAAAGTGATAAAATGATTACATATTTAGATGAACCCGATAAAGTTTCAGAAGAGTTCTACGAATTATAGGAAGTTTTGGGCTTTGCCTACCTATTTGGAACATTAAAAGGTAGGTGGTCTTACATTTTATTGACAGAAATTTATGGTGAAATTTAAGTGCCAATTGAGAAAAGGGTTTGTGTTTATCCGCCTGAGTACTTCATTCGAAAGTATTTTATATTTGAATTTCTCTCCAATTTCATAGTGCAGAATTTTTCACTTATTAATTGATTAAGATTCCATCAATTCTATTATTTTCTGAAGTTCCCACAACGTTCTCGTGATCGCTAACAACTTAATAAAAATAAAAGGGAACGTATATGATAGTGAATGTCTGGCATAATTTTAGGGATAACTTATTTCATAGTATCATGTAAAATGTGAAAAAATTATTATATCCTTTACTAGATCTGGATATTATATTGGAAAGATTAACATATTGTGTCACTGAATCTGACTTAAAGATTTTTTTTTCAAATTACTCACTAGGAGCGAAGGTGGAGTTTAGACAAAAACTAAATAGTTAGGGAGCAAGCAATGTAACTGTAAAGCAATAAAGCAAAGTTTAAACATACCTAAACGTTTATCTTAGATAAACCATAAAGTCCTTCAAATAAAAGAAGAATTCGAAAAGGCCTTTTGGTTTTAAAAAAAAAGCGAATATTTAATGTTTTTTTATAGAATCTTTTTTACGCACTGAAAAAAATTCCTAAAGGGGACTACGTCCTGCAGTCATTTAAAAGATCTTCAAAGCTTGATGACTTATACAGAAAAATTATTGTAGATGCAGTTCTGACATGGTACGTCACAAGAAAGCAAAAAATCGTAAGGACTTTGAAGGTATTGCTGAAGACATTTCCAAAAAGTTCGATGATGATAAGGTAATCCAATTAAATATAGTAAAATAGTTTCGATTTACTGACATCTTTTCTTTACAGTTAATTTATTATAATCGTGGAGAGGCGAAATTGGCACCATGCATCGGGACGACTTTATGACAAGTACAATAATCACTTGCACCGTTTACGATAAAGTGGTGTCTGGAAAAAGAATTCGGAAGACCAACTTGAACCTTTACCAGGACACCAGCGACTTGATCCTGAATACCTTGAGAATAATGAACGAACTTTCACTGTCAAATTGCTTTTTCCTTTGTATAACTTTTTTGAATTTTACTTATTAAAAAAAAACATATCAGCTGATTATCTTTATTTATATTTTAGAAATATCGCAGTCTTACGTATGTTTGAAATTATATAATAGTCCCAGGGTAGATGTCCAAAAACATTGGAAGATTGCCTTCAATAAAAGATGGCAAGATCCTCTTTCTGACATTTCCAGCTCAAAAATTGAACTGGCATCTTTTTAATCATTAATTAGGTCACAAATTGGTAAGTTCAATATTCTTATAAATGAATCAACTAAATAAAAATTAAAAAAAAATTAAATCATTTCCAATCCTTCCCAGTGATGGAAAAAACACTGAACTAGTTGTTTTTTTAATATATGTTATTTTAAATTTACTCCTATTCACACACATGACATTTATATTTTTAATTCAATGTATATAACACTATGTAAATATGTAAATCTGGAAATAAAAATAATATAATATTCATTGTAAATTTTAAAATTTGTTTTTTTTTTATACGAAAATCACAATCTAATTTTTGTACACAATTGAAGGAGCTATTTACATCAAAGTAGTATGCTACCTACTAACAATAATTAATTGATAATAGAAAGGGTAAAATTACAAAAAATTAAGCTGTGCAACATTTGTTTAAGTTGATGGACAATTAAATGGTATGCTGAATATGTTGATAGTTAGTTAATTTAAATAAATGTTAACAAACCCTGCGTCATAGTTACAGCTGCTAATGTTGGTTATTCGCCTAATTTTATGGTTTAATATTTTTAAAATATTTAACTATTATTTATGGTTGAATGAAACCGATTTTGTTGGTTGCCACATTATCAACTACTTTTTCTGTTACATTTTACCAATTTTTTTCTCTGTGTGTAGATAGATAATCGTTGGACCAAAATCGTAATTTTAAAATAACTTATTACACCTATTACCGAGAATGTAACCTTTATCATCGTCGTAGAGTGAAATGTTCAGAAGTTGTTTCGTGTTATTTTACGTTGAAATAAATGACTCAATTATTCACATTTTAGTTTGTTTTCGATTTACAAGGTTTTACGTATAAAAATATACGATTTCGATTTACACAGTTTTCTAAGGAACTTATATTCAGTATAAATATTGGAATAGGTGTACTTACAGCCATGATCAACGAATTTAGGATTGTCGTATAGATCGTATAGTCTCATTTGTAATAGTTACTCCTACTATAAATATAATGGGCTCATTCGCACTTCGGGCCAGTAGGCCTTTATCTTGGAACTTTATATTATAGTTTTTCCCACAATATGTTAACGAAATATTTTTTTTTCAATGGGACCTACATCTTTCTGCTGTTGACATTTATTGTTGCATTTTCTATATTATCTCAGAATTCGAACACTTTTAATACTTCTGTCCACCGAATAGTGTATGGCGATTACTTTATATACATATTTTACAGCTCACAGAACTATTGTGTTAAATCCACCATGTGCTCATACTATATTAGACTTATTAACAGTTCTAATATGAATTGCGGTCAAGTAACCTAAGATAGTCCAGGTTACATTAGCAGTTGATATATGATATAACACCATCTTTTTTTATACCAATCACAATTTTCTTCGGTTTTCGAAAACATACTCTAGATTTTTTCAAACTGTCACACTAGCCAGAAGTGATCTAATTCAAGTCTCCTTCAATAAAACGAGTCTATTCGTTTATTTCCTGCACAAATATTTTCAAGCTAAACTTGCATAAATCAGAGGACAGTGATTAATTCCGTTGTAAGTATTTTCATTTGGAAGGTGGAATATATGGTAAAATGGAATATTATTCGAAAAATATATCATCCTTCGACTAAACAAATGAAATGTTTTTTAAAATCTTTATTCAAATTATGAATGTTGGGTGTTAGATGGTGAATAATATCAAAAGATTCCTTAAAGTTTCTGAATAATTTGTTCAAAATGTGAGATTGTATTTAGATCAAAATATAAGTTAAAAAACTAGATAACAATTTATAATTGGCTCAAGTACAATTATGGTGGTAACTCTATATAAATATTCCTAAATATATAGCCGTTTTAAAAATGTGTTCTCCTTAAATTGTTTTTAGATAAGTTCGTCGGACGATAAGAATGTCACAACATTTTTATAGGCTTCGAAGTATCCTTAAAATAGTTACATTAAAAACATTTAGGATTTGCTATTTTCCAGTCTACGTAAAAAATCGGAATTTATTCGGTTAACTAACATCTACATTGTTATAAACTTTGAAGGCTTTTTGGATTTTCTCCTCAAGCAGTTAAATTGATTTATAATTATATAATAATAGGTCCCAAGCAGTACAAAGTATAAATAGATACTAATCCTAATTTCTTCCTGTCTTAACCGGTGTACCACAAGGATAGATACTGGGATCCCTACTATTCTCAATTATCATCAATTATATTTGTTCTCAAGTTAATCATAGCAAAATGAATCTCTATGCTAATGATGCGCAAGTATACCTCTCTAGGCCACTTGGTCTTATTAAGGATGATATTAGCTGCATTAATCGAGACTTTGAATCTGTTCACTATATGCTAGAGATGAACCCAGCAAAATCCAAATGTTTGGTCATAAATCGCACAAAACTTGACACAGAGGGGTTTCCTCCAGTTATGATTAATAACACAATTACTCTCCTTGTATACTCTATCAGGAATCTTGGAATTGTTTTCAATTGTTTATTTACGTGGGATGACGACATCAATAATACTTTTGACAAAGATAATAAAAAATCGTAGTCCATTATATGTATACGAAATGCTTGAATTTGCAAGATCAAGCAGGACACTGAATCTCATTGTACCACGATCATAATTTTTAGTAGCAAGATGCGTGTTCTTTAACCATTCTATTATAAACTGGGACAACTTAACTGTTTCTGTAAAAAGTTTGATCCAATCCCATTCATTGAAGATAACATATAACATAATAGTAGTTTTTCAAGGCATTAACGTTTAGTAGTTAAAACAAATGTAGTATCCTAATTGCTTACTCCATTTGTGTCCTTTTTAATTATTCATTCTTCTTTTGGTAACATTTAATCGTAAGTTTGTCATTTAATCCCTTCTTTATATTTTAGTAGTACGTATTAATAACTACAATTAAATACTTTAGTTATGTTATTCCTCTCCTATTTTTACTCTCTCTTTTTTATTGTACTATTTTTGTAATTTACTCAGGCTTGTCCATATTAATAAGACATTTTATCTTACTTGTACACTTGTTGCCAATAAAAATTGAATTGAATTGAATTGAATTATGTATGTCAATCCTGTGAAGGGGATTTAATCCCTGTTTTAATCCATCTCAACTAGAATCCAAATATATGTACATGCAATATTGCAGCCGTACGAAGTAGTTGCCTGATTTCAGAATTTAGTTTATAAAATTTTCCTTGTAGAGTAAAAACGAAATTTTTACATGGAAACACTGCAAAGAGTTTACCTGATTTCATCTA
This sequence comes from Dioctria linearis, assembly GCA_963930735.1. Lineage (NCBI taxonomy): Eukaryota > Metazoa > Arthropoda > Insecta > Diptera > Asilidae > Dioctria > Dioctria linearis. The sequence continues at coordinate 162,959,355 of OZ005743.1, forward strand.
TCTTAGCGTTTTTATCTACAATTTTTATAATAAAAAAAAAAACGAAAAAAAAGACCAAGAAAACTATGAATGTACTCTATTTTAATAAACATGCCCTCGAGCGGTCGTGCAAACGAACACGAACTGACTTCCACCGAATATACGTCTCCTATGACAACTTGTACAAAACTTATGTCGATATTTCATGATTTAAGGATAGAATCCCTTTATTCAAATATAAATGAATTTGCCTTTCGCAACAAATCCGGGGTGTTTCCTTTTTTTCTCGTCTTTAAATTACCTGTTTCGGGCTCAGGAAATTCCTTACATTAACTAGGGGATTGTGAAGTCAAGAAAGCTGGCTCATCGAATTTATCGCTCGAGTAAGCTGTCTCCTCAAATTAGTGACTTCAGATAGGACTTGAGTGAGTATGAAGGATTTTATCTTAAGTTGAAAAAAATTCAAATAAAAAGACAAATTTTAATTTTAAATAGTTGCGAGTAGATATTTGGATTGTGTGGTCTGGTCACTGTGCTCGTCAAGAAATCTATGTGATCACAATTTTGTCGAGGGATATATGCATGCCTGTTTATAAATGGCTGAAATTATATTTGAAAACGTTGTTTTGGAGAGACATTGTATAACATTATATATTGAACACACTTTTCGACGGTTGTATACCATCTGAGCATCTACAGCCGATTTGAACAAGACAAATAAATCGCTAACTTTAGTGGCTACTTTTTAATCGTTGAATGTGTTGCTTTTACAAAGTCAAAAACAAGCCAAACGAAAATGTTGAACATAAATCAAATGTGTTAGGTTCTTTGGGTTACTGTATGGATGTACGTATGCTTTACGAAAGTCCTGTTAGTCCTATTTACACCTTATGAAGCAAAAGTTGTGGATACATTCATGAAATTTTACCTATTCTGTGTATTTCTCATCATCAATCACTCTAGCAAGCATAGACCATAAGGTCGGACTTATCTAGAATGGAATAGATCGAGCTTCTTAAGCGCTTAATTTTCTATATTCATTATTTTTATTTGGAATAGTTACGTTTACCCTCTACATGTGGTTATGTTATCTGTTAAGCTATTTAAAAAAATGTACCTACACTTGCAAGGATATTATAATTCACATATTCAGAGGTGATAACGAAAAAGTTCGGTTTGATCTGAGGCCACCAGAGCTTACTTCTGAGACTTTTGTTTTTTTGTTCTTTTTGTACCAATACTGCTCGCACCTTGTTCACCTTTGGTCTAAGTACCTATCCAAGTTTACTTTAAAGATAGTAAGTACATTCGGATCCCCGGATCAAGGTACAGACCGATTCATATTATAATTATTTTTAGTGTTCGTTAGAAGGTCTATTAACGACTAATCACACTTAAAACTAAAATGTACTCCAGACGTATTTATTTTTCTTTTATTAAAGATTAAATAAAAAAGTAAGAAAAAGAAAATATATAATGCATGAAAAAATAAAAATAAAAACGATAATAGCGAAAAAATAAGACTAAAAATAAAACTAACTAAAAAAGGAGAAAAAAAATTGAATATGGACAATATTAAATCTATGTGAAAAGTTAGAATAAAATGGAAAATAAAAAGGATGCTAAAACGGAAACAAAAAAACAGGCAAAGTAAAAATGAAACAAGGTTTGGTAGGAGGGTGAAATATTTAGTTAGAATGTCTGATCTCATTGAGTGTCAATCTTTTAAATGTCGTTAGGTTGGTGTTAAAGATATCAATACAATTGAAATGGATATTACGATTTAAGAATTCTGAAGATAGGCGACTTTCCCTTGATGAGGCGAGTTATATTTCTTTGAATGCGAGTGGGGGCATTAAAGTTAACTCTGGTCAGTATGATAGGACAATCAAACAAACAGTTTACCGTCTTAAAAAAAAATATATTATCCAGGTAGGCTCTGTGATTGACCAAGGATAAGAAATTAAAATGACTGTGTCTTTCGAAGCATTCAAGTAAAATATTATCGAATTTAAACAACGAAAGCCTGGAAAATTTTCCCTGAATTGGCTGGATTTGGTCAGAATAATATGAGTAAAACAGGTTCCACACCTGACATGAATATTTGAGGATATTTCTAATTATAGAGTTAAAAGACGAGGAGTATTTAAAGGACCTGCATGTACGAAAAATAAATCCTATTAGCCAAGCCTATTACACCAAGCTTCAAGCTTTTTGATGTCCATTTGAAGTCAAAGGCAATTATTGATATTTATAACTCTCCTAAATCATCTCCTTGACATCGTCGGCATAAAGTAGGCAGTTACTCTCAATAAGCGTGGGTAGATCGTTAATATAGATCAAGAAAATAAGAGGACCGAAGATTGTGCTTTGGGGAATGCCAGACAACTGTTTATAAGGGATAGATTGGAAAGCAATAATGACAACATCGCTACATGTATTAATTAGGATGGGGAAAAAACCAAGTAATTGAGAAATTTTATCAAAGGCCTTCGAAAATGGGTGTTGATGGCATTAATTTGTGCGCATTCGGCAAGAGCGTTAGTTTTTGACCTGCAGGATAAAATCCGTGCTGTTGGTCACAGATATGTGCCTTAAGTTGATAGAAAAGTTGACAATACGCAATTGTTGCGAGGATGAGAGCAAGGCTGTTAGATATTGAGAGGGAAAATATTCTTGCCAACTGATAAATTGAACAAATTACGTATTGGCTCAGAAAGCGTGCGGGAACATTTCTTGAAGCTCAAATTAGGCACCCCATCAGGACCGTTATTCATATTACACTTTAATTTATCAAGTAAGTATATTTGAGACCATTGCAGGAGAATATGTTAAAACAACTGTTATTTTGATGTGAACTAAGTAAAGATAAGTCCAATAAATGATCCTGCTTTGAGTAGACAGATGCAAAATATGTAGAGAATAAACAGTTGAAAATATGAAGGAGTTGTTGGCAAAAGTTAATGAAATGCAACATTCTTGGAAGAGTTTTGCTGAATTTAAAGTTATCGCTGTACTTTTGGGGATGCAACAAGATTACAACAAATACTGTTGCTATCTATGTCTGTGGGATAGTGGCGATAAGAAAAATCATTATCTTAAACGGGATTGGATAGCCAGAGAACATTCTACGTCAGGAAATCCAAATATTTAATCTGCTCCTTTAGTGGATAAAGAAAAAATCATAATACCTTCACATAAAATTAGGTTTAACGAAAAACTTCGTGAATCGTGAAGGAGAAGGATTACAATATCTCCGAGAAAACTTTCCTAAAATAACTGAAGCCAAAATAAAAGAGGGAATATTTGTTGGTCTTCAAATCAACGAAGTAATACGAGACTCAAATTTCGAAGCAAAATTAAATTTAACAGAAAGAAGCCATGGGTAAATATGGTTGTAGTTTTTAAGAATTACTTAAAAAAAAAGTTGAAGATTACAAAACGTTGGTAGCATTTAGGGTAGCAGGCTCCAAGATACCACTGAAGGTACATATGAAGCGCACTCATTTAGATTTTTTCTCATAAAATATAGACGATGTCAGCGATGAGCATGGAGAACGTTTCTATCAAGATATTATCAAGATATACTAGCAGATTATTGTAGGACTTTAAAGATGGAAGCCGAAGATGTAATTTATAAAAGAAAATAAACAACATAAAAATATTTTCATTAATGAATATGTAAAATTTGAATAAATGTACTTACAAATTACACAAATTTGTTTTCATTAGTATATAAGACACCCGAACTAACTTTAAATTATGATTATGGTACAAATTCCTCAGTATAAGCCCTCTTTCAGAGTCAGTTCAAGTTAATTCGAATATAATCAAAAAAACTTTAAATTTGTTGACCAATGTAATAGATTAATATGTGTCATTTGAGGCATTCTTGAATCAGACCTCATGGCCTTTACAAAGGTGTTCCGCAGGGATCCATTCTTGGATCACTTTTATTTACATTTTTTTATGTTCTTTCTGTGGTCTATATTTTTGCAGATGATGTGCATTTTCTTTTTTCTCTTCCTCTGTCGTCTATGGATCAATGTAATGCAGATAATAATGCTGACCTTATATCTGTGTTATATTGGGCCACTGACAACAAATTAACTCTAAACTCAGCTAAGTCTCAATCGATTGAATTTTTGGTCATCCAATTGGGAAACTCCCTAATCCCATTTTACATAATTTGGTTTGCATAGCTTTTTGTGACCAACTGTCCAGCCTTGTTTTCTTTGTAGATGAAAGTCTAGCCCCGTTGCCTCAATTCAATACTTTAATCGATAAGGTAGGTTTTGGTCTTCGCAAGCTGCAAAGTATTAATATTGCACATGCTTTGTGTGAAAGTAGTACCTATGCTACGATATTTCCGCAGACGGCAGATAATTTAGTATTGAAATTAAGTATATTAAACCGCAAAATTTTTAAATTACTTCTTTGATTTATAGTTACATAATTTCTTTATAACATTTTAGATTTTTAAGGATTTTCCATTTATTTTCTGATTATATTTCTGAGCGTTGCCTTCGTATGGCTGATATAATTCAAGTGCACTTAAACAAACAATGAGATTGAAATGAAGCAGAAATATCGAATTGACACAAAATAAGTGGAAGGTCCTCTTATCATTTTTTGCTCTGTCAACAAGTATAAATGCTTATCACATGTACACTAATTTTACATAATATAGCCTATCCGGATTTGATATACATATAATTTAAGCTCATGCACCACCATATTGATTTTCCAGATTAGAGTTTTCTAGGTACCCAATTTTTCTAATTTTCTAATTTTTTTATTTTTCAATCTAATTATTCCTCGCCACACATCCAATGCGCTAAAGCATTCTTTGTTGGTTTGTGTTAGCCAATTTCGATACAGGTTGGATTTTGCACACTCTTCGCATACATAGTTTACTGGAACTAAAATCGCTTCTTGATTCTTTCAACATCTTTCAACTGGAAGTCCTACAGGTAGAGGTCTTCGTTAGACAAAATTTTTATAATTTTTTATACTCTTCGGATTACCTGTTGATCGTTGCCCAAGGTACACCTGCACCCTCAATTCTCATTTCTGTAAAAGTTCTTTTTTTCTCGATATAATCTTTTTGGACAGCAGGGAACTAACATGCATTTCATAACATCAGCATAGTTAGAATTTTAGTAATAAGAACCTAGTTAGTTTTTTTTTGTCTTAGATTTGTTTACTGTGTCACCGCTATTATTTGCTTTCCCATATAGTGTTAATAATTAAACAAAAATTAAATAAGTAGTATAAAATGAGTTTTTTGTTCTAAAGATATAATTGTTTCCAGTTAAATTCTGAAAATATACTCCCAAATTTGTTTGAGAAACTAATGAGATATAAATAAAGTGATGATAAAAAAAAATACTTCTGTTCCCACAAAAGGAAAAGAACGTCTGCCGTCCCGCACATAGGAGAAAATTTCTAAGGGTACTTCTTATTTGCATTCCCTGGCAACTGTCATCCTAGTGGCGGCGGCGGGACACCGAAACACCGCTCTTATTCATTTTGACTGCTACTCAACGAAGCGAGAATTTGAATTAAAAGATAACATCTTTGCAATTAATTTGAGGGCAACAATTAATAAAATTTGTCACACTTTAGGGATATAGCGTGGCAGGCAAGAGGTAAAACCCAATGGGAACATGCGGACAATTCGTCCAAATTAGATGGCTTCAATAAAACCCCCTGACAATGGCGTGACTTGATTTGTTACGCCTCGTTCTCAAAATAATTTTTATTAATGATGTTGTCCAAGAGGACTAGAGGACTAACTAATCCACAATACGACGAGGAAGAAACATAAAAGTCAGCGATTGGTCTTAACAAAATTAAACGGTCCACCGATTTCTGACTCATTATTAATTGTGGTGCGGGTCAATTGCGGTTCATTGGATCGAGTTATTTCGAGTTGAAAATTTGAAGATCCTATGGGAATAAAATTGTTTACATACATGTTTTCCCTTTTGAACCAAGATGCCGCACCGAAGTGATGGACAAGACTTAAGTTCTTAAAACAACACCTTGAGTGGCATTATTTACTGCTGGTTAGAATGAGTCATAGGGTAGCAATGGGAAACCACCATGAAGCTGATACCTTCGAGTTCAAATTAGAAAAATGCATTGAGGTGAGCAAGATTAGAGCCCGCATATTGGATACCCTAAATTCATTTATGATTTATGAAAGCATCAATGTGGTAGGCGTATATGGTTCATGTCACCGAGGTCATTTGATTCAAATAAGCGTTAGGTTTGACAGGTCTATGAATGTTTTTTTTTTAATATCTTGATCGTAGATAGTGCGTACAACTTGATGAGTCAGTCTGATATATTTTTGTTTTAATTGGAATTTTAAGAAATGCATGGGCTCTGAATTTAAAGTAAAGTGCATAAGCAAAAAAGATGAGTGCAGCGGATACTGAATCTCAGATATATTACGTATGCTGCAAATAGAAAAAGAGATTATCTCAATTGCTCAGATCCACAATTGTATTGTGTGAGAAAAAATGAATTCGAAAATATGTAGTTCAAAATTCAGATGAAAAGACAATTCTGGTGAGGGAAAATTTAATATACTGGGTGTTTTCTCCATCGTGGTCAATAGAGCAGGAGGTGATAGTACTCACCTAGAGCAAGAAAGAATCATTAACATAACATTTTTTTTTTATAAAACCTGTAAACTGGGGACTCTTCTCTTTAATTTGTCCTACTAAGCCCTCTTTGTTGGCTGTAGCCGTTAAAGAGGTATTAGCCCATAATTTATTCAAGTCATACCGAAATTAGACGATTTGTTTTTAAATGATGTGTTTTCAGTCAGTAAGGGAGCAAATTTATCGTTAAAAATAGGTTTGAGAATAGCTTTGAGAATAGATGGAAAATAGAAGAATCTTAAGACCTTTTATTTTGCTACAAATGCATTAAGTTATCTTAGGAAGTACCTTCCAATGAAGCCCCATAATTGGGGTTACAAAATATATGTCTATAAATTTGAAATTTATACGGGGCAAAAAATCGTGAGAAGTACAGGCTACCAAATGAACCAGACTTAGGAATGATCATGTGCTAATGTTGTGGTGAGATTAGCAAAATAACAAAATTTTCGTTGACAGCTATTATACTACTGTTGAGCTCATGGTATATTTAGCTGAGGAAAGAAATCATGCACTACGTACAGTTCGCCGTAATAGTCTCCCAAATTGCAAGCTACCCAATCAAACTGGCGTGATAAAAGCTGCTAGTGACACTTCTGCCGAATATGTTACGAGATATGAGAATGTAGAAGTAAGTTCAGTAGTGTGGAAAGGCAACAAACTTGTAACGTTGTTATTGCCGTATTTCGGAGTGCAGCCTTTAGGTACCATATCCAGAAGACAAGAAAAAGAAAAAAATTACCAGTATTGAATGTCCAGGCATCACCAAACATTACAGTCGACACATGGGAGGAGTAGACCTTTTAGACAGCTTAATTGAACGTTCAAAAAAGTGGTATATGTGCCTGTTGTGCCATTTTTTGGATCTAACAATAGTCAACGCATGGTCCTTTGTAAAAAAAATATGCGCTCTAAAAGACGTTCGTCCCGTCCCCACTTTAAATGATTTTATAGGAGAAGTTGCGTATTGCCTCACGAAAACTGGTCAGCCTAAAGGAAGTAGGGGAAGACACTCGCAGCCTTTAGAGCAACAAATTGAGGCTAAAAAGAAGAAAGCGCCCAGTTAATACGTATCACCCAAGGATGTTAGAAGAGATAGATTGCAGCACTGGCCAATGCACGCGGATGCTAGCCAAAGGTGCAAGTATGTAAAGCATTCTACTTCTTCTAAATATGGCACTCATCTTTGTTTAAATAAAAACCAAAACTTTTTCAAATTTCATAGCGAGTAATAGGGCGTTTTCACTACATCGAAATCACGTAATTTCGTAGTTTCAGCATGATATCGACGAAATCACCTCGAAATCACGTCATTTCCAGTACAAAAACTTAATCGAAACCATCTCATTATTGCGTAATTTTAATGAAATTTCGTCGGAATTTACGAAAATTTGCCCGAACGTGCTCATTTTCGGATTCCACTTTTTCTCAAACTGTATCATTTGACATTTGTTACATTCTTTTTGTCAATAAATTTTTAAGGAAACAATTTAAAATTAAATTTAAATTTTATATTAATGTTGTTGACATTTATGTGAAAACATATCATTTTAAGTACAAAAGTATCTTTAATGTAATTAATAATTTTACGCGCCAATTTGATATTTAAGTGTAACAGCTGTGAACCGAAATCATCTCAGGGGTAGTGAAAACGCCTGGCAGTGATTTCGAAATCACTTCATCAATATTACGTGATTTCGATGTAGTGAAATCTCTCTATTACTCGCATATTTATAAATCAATTATCTGTTTTATACTTTTGCATTGAAAATGTTTTTTGTTCTTACATATATAATATATTTCATTGCATGCAGTTTTGGTTTTCTTTGGATCCTAAGCTTTTTCAAAATATTTCTTTCATTTAGGAAGTAAAATGAAATATATACCATAGTAGCGCGATGTAGTAGAATTGCTATAAAGGACAAAATGAAAAGTGATACTTTTATAATATCCGTTACAATGGAGACTTTTTTTTAAAATATATACAGGATCATAAAAAATAGTTTTGTTCAAATAAAAGAAACTGCGCATTAAAGGGTTCCCTAGATTACAGTTTTTATAAAAAAAAAATAGAGGTAAACGTAAAAAAAAGGTAAGAATATTCGAAATTTTTAGTATAGACCCCCATTACTGCTGTGACGAGATGGGTACAGGGCTGGTTGAGCGGTCTTGGAAGAGCTATGAAGCATACAATGAGCTATTAACTGTGCCCGTATATCCTGTACTTTTTAAGATACAGGGTGTTTTGTGAAAAGCTAACGGTACAATTTTTTTTTACTATCACCTTCTGCTCTATTGACCACCAAATAATTCATGTTAAAAGTTATCCATGCAAATTCTGTTTTTAGTTTAACTCGCTCACAGTAGATGGGGCACAAGCTGATTAATGATAGGTGACACCACTGTCAATTGTACATGTAGGAGGAGGTGTCCCAGTACTAGATGAAAATAGTATCTTTTTACCCTTTTAATCTCAGTGAATTGGAGAGAGACAGAGAGAGAGAGAGAGAGAGAGAGAGAGAGAGAAAGAAAGAAAGAGAGATAGAGAGAGAGCCGGAGCGAGGGAGCGAGATTTGTCTTTTTAAAGTTAAATTTCGTTCAGTATTATAATTTTAAATACAGATTACAGGCGTAGAAGGAGCACTTTAATGCGTGGTTTGGTTTTTACTTTTCCAACACATTGCTGGTGATACACATTACTATCGATAATACAAGTGTGCATTGCGTGCCACCAGAGAGCGAAGATGAACGTATTTGTTGCAAATTTTCAAACTATCATGAACCGCGAAAACTCATTAACGCATTGCTTTTTCCCGATTTTTTTTAATTTTCTTGTTTCGTTTTTGCAGTTGGAAAGTTTTATCCTATACATTCCTGGTCTGGAAACAAGTTTTTAATACTAATATCTAAATAAACGTGACAAGAAGATTTTATATGCGATTTTCTAAATCATTTCCCTATACAGGGCTTGGAAAGTCGGGTACGGTATTTAAAGATTTTATGTCAAAAATTGGTAAAAGTAGTTGGTTTATTAATTTGAGTACATTTTACTCATCGGACGCCGATAGAAATCGAAACACCACTTACTAAACGGCGAATCATTCGGCTGCTCGTGTGGATAAACTCGGAGTTTTTTTTTATCAAATGTTGCAATTTTTTTAATAGCAGCATATTCATGATTCAGTTGAAGCTTCCATTTTGCTAGAATTTGATAATCACAAATCATATTCTTTCTATCTACGGACTAGATTCCTGTAAGGCTAATGGCATTACAGTTCTCTTACCCTACTATTTGACTATGTTGCTGGTAAAAAAAAAATCGTTAATGCACAGTTTGGGCGTTGGACTACCTAAACTCCTGGAAAGACAATAATGATTTAAGGGCTTTAACCCAAAAGCTCAAAATGTAATTTTTGATCGATTTTGTTTGCATCTATGCCCTACGAGAGGTTTGTTCAACTCCTCTCATTTGAATGTTTCGAAATTTTCACCTTGAAAACCAGATATATTTCAAAATACGAATTTTGCCTAGTAGTACTATAAAGTATAATAACCAAAGCCACATATTTCTTTTATTGTTGAGGGCACAATTTTATTGACATTATCTCTTTAAGGTTTCGAAACATTGAAAACAATTAATGAGCCGACGTCAAAGACTCCATCAATGCCACACTTCAAAGATTAGGAATATATGAATGTATATTAGATTCTTGAAAATGGATACAAACAAATAACAAACATAGAAAGGGCGTTAACGCCGAAGAACTGCAATTGTCTTATGAAGTTCAATTCAATTTTGAGAAATATTCGCAGAGCAATAATAAAATTGCTCCCAAGAACTGTACTTACCGGTATCACTAATGAGTCACAACAAGCATAGTAGAAAACAAACATAATTTACAAATGAAGTAAATAATAAATAATATGCCTTTAATTTTAAACCGCGAAATTATGTGCTGCTTTTTCAATTCAAACTCGAAAATTAGGTGTCGACTTAACTCTGGGGTGGTGCCTACAATTTATAGTTTTTTTTTTCATTTGGTGGTTTATGTCACTTTTGAGTGGTAGAGCGGCGGGATGATGTTGCCTCAAAGTCTAAGATCAAAGTTTTAACCCAACAATCACAATATCCAATGGTACTACGTATTTGACTATAAACTTTCATTTTGATGTTCCAAATCGCAAGATCCAAAAAGTATCGACTAGCTACGGTCTCCCATACCTAGTTATCTCCCAAAATTATCCCAAAATTGAATTATCACCAGATTTCGCTAATCATGGTAGTTCCCGAGTTAGATTAAGGTTTAAGTTACAGTTGTTGACTAGAAGAGTCATTTAAGTTCCAGATACTTTCACGATTTTCAATATGTTAAGAATGCAGAACTCCAGTTAGACGAATTAGTAACCAAAAAGTTTCAAAACAATAATCCTTAGATTGAGATAATATTTATATTTGTAGCCAGTAATCTGTAGTTAGTAGTATAGTCAATCATTCGTAATTGTCAATCAATGGGACTCGAAACTAGATCTTAAGAACCATAAGACAATGTGTTACGTATAAAACCACTCACACGTTAAATGGAGCATTTGGATAGTTTGAATAGCCGTGAGACAAGCTTTCCTGTTATCTAGTCGAAATCAAATGTTTCATAATCTTTTCAGTAAGACTACTCAGTTGAAGTATTACAACACCATTTACTAGTTTGACTCTGAAATCTCTCTCACGATATTCATGGCTTTTCAAAATAATCGCTGGTATCAAGTTGAAATAAAATTTGTGATCTTGAAGCAACAACTGAATCTGCGTTCATTGTTTTCTATAAACTCTTTTGTCTCATTGCGTACTCCCAGCTATTTTATTTCTCTTGAATGGTCTATTTTGACATATTTGAGAATAAGAGCTGTCAAAAGCAGTTAGCTCTTTTGAAAAGAAAAGGAAGATAACGAAGTTTTATTCAGATTGATACAAAATCAATCCATCAAGGAGTATGCGGCAATATTGTATTTATTCAAAGAAATCTACAAAAAATCTAAGTCTCTTTAGATAAATCGATTTTACATATTTTTCTTTATTTAAATTTCGTTTTATAAACGTTATTAAAAAGTTACCTTAGTTTCTGAACTCATAACATTGGAGTTAGTCATGCCTAGATATGTATGCACCATAAAAGTTCTGAAAACACTTGTGAAATGAAAATGTTGCAAAACAAAATAACTAATGTAAAAAACAACAGTCGAGCTGCTACATCCCTTATTCGGTCCTCTATATAATGTCCTGTAAGAAAAACTTCTCCCTATTCAAAACATGAAAAACTGAAATCCTTCCCCTAATTTCGACTTAATACCTTCCACCATGACTCGCATCCCAGCATAGCAGCAATATTGCAACATATTTAGTATCTGAACGCCTGGCTCTTATGGTTTTAACGTTCACAGGATATTTGCCCAAAAAGGCAACCGAATACAAAAACCACGCTGAGATTACGTACCCATTGCATGGGTACAACAATACAAATCCTGAACCAGGACTGGGTTGTGAATAGGTCGTATTTTGTCATATCTGTCAGACTTTCCGGTGCCTAACAACCTTTGCATATGATTCGTCTAGGAAATTTTAAGGGGTTGAGGAGATATGTTCGGCACTTGTGGTGTCCCTGAACTAGAAGGAAGGCTCGCTCTATCACTGTATATACACCTCTTGTTGAGCAATTCTAGAAATTTATTTTTCTCTATGTTTTTTTTTTTCATTTGATGACTCTGGAACCCACCCCTCGATTTCTTAAAGATGGTGCAAAGTTAAATGTGCTGTAAACAGAACCACGGGTTGTTAATAGGTGAGCCTTAATACGGTGCACGTTATTTGTCTCTGATTTTCACTTTAATAAAATTTTATTGATAGGGCTTAAAGGATTTTTCGCGTCTACTTTGCCTTTACACTATTGTTCGACGGCACACAATAAAAAGTTATGAAAATGTTGTGGATTATTTTGTCTCCCGTTTGTATAAACATCAAAAAGGGATTTGTCGTGATTTTCATATAGACGAAGAAACATCGGTTTGACAGTAACTTCCGATTTGGGTACAATGAACTTTTAAAAGTTAAACTTAACACATTCAAAGTTATTATGGTTCTGTTATGGACCAATCAAATCTATAGATATATGAAACTCCAATTCGAGGCATGACAATGTTTGAACAGATATCATAATAAATTGTCTTGTATTTATGATTTTAGGAAAGCCAATTATGCTGCTATCAATGAAACCTTACGTGGGCATAATTGGGAATTTCTATTTCTCTTATTCTTATTTTCTGTAAATTCCTTACAATTTATTGCCTCCTTTCATTAGAAGGAGAAATAATTCTAGTTTTCCATGGCACAACTACAGGTTGAATAGACGTTTTTCAATAGCCTGCGGAAAGGATATTATTTCTTAAATAAGTTTCTGTGTAGGTAATATTTGGCTTCGAACGATAAAATAGATAAAGATAAATCCAAAAGCTTTCTAGTCGTTTCGAGATAGGAAGCGTAAATCGTATGGTATTCCTTACCCAGGCTTTAAATATAAAACTGCGGATAATATTGTAGATTCATTTAACCCTTTTGCAGAATACTTTGAGTCTGTCTATTTGGAGAACTTAGACTTTCCCATTGACGCTGAAATTACCACACATATTTCATACCAAGTGGATGCGGGCTCAATGCATGTGTCCGCGGAGGATATAAGCTTAGCAGTGGTGGTAGGTGTAGCCACTCTTGTGGTACAGACAGTATTCCAGTAATATTTCTAAATTTGAGTCTTTTTCATATATATTTAATTTCTTGATATCCTCGGAACTGTTCCTGAGTAAGTCGAAAAATTCATTTGTTCGTCCTATATATAAAGCTGGTACTAAAAATCGTGCTAGTAATTACTGTCATTTTTGTAAAGTCTCTGCAATTCCTTTAAATTAAGGAGTACATTTCTCTACACCAACATGGTTTTATAAAAGTGTCCTCCCCAATATAGTCTCCTATGGTAACTTTGCCTTAAATGTCCTAGAGGAAGGTGGCCAGGTTGTAAAAATATATACTGATTTCCCAAAAGCATTTGACAAGGTTAATATTCGCTTGCTTTTATACAATCTTGAGGCGTTTGGACTCCCTTTATTTTCATGGTTCTATTACTAATAGATCAACCTCATACAAATTATCGAATTCAGTGAGACATACACTCGCTCGATTTTGATTGGTACATTGTGGTATGTCTCAGGGGAGTCATCTAGTCTAGTCTTTCACAACTTTGAATTTTTCTTTGTTCTAGGTTTTGCTGATGGTCTAAAAATTTGTATGGAAGTTGTTGATGTGTCTCTGGTATCCAAGTTCAAATCAGGAGTCTATAAATTTACGAGTTGATATCATCCTAATTTTATTCAACGATGAATTCTTCTAAATGTCAACACTTTACAATTGCACTTTATCTTATATTTAATTTTTGTTTTTTCTCTTATTTAAAAGTTTCCTCTATGATAATAATAATGCATTTATTTTTATATTACATAGCATTTTAGTTTTGAGTTGATGCTCTTTGATTTTAGTAGTTTTATTTGTGCTATTTTTGACATTGCAGCCAGTTCCAAAGCATATCGACTATCGGAATTGCTTTAATTTATAGCAAGACCAAGTCGAAAAGGCCTGCTTTAGAACTGCACCCGAGCTTACGTCTTGTTGCAGTTGGGTACTACATAAAAGATTTATTACTTACAAATATATGCAAGGTCTGTTGATTTATAATCTGTTGACTGGGAATAAATAAATAAATAAATAATAAATCTGTGTCTTTATTGATAAAAAATTTGCGGCAGGACGGTGTCATCGTAAAGAAGAAACATGAATAAATTTGAACTTCTAAAAAGCGGTTGAAATATGTTGTCGCGCCTACCAACTATATTTTGAATCCCTCAACTCGTAGCAAGGATATGGGTGTAGAAAGGAAAATGTCTTTTATCCTTAGAATATGGGGAGAATCAAAATTGAAGGTCCATATAAAATTCATGTACATGAGTGTAGCTTCAACCATGCGTTATAAATTTATAAAAATTATGACGCATTTGATGAAAATTAAATCCGCCAAGAATTTCAATTTATTTGGCTTTTTATTGATTTAAAGTCTTTTTACCTTGCTTTTATTATTTTTTTTTACATATTCCTCGTTTCATTATACGCTTTGATTTTTGAACAACTTTTACCTACGAGTACTATTTTTATACCCTACATGAAATCATAGCGGGGTATACTAAGTTTGTCTTTCCGTTTTTAACGTACAGAAATAATGCTAGTTTAGAGCAATATGGATTGGACACCCACGCATAATATTAAAAGTTCACTTAGGAGCTGCACATGGGCTGTTTAAAAAAATAAATATATTTAAGTTCTTCGTAGGGTTGCCATGCTATAGAAAAATTTCTCTTTTTACTATATATTTGGACAGTGCCCGAAGACGCGTCGACGTTAAGAGCTGAAATTTTGCATCCAAATTTTTTTTTAAAAAGTGAAAATCTGAGTTCGTAATTGGCACGAATCGGGCAATCGCTTTACAGGGTTGCCATACAAAAATGTTGTTTATCACTATATATTTATACACTACCTCAGAACTCGTAGAAGTAGACAGCTGAAATTGTGTACACTGTGTTTTCATAGTAATAGTAAATAAAGCTTCAAAAATGGAATCCACCAACTCCTTCTTGGTGTTGCCATATAAAAATTTAGGCTTTTTACGTGTAAAAAGTATCAGTCGTAGAACTTTTATTGTATTACTGAAAAGTCCTTTAGAATATGAAATCCTATGAAATTGGTTATAACCATTTTTACGAAAAACCACTTCAAAAATCAAACTTGCGCAAATTGGTGTTCATACGAAATTACATACGGACATTCATCTAGATATCGTAAGAACTGGTCCTAGACCAAATCTAGCTTTCTTACTTGTTTTACTAACAAAATTCCTTGCTTATCGACAGAAATATTTTTCATTCACATTAACTGTATTATATTTTGTGCGCAGGGTACAGTAGAATGAGAAAAGACAAAATCACGTTGGCAAGACTTTTGAAATAACTTTTATCTACTCACTAACCCCTGACTAATAAACGTTGTGCCTGAGCGTCTAAGGGTGCCGTTCATGACGAAAGTGTTTTAGGGTGTTAAACGTGGATGGATTTAAATGAAGTTTTTTTTTGATTTGGAATGAGTGAATGGAGAGCTTTCCGATGGCGTAAAATTTTCTTACGTGTTGGGGAGTTTTGGGGTGAGTTGGTAACTGCAACCCTTGGGGTTGACAAATTTCAGCCGCCGTGTGTGATATCAAATTGAAGCTCTTACTGAGTACTATTAAATGGCATATTTTCTATTCTTCTGTAAGAAACTTTATAACAGACTTTTTTCATCCGAATATGGTTACAATGCGTAATTTTGGGTAGTAAACAGGATGGATTTACATGGTTTTTTCTGACGAGAGAGAAAAAAAGTGGAGAGAGAGAGAGTGTATAGAATTTATGACTAAAAAGTAGAAAATGATATATTAAAAACACTTTTAAAATAAATAACTTTCTTCAATTGCATTGAAATTTAAAAAAAACATTTTTTGCTTCTTCAGTGATTTACACATCAAAAGTTTCTTTGCAAAATAAGAAATGCTAGAACTCAGATTAAATCTTAAAAGTTTGGGCATGAGTAGCAGTAAGAAAATTCTGATTACAGTTATGAATGCCCAAGCTTTTAAGATTTAATCTGAGCTCTAGCACTTCATTTCAATTTATTTAATTAATTCAGGTGTACACAAGAGTATTTTTTACTTCTTATTACTAGTACACAAAAATAGTGGTAGCCAACATATAAAATAATATAATATAAAATAAGACAAATTAATTAATAACTAAAAGTAATCCTATAAAACAAAGAAAATAATAAAGAACGAAAAGAAAATTATGAAAGAATATAAAAATAAAAGTAAAAGATTAAATAAATATTTTAAGAATTTAAAGAAACGAAGCAACGATAAAAAATATGAATGAAATTACTTGTGAATTTTGAACCAAAATTGTAAAAATGTTAAGTTGATTTACTGATTTACCCATGAAGACTCTGCCCCGTTACTACCGAACTACCGAACCAATCCCGGACATACTTCAGTTTAGAAATTACAATTTTTAATAATCTCCTTGAATTTAACAATCGAACTAGTGCGCTGAACATTTGTCGGCAGACGATTCCACAAACGCGAGGCTTGAATGAAGTAAGAGTCACTATGAACAGAATAATGGAAGACAGGAATAAGTACGTTAAAATGCCGTTCAGAATTCAAGAATCGCAGTTGATTGCTAAGGTACTCTGGCTTGCCTGTATAGATGATTTTATGGAGAGAGATTAATAGCCTTCTCTGACGGTGCTCATTGAGAGAACAACCCAGCAAGTTGTTACTAAGAGACGAGATGTGATCAAACCGTCTAAGTCCATACACAAATCTTATACAGTCATTAAAAGCTATATTCAACCTTCTTAAGCAAATGGAATCCAAATGTGGAAAAACTAAGCTACCATTCGTAAAATAAGGTAGAAGAAGTGATCTGACCAGCAATAATCTGGTGCCAAATGGCAGAATATTGGCCGATAACCACAGCCGCCGAAGGCCACCATAGATTTCACCTATCATATTGCCGATATGGTCGCAGCATTCCATATTCGTACCAATTAATACACCAAGATTTTTGACACGTCTAGAAAAATGCAGAGTAAAATCATTTAAAGTGACAGGTGGGAGATCAGAAAGCATAATATCATTCCGATAAAAGGCAGTATACTGTGACTTTAGTGGATTCAGTTTTAAATTATTATTAGTAGCCCAACGAGAAACATTTTCCCGGTCGGCATTCATGCGATCTAAGCAATCTTCTAAGAGGCCTTATTTAGCGAAGAAACTTTTTTTGTGTATTAAAAAGAAAAATTATCTTTTACATTTTAGTGCAATTTATTTACGAAAGCTATTTATTTTAGAAGTTTTTTTAATATATTTTGTTTTTATATTTAAGAATTTATCATTAATTTTTAAGATACCATTAAAAGAATTACTTTCATTGAGATATTGAGAAAATGCGGGCAGAATGATAAAAACGCCTTCTATTAAAATATTGTTGTTTTAGAATAAAGCATTCAAAAGAGCACAGCCCTATTTTCGCGGAAAACATCTTTGACAGAGAAACGGATGAACGCACGACCGATCTTATAAGGTTCCCGTTTTTCTTTTGTTGTACAAAACCCTAAAAAGGAAAGACAGACACCAAACTTTTTCTTAATCTACGATGGGTTTCTGTTTATCCTCGATCTCCGTTTCTAACTTAATCTTCCTCATTATCGTTATCTTCCGTGATGCATATGATTCTGATTTTCTTTCGGACCCCTGAATTTATTGATATTTATTGTTTGAGTTTGAATACTTCGATATCGGTTTGAGGCGACCAAAAGTGAGGAATTAAGGTACAGTACTAAAAATGGTTTTCCTTATAGGTATGTGTATAATTTTACTTAAAATTCGAAAATTCTAATTTGATCCATCATTTCCTTCGAGCATTCCAAGGAATCTCTGAACAATTTTGATCAATTGAATTTCGGTTGTGCATATTCCTGACTGATATCTGACCAAACCTAATCCACATATTCTCAGAGCTTTAGATCGACCCTCATTTTCCCAGAATCTGAAAAATTATTTCGAGAGCAGTAAATTTTCTTTATTAAACGCTTATGTACAATGCATGCGATATCGAATAAAGCAGATACACATGTTTGAAATTTTGACCTTTTCTGATATATTATAATTTATATTTAATTGCAGCTCTATAACAAACCCTTCCACAACCACCAAGCCCAGAAGGAAAGGACATAAAAATAATTTCAAGTTTATTGCACCAAACTATGGCGCCCTAAAGTTTTGGTGTACAACGGGCCATTGAGAAAAAAACTAAGAACAAAACCAAGTAAACAATTTTCCAACAATACTTCTATTTTCAATATTTTGTAGTGTGAACCTTTTATAAAGTTGTCATAAGCTGCCAACATTCAACTAACTGACATCCTCGAAAAATGAACACGCAAAAGATGAACCATGAATTTGAAATTCGAAATGAAAAAATGTTTTATTATGTCGTGACTGGAGGCCATTTATAAGTCGATGCTAGAGAAATATCGTGTTAGAAAACTATAAGTTTACGTTGTCTTGACAGAACGACATCGAATAAAACATAAGTTGTAAACAGAGAATGACACCTTGCACTTGCATCAAATTCCCCAGGGATGGTACACTTTGCACTCAATTTCCCGTCAGCCATATCCAAGTGCTTTTAATTATCCCCTCCTAACTGAAAATGAGCCCAATAAAATAGATTAAGCCGCATTCCAAGCACCTCAACGACTATTATCGTCGAATTCCTTCCCAAAACTGTAATGACATTTGCACCCTCAGTCAGTCCTCCGAACTAACTATACGTCTATGTACACACTATGGCTCTTGGGCTCTTGGCTAAGTCGTAAATCTCAATCAGTTCTATCAAGGGTTCTCTCTAGCTCTCATAAACCGAAATAGCGTTTTACTTATTCATAGTCAATCAGATATCCATCGAATGACCACCCCGAAAACTTTTATCGTACTTGATCCTCCAGAAATGGGAAATGAGAATCGCACTTTAGCTTGGAGCGACTTTATGATGGCAAAGGTGCTTCGGTTGCGCTCCGTCAAGCGGAAGGTATTACTTGTATTACTTTGTGCAGGATAAGATGGGACGGTGCACTTTATTTCCTGTCTGCAATGACTGAAGGCGAAGGACACTTCCATTGTGTCATTATTCTGTCGAATGTTCATTTATGTTTCAGTTTAATGAGAATTGCTTTTTTACTCCTTTTGTCTTTTAATCTGTGTCTCGCCCATTAAGGTTTGCTCAGCGAATATTTAAATGATGACACAGCTTGGAGTGGAGGAGCGCTTCTTATTTTTTTTACTATGGAGAGAATATTTTGACTTTGTATGATTAAATTTAGAAGATGTGGAAATTAAAATTTGCGTTACAAATGGAACAATACCATCTGAATGAGTATCCCAAATTCAGATGTGATTTTAATACTCCATTTTCAGAGTAGTAATAATGATTTCGATTTGTGATAGCAACAGACATTTTCTTTTCTATACATTTTCAAAAATAAAAAAATAACGGGAAGTAGGTACTTATTGGAGCTATCCAGCTATGTACCAACCTTAGAATATAGAGAGTACAGGAAGTGTGATAACCCAAATCTAGCGCAGTCAAATTCTGAATGTGCTAGGATCTTTAGCCGCTGTATTAAGAGCTCACGTACAACAACATAGAGAGCGGGGCAACAAGAAATCATGCTTGCACCCACCGCAAATGCTTCTGGTCGCTGTCACTAAGCCAAGGTATCCTGGAGTTTCTCACCCATTTCAAATGTAAGCAGCTGAACATACATTTCTCCAATTGCCCCTATTCAATGACCCCAAAAGAAGGTCATGTACATGTACACGGATTTTATAGGTATCAACTTTTCCTTTTCTCCCTAAAATATATAAAAATTTGTGTCAAATATCCTTCTTCAAGGATAGTAGCCAGTAGTAAGATATAGTGATGAAAAGTTTATTTTATTAATTCCGTAAAGGATTTTTAGCCTCTTAACATTTATTGCTACTGACTATATGGAAAAAACAGACTTCTTACACAGTTTTCAAATGCAAACTTTGATATAACCCATGTGCTAATTAAACTTATTCGTACTAAAGAGAGCTAGGTAGTACCTCAATGTATTTATAGAGGGATGATCTATAGGATCTCTATATATGTAAAGTGGACTTCTGATACTACTGAAATTGGTTACATTATTTGACATTATTATAGGATCACTTTTCTATAGTTGTCTCTTTTTGGTTTAACTACTTTCTTCTGCTGAACGACAAGTTCTATACAAAATCCACCATAGTCCAGTTTCAGTTCAGTGGCTTTCCAGATGAATATATAGAATACAAATAGATGGCAATACAATATTTGTAATCATCCCTCTGTCCCACATACCTGCTTTTAGGGAGACGCAGCCAAAATTGCTTAAATTTATTTCTTTGAAAATAAAGTTTAAAAAATATTTGATGTTGTAGAGGATAAGCTTTCAAGAACAGAAATAATTTCGAATGCATCTGTAATTTATTGAACTTTTAATATGAATTGTAAAGCAAAAATAAAACTTGAAATTTTGATAATTGTCACAACCCTGCCGACTTAAGTTGACCCATATGAAATGGAAAATCAGGTAGTCCATGTTATATATGTCAGTGGTACACGCCTTGTCTGAACCAATGGTGCGGACCCTTTATTTTCGAGGTTGGGACATTGACATAACAACGAAAAATGTTGCTCTAAATTACTTTTAAAATTAAAACCCAAGTACCGAGGTACTGTCAGTTTCTTTCCTAAAACCGAAGACCTTAGTACTAGGCTTTATATTTCAAAGGCCTACCTAGCTAAAACCTTTCTGCGTTCAGCAAAGTACTTAGTCCTATTCATAGACTAGAAATTCGAGATTAAAACTTCTAGGTTTATAACATAGATATTACAGAGTTCGGAAATGTGCAACTCAGTCCAGAACGTGTCACCACAATTTGAAGTGACGCTCGATTTGTTGTTCTTTACAATAGTCGCGTTGATCATTTGTCGGTACTTAGAAAGCGCAAGACATCTGCGGCGATGTCTTTTATGACTATATGAGGGTCGATACCACAGCTTTAAAACAAAGACCGTTTTTTAAATCTAGTCTATTCAAAATTAAAATGTGTAAATTTTTTTGTGGTGCAGGACCTTTTCTGGTGCGGGCCCATAGGCTCCACCCTAGATACCTAGAGATAGCTTCTACTTAAATATGGTCCTGCTACCACCTAATCGGAATTATATTACCCATATTTTAAGAGATGAGGGCGGGATCACAGATGATGGATTCTGAGATACTCTCTATATAATCATCATTATATATGTCCTAATAACGAGGGCAGCTTAAAAGAAGAAATAATGAGCCAGGACTACCTACCATCAAATCCCAGGTAGAACATCATACGCCAAGGGCTGGATGCCTAAGGAATTGCTTAGTCATTAGTGTGCGTACTCGGGATACCAGGGCACTCGTGAATCTTATATTTGTGTGTTCAATACTTGTGGAAACCTATGAACGGAAATAAAATAAAAATGCTAAGAGACAAAAAAGTAGCTGCCCGCTATAGAAGACTTCACCAGTTATTGCACTTGCTAGGTTAGGAATATCAAAAGTGGATGAATCAGACCCTTGTTGATTCTCAGGAGCAGTACAATTAAAAGCGTTACCTATCAGCTCTCTTAGGATTCTAAGCCAGGGGTTAGTATAATGAAATGATCGACACAAAACCAAAACGGCTAGCGGAATCGATCATGGACTTCTGACGGTAGAATCACTGCACTCACTGAAACAATGAAGCTGACAACAAATCAGGGTGATAGTGTTGAGTACAGGGTAATTCTTGAATCCGGATCCCAAGTGTATCTCGTAACAGAAAGATTTGTCAAAATGATTGACCTCAGCCGCGTTCCAGATATCATGAAAGTGCAAGGCCAAACGAAGCAACATGTCAATCATCACGTCAATGTATTGATACAATCATGAGTGAATGTGTTCGCAACTAGATTGGATGCATTTATCAAAAAAGAAATATTGGCACCACAGCCTAGTGCATTGATACATCAACATGGCTAATCGCACATTAAGCTATCGGATCCAGTTTTTGACAAACCTGACCGCATAGATTTGCTAATTAACTTCTGTATAGTATTACTACCAACTACTCTCGGTGGGATAGATTAAACCGGCCAATGGGTTACCAACCCTACAGATTACCGTGTTTGGTTGGGTACTAGCAGGAATAATAGACCAGATGGCCAGTCACCAGAAAATATGTGGCATATAGAGTAAGGATGAAGACATGGACCAACATTGAGAAAAAATTTGGCATTTGGGAGAAGCCACAGAAGAGGAAAAAACCTCTTACACTCGCAAGGAATTTGATGTGAGGAGCATTTTAATCAAACGGTAAGAACATACGAAATGGGACGTTTTATAGTTAGACTGCCTTTTCTAGACGACAAATGTAAGTTTAGGGGAGTCAACGGGAATTGCACCGGGCAGGTTTCTAGCAATGGTAACAAAGCTAGCTAAAAATAGTGAGCTTCGATCCTAATACATTGATTTTATGGAGGAAGATAAACGCCTTGGACACATCCAGGAAATAAATCTTGAGGAAATTCGAGTTCCCTATTATTTCATCCCACATGATTCTGTCAGAAAACCAGAGAGCAAGGCAACCAAGCTTAGAATTGTTTTTGACGTTTCCTGCAAACATCATCAAATCTTTCGTTAAATGACATAATGGCTGCCGGACTCACAATTCAGGACGAACTATTTTCAATATTACTTCGATTTCGACAGCCACGATATGTGTTTACCGCTGATATTGAAAAACTATATCGGCAAATACTGATTGAAGAAGAAGAAAGAAACTTCCAACTAATATATTGGTGTCAACAGTTAAATACGGTGACATACGGAACAACGCCAGCGCCTTATTTAGCTACGGATTGTTTGCAGAGACTAGTCCAGCAAGAAGCGTCCACATATTCCCTAGGAGCAGAAGTACTCATTAAAAATTTTACATAGATGATGTAATTTCAGGGGGTGTTAAAATATTTACCGCACTGATATCCTTGAACTGGCCAAAGTGGGTAATACCCTGCAACTTCAAGTGATCTTATGATAGACAATTTCGGCATATCCACATCCGGATACAGGAACTTCTTTTGTAACCATTTTGGCATCCAAATCCGTGGATACCCTTCAATTAAATGCCATCCTGCACACAAAAAATTAAATTATATCAGATTTGCTTAGTAAAGCCAGGAAAAAATGTTAATGCAGAGAATTGCCCTCAATTCCAACCCAGCCCCAATCAATAAAAGTTGCACTTATGGTTGCATATCAGATCAATTGCGATTTAATCGCAGAAAGTATTTTTATAAATAAAACATTTTTATACAGATAAATAAACCTCGAATTCTGTCTATAAATTGGCTTCACCTACCTACTACGCATTTTCTTCTTTTTCATCTTAAATATATAAAGTTTACCAAAGCACCAGGGAATGCTCTTAGTTACACGGCGTTTCCATGAAAGGAAGTAGGGTGAAAGAAATGAGGTAAGACCTATTTAGAGCTGACAAAACTCAGAGCCGGCGACTTTTATTAGCACAGTTAAAATGTTTTTACTACGATTGCCCTTCCCCAGCCACATAGAATCAACGACTGCAAATTTAAATATTGAAAAAATTATCCAATATCAATAATCATAATTGAATGAGGACGCCATTAACGTTTTAATATTTTCTAACACTTTAGAATCCCTGTGGATTTTCCATCTAAAAGACGACAGATTTCCAGAGGGTGAACACGGAACTTTTCTAGCATTCTCGTCTCTCTGTTTGGACCAGAAAAAAACTAACATTTGTCATCTCTTATCTGATTTCACTTTTGGTCGCTATAGAAGAACTTGAGAGAGATAATACGTAAAAAATATGAACACCGATTCAGGGGTGACTTCTCTCAATTTATCTTGATTTTATTTTCTCGGCGTAATTTATCCTAATATGACTATCAAACTTATGTAGAAAAGGAAAAATTCGATAAAATGTTAACGAGAAAACATCAATTTCTTGTAAAAGCATCCCACTGGGACTCTGAGTGATTATTGCTGTACTTTTATCTCATCTCATGGAAGTTGCTGTAGTTATTTTGTATTTATGATTAAAATAGTCCTGCGGATGATGATTAGTATTTGGTTGTTGAAATTGAGGAGCTAAAGAAAAAAAATAAAGAAAATTGGTTTTTGTTTGGCACTTATTATTTCAATAACTACATAGAACAACTATTGTACATAATTTGACTATAGAAAACAAAATTCGGCAAATAACACATTTATGATTTTTTCGTGATTTAGGAATTTAGTTTTAATATCAGACTAGAAAATTATTGCAGTTCCAAGGAAAAAATAACAAGTCCGAGATGATGAAAAATATGAAAACTAGTAACTTAATAATTTCAAGTAGGCTGGTGGTTGAAAAGAAAGTATTTTCTTTTGACTTATTTTAATTATTAAATAAATTTTAATATCTACTTAATTTTCGAAAAGCAAAATTCCGTAATAAAATTTAATCTTTTTATAAATAATAATAAAAAAAAAATTGATAGAGTATGGTGCTGAGTATAGATAGGGTGCGATACGATGCTCAATCTACTCTACAAAACCGACTTCTATATTGAAGATAACCACTGAGCGACCAGAATGATAAAAAAGAATATTCAAGTTGCTGACACCTTCCGTAACTACAAATTTCAACTAATTGAGGTTCAACAAGATTTTAGAAGGGTACTAGGACGGAATAGGGAATTTAGTACGAGCAATGAGCATAATCGGAATACGTAGGCGCCGCCTCCAGATAAGTCAGATCCAAGAGCCCTCAAATATCAGCCAATTATTCTCATAGTATGAAGCCTGAACAGAACTATTTACGGATATGACTTCCAACGTACGCTTGGCTTTATCGTGCACAATGTGTGTTCCATTTCACTAATTTCCAAACAACAATTGTAAGCACAGAAACAACGTTAGCCCCTTGAAATAGATTCGAATTCGACTTGATAAAAAAAACCCCTATTGAAAGAGTATCAACATTTTACTGGTACCTCAGCTGACCAGCAGAGTAATATTGCGATAAAGAAATCGGCTCCTGAAATTGGCCAGTTCCCAATAATGAATCCAACGCTAACACAATAGTCTTCATGAAAAAACATTTTAATGTTGTCAAGCGCGGAGATCTAGCATTAAAATTAGGGGGGGGGGGGTCATGGTCATCTTACTGTAAAATAAAAATACAATCGTAAGGTGTTTAATTTACCAAAAACGAGTATGTATTTCAACATTTTATATAACATTTAAATAATATGGTTACGTGCCATAGTGCAATAGAAAAGAAGAGAAGACATCTATTGGAAATGGATACTTTGATTGAAAGACGCGTTCAATTCGTAACCTTTCTCAACTTTTCATTTCTGTACACTTGTTAGTTTCTAACGTCCTGAAATTTTGTGAGCTGTTCAAATTATTACCAATATTGGGAAATATAGCAATTACCCATACTAATTTCTGATTTAGTGATCTGCTTATTATTATTAAAACCAGTTTTATTCCGTTAAGTTCCGGAAATCAATATATGTTCAATTATAATGTTGTTTGTTTACAACAGCAATATAAAGATTGATGTGTAGGTGAAATTCTTTCAATAAGTCCCAATACTTTAGCATTTGTAATAATTTTAAAAAGTACTACTAATGAAAAGTCCCAAGTCCTAGACTGACCCAAACTCTGAGTTTTCCGCGTCATCTTGATACAAGTCACAGAATCCTATATAGTTAATAATCTTTTATAACTAATTGAAAGGAGACTTTTACCTTGCTCTGAAATCTGTTATTAAAATACTAATAAGATTTTACTATAGATAGATGATAACATGAATCTGCCAAAATCGAAAAATTGGAAATTACAATTACTTGATCAGCCACACCTCCCGTTTTTTTATTCATATTTGAGTGTTTTTATATTTATTCTACTTATAACTACGATAAATACAATAATACAAAATTATACTGCGCCCAGGCAATGAAAGTGTACATTGAACGAACTACTAACGAAGAAGAAAGAGAAGCCCGCCAATGCCAGCCAACTGCAACAGCGGTTTCGAAATTGTGAAGATTTTCGATATTCGAAACGAGGAATAGTGTGTTCGAATCAAGTCTCGATTATGGGGAAAAATTTTGGCTTTCATCTGAACTCTTCCCAAATTTTCCGAAATGCTCATGGGCCAACCAACACACTTCACTTCTAGGGAACTGAAGGAAGGAATTTGCTGGCCTCGTGGAGAGACGTGTTATCACAATAGTTTTGCAACACTGTATTCCTTATATGACTACCAGGTTAACTGTGTAAACGTTCAAATATGTAACAATTTTTGATACAAATAATAAGTGTATCACAAATACACAGCACATAATGAGAATTTTATTATATTATCACCTTAAATCGGATGTAAGCCAGGGCCCACTCACGGGTGATTATAGGCAGTTTTTACGGGTGAGAAGTATTCGGGGGTAGGACAAGTTCCGAAATGCAAATTTCGATCGGGAGGATGGGCAGTATACCAATAATACTACTGAAAAGGAAATTGATACGGTCATTTTAAAATTGCGGAATTTCAAATCGATCGGCTGTATAGTTGTTTACCTGCGATTTGAGGTGATAATATAATAATTAAATGATCATTACGTGGTGTGAATTTGTGATACAGTTATTTCTTATATCAAAAACTCTATATATTTGATGGAATCTTTCGTGACCGATTTGTGAAACATTATTAAAAGAAATTAAAGAGTATTCTACTTGTTTTTACGTTTATCCCACAAAAAATTTTTCTTGTCGTTATAAATTTACTGACAGCTGTTTCGATCCCTATCGGATCATCCTCAGAGGAGTAGCACTTTCTTACTCTTAAATTTCTTTCAAAAACTCTAACTTAATTGAACACGCACACAATTAATTTTGGCAATCATATAAGGAACTACGCGTAACAAAATTATTGTGCTGGTATGTCTAAGCACAAGGGGAAGAAAAACATTCCTTCTCTAAAAACTTCTCCCATTGACCGTAAAATAATAAGATTAAGATTACAAGTATATTTGTGCTCGATTACTGTCACTGATATCGACAGACAAGAAATACAAATAACCTGATATCGACGCCTGCACTACTATAGGTCTGTTCGCATATTTTTTTTCAAATAAAAACAGGAAAAACGTCAAATTATATGATAGGGAGAGAAACTGAGAGTGACACTCGCAAAGTACGCGAAAGGCTCCGAGTAAAAACTTGTGTAACGTCAAATAATTGAGGTGGATTACCTGATTTATTATTTAAATTATTGAGTTATTGTGCTCCTATTTGAAATAAATATGCATCCCGGAGAATTTCTTTCTATAGTACAAGAAACAAATTTAATTTACCACTTTGAATACGAAAAATGTTTTTGTAGAACATTTTACTTCCACTGGAGGAGGAATAGCAGGTTTTTTCATTTCTTTTAAAGTAAAATAAAAACTTAAAAAATAGCTAAAAACTCAAAAATAAGTAAAAACTAGTGGGGGCTGTCAATTCTGACACTTTTGAAGTTTTTATTTGACTATTTTTCTCCAGTCAAATGAAGTAATAAATTGAACGGACGGGAAAAGTGATGTCAACAATTTCTCTCTCAGTTTTCGAGTACGCGAACGCCTTCGAGTAAAAACTTACAAAACGATTTGAAGCTAGTACGCGAACAGACCTAAAGTTTATGAGTATATTGCACGCGCATTTTGCTACACTTTTGTACCTAGACGTGTCAATGTCATCAATAGCAAGGAAATACCTAGTTCCGGAAATTTTGAAATTGTGGAATTTCTGATCGGAAGGCTAATTTAGGACCAACCCATACGTGAAGTTATTAGGGAAGGAAGAATTTTCCTCCTCTTGTATTGAGACGTACCAGCACAATAATTTTTTTACACGTAGATCCGTCTATGATTACCGAAATTAAGTCAGTGCGCGTTCAATTAAGTTAAAGTTTTTGATATAAACCTAAAGAGAACGCCATATAGAAGTGAGCCCACTTTCTGCAATGTATTTCTATGGACATTAGTCATTATGCATGTCAGTAGTTTAACATAAGAACGCTGCAAATATTTTAGAATGTTAGGAGTTAGGACTAAGTTAGGGCGCTGATGGGGTAGTGAGGGAGTCTGTTTTGTGGCTTAGAAAGTGTTTCTCGAGGGATCACACAAAGTTGGGGTCCCAAACTCAAATTCTGAGAAAAACCTATACACATACATCACATGCACACAATAATTTTCATTGAAATAAATTTTGGTTTTTTAAGTTTTGGAATAATTTTTTTTTTGAAGTTGAATAATTACATAGAAAAAAAACAAAATAATAAATAAATTTTTTCAAATAGCTCAATTAATTAAATATTTTGTTCTTCAAATTTAGGGGGGGGGGCACCCCCCCCCCCCTGGATCCGGCACTGAATGTTGTTATCATATTTTCCACCAGTCCCATGATCCCATGCAGAAATCAGCATATCATAAAGCCTACGGCTCTATCAAAGCCATTAACATTGCAATAATTACCAAAAACACATCAATTACTAACAAGAATTAAGACCACATAATACTTCACCAAAGATTAACCCTTAAAATGCACACATGGGTTTAATATACCCCAGTCACACTTGAAGTTTTAAATGTTTGGGTTGAAAACAAAAATAGCGTATAGTGAAATTCAACCGCAAATTTATCTTACATCACTCAGTTCATTTTTGATTGCCAAACAGATGTGTGTTCTTTGCGTTAGTGTTAATTTTAAACAATTTTTATGGTCACTGCAGTATTAAATGTCTACGAATATCTATGAAGTATTTAAAAAAATTGGTTAAAAACGATTAGGAATAATGTAGGTGTTACAGCAATAATCTGAGTATAAATAATGGCGAAACTCTTTGACAGTGAGGTATTGAGTTATAGCAAACAACATATAAGTTAAGTTAAGCTAAGATAAATTAAGTTAAGCAATATTTTTTTTTGTTATAAGTTCTTTCTAAGCCTGAAGGTAGAAGTGCTTACTCTACCAGCATGTAAAGGCTGCAGAAAGACAATGTAGTTTGAGCATAAAACTCAAATATGCGTAAAATTATAAAAAAAAAAACTGAAAAGGCTGTTTTCTAATTTGTGTTCTTTTCTGGTGCAGTTATATGTACATTGAATAGTGCAAAGCTACACCGTAGAGTGCTCAGTGCAATATTGTACTGTATCGTTCAATATAACCAAAAAGGGTCGCTAGTGTTACTAAAAAGTGTTTTTTTAGTTCTTCGAACTTATATAACCAGCATGGTTTCCTTGTTTTCCTTTCCAAACTTACTCAAATTAATACTTTTTACTTTTTAATTAACGTTTATTCTCCACCTTTCGTAGGAAAATTAAAAACAAATTATTTACCTTTTTGTTAATTAATTGCAATATTTAGGGTCATATTCACTAAGCCATTTCATTGAAATTTAATTGAACTTGTGTTTTAGTATACCCCACTTAAATTAAAATTATATTTATATATGCGTTATTATAACACAAATAACACAAAATAAATTTTAATTTAATTTTAAAGGCCGTATTCACCAAGCAAAATTAAAAAAAATTTCAATTAAAGCTATTCACCAACCACACTTACCTAGTCGATTTAATGAAAATTTAATTTTAATTTAATTCTAAGTGAGGCCTGACCCTCTCTTAATCCGGCGGCACTCGCTAGGTATTTACAAATACGAACACTCGCTACCGGGTAATAAATACCACACAGTTTAATTGGCGTCATTTCAGAAAATAAGATTCTATTTAAATTGACAATGCATTAGTGTTATTGGCATTATTGTCCATAAATAAAACGGCAAAAGAATGTTGTAATGTTTATTTATTTAACATGAAAGCTTATCCTAAAAAAACTAGAAAATTTGATCTGTTTTCATACCACCCTTAGAAAAATCAACAAAAAAATTTTTTCTTACAAATTACACAAAATTGAGATCAATTTCAAGAAAAGACTTATTAAAATAGTACAAAATAATGATACCTTTATAATAAACGAACATTAAGATAATCAACATCAAATATTCTGTTCCAAATAGTCACCGTCGCAACCGGGTGTTTTTCACCCATAATCATTTTGCACGTCCGTTGTAAACAAGCACCGCACTCAAACAGACTGTCACCAGGGGTGCGGGTGCGTCAACTATCGGTTCAAAGTTACTTAAAATCCTGAGTTACCAGAAGGCTCCGAAGAAAATAGAAAACCAAATTTAGGTACTGTGTGGTATTTTTCACCCAGTAGCGAGTGCCGCCGGGTTAAATAAATTTAATTTCGATATCAGCTGATTGAAGTGTCATGCTGTCAAATGTCATATTTTTAATAGCGCTGTTAAATGTTCAAGAAGCAAGAATTTAACTGTCTAGATATATTAGGATATTTGTGAATAGAACCACGGTTTTTAGTTTCGAGCGCATTAAAAAGTAAATACAAATTAATTTAATCTTAATTACTGCTACGGATTTTTGATTCAATGACCAGTCTATTTATATACATGTCAGTGGAAATCATATATGATTCGATTTTAATTTGATTTTTCTTTTTTAGAAATACGAGTAGCGACCTCAAATGAAGAGATACCCAGAACGATTTTTCTTTGCGTAATTCAGTTATTGCGAATTTTTTTTTAAATCATTTTTAATGTGTGAATTGTTTAATATGGGCTATTTTTTAATTAAAACGAATTATTATAAATTATTTTTAATAATACATAAAAACTTCTCTATTTAAATAATACATAAAAACTTGTTTTAACTTTTTAGATGATATTTAAATTACATGAACTGTCACTTGCCAAATTCGGAAATCTTGCAGCTGATAGTCCGAAATGTCCGAAACTGTTTATTTTATTAAGGTTGGTGAATAGCTACAAAAATTTAATTGCGGTCCCTCAATAATAATTAAATTAAAATTAAATTTGTATTAAATGGCTTGGTGAATACGGCCCTAAGTGTCCCCTAACCCTCTCTTACAGAAATTAAATTAAATTTCAATTAAATTGCTTGGTGAATTCGGCCCTTAGTATTTAGTTGTCCAATTAAAATTAAATTAAATCTCTCAAATTCGTCGCCATAATGTAATTTCGTGCTAATCTATTAGAATTCTGTATTCACATTGGTAAACAATTTGTCTAGGCCAGTAGTTTTAAAAACAGCGGTACTCTCTGGCTGTAGATGGTGTCTTTGGAACAAGTTTTGTATTTCATTTTCTAGTGGAAAAAACTCTTTATGCAAACGAAAAATTTTTGAAAAAAGAAATTTCAATGCAAAAAGAGGGCATTTCATATAAGCAGGAACCGTATAATCGTCAGTACGGCTTGGTTCCTGCCTGCCGTATATGCCAAAGCAAACAGTCATGCTGACCTCATAAATAGACCTAAAGTAAATTTTAAGTGTGAATTATATGAGGCGAAATACTACGTATTTACTTGAATGCCTAGCAAGATTAGCCCTATGCGGGACTAGCATTTCATAGAGAGTTTTACTATGAAAATTCATAGCGAAATAAGTCAATTGAAATTGACTCAGTTTGCTGCTAAGTCTGCAGCTCGAGAATTGAGTGGAAAAAAGTCTATTATGAGGTCAGCTTGGCTGTTTGCTTTGGCATATACGGCAGGATGGAGCCAAGCCGTACTGACGATTATACGGTTCCTGCTTATATGAAATGCCCTCTTTTTGCATTGAAATTTCTTTTTTCAAAAATTTTTCGTTTGCATAAAGAGTTTTTTCCACTCAATTCTCGAGCTGCACATTTAGCAGTAAACTGAGTCAATTTCAACTGACTGATTTCGCTATGAATTTTCATAGCAAAACTCTCTATTTATTTTTCTAACCAACTCTCTTAGTTTGGAATTCAATTCGCTTTCGTTTGGATATATTTGGTAAATCACTTCCTAAAAGTTACTATGTTATTTGAAAAATGCTTGATAGGTAATTTTGGGTTATTTACTAAGAAATTGCAAAGTAATCAATCTGCAAGCGGATGGAAGTATTAACCACTGCAGATCGTTTTGGAATAAATAGAGATTTTTGATGCAAGGAAAACCAGAAATATTCAAGACCCGAAGATAACGAGTCGCCTACCCAATGTTAGACGTGTAGTTGAAAGTAAAGAATAGCCTAAAGGTGTAAAAATAAAAGTCAGCTATATTTTAAAGTAAAAAGACATATAAATATAATTTTTGCAAAGTAAGAATTTTGCCTCCGAAGACAGCAGCTGGTCATTCGATCAAGTAGAAACTACAGCTTATATCCATAATGTATCTCGTGACCTATCACGAACAAGATCCCGAATGGGTGTTTATTAATTTCAGACTCTACAAACGAAATTTAATTGGAAGGAGGAAGAAAAAAAGCGGTTCCTACCTCGACCCCACCAATTTCAATGCTAACGGGTATGTAGGTATTAAATGCTTAGATAAGTGCAAAATTATTATATTACTATGTGGGCAATAATAAAAACTTCCAGACTTTTTGGTAGCTGCCAAGTTGAATATTAATAAAAACGTTCCTTTCGAAATTCTAATTTCCTGGTGTATCAGTTAAAGAGCCGCTGCACAAAAATGTATACCAAGGTTGAAGTACTTTGATTTCCAGGTCCTAACATAAAGATAGACTAAGTAGTCCTATCTAAAACATTGGTGAACCCGACGTAATTCAGGTGAAATACTTGAATTGCGTTCTAACTATATTCAAAAACCGATTCTTCGGAGTAATCATTTTGAAGACCGAAGGCCCCAGCTGACGATCTAGCAGGAAATTGTAAGGAAGGAATTTCTTAAGGTTGTAACAAACTACAAAACGGACGGAGATCACAGCGAAACAGTACTACGAAAAAAGATTGTAACGATTACAATCATTCTGGTCTTCCTTTGACTCCAATGACAGCAAAATTAGAGCTCTACCTAAAATTCCTCTGGAGCATGAGTGCTTTGCAAAGGCGAATTAATACGAAGAAATACATAAAGTATACGGTAGATGCTAGAGCTACTTTGAGGAGGAATTACAGTCCTTCCAAGAAGACGCAGCCAACTTCGGCAAATTAAACACCCAGTCAGCCCGAAAACAAGTCATCAGAAACTTCATCGAAGCCATTGCTTACCTCAGCCAAGTCAAGCTCACCAGAACCACAGTCTACTGCATTATTATGTGCAGCCTTTATGTCGTCTCATTGATAACACCTAGTATCCTGATGATTATCCTGAATAGTACTACTACATTAGAGTCCAGACTTTAAACCAATACTGGGCCCACAGAGAGGAGTACAATCACACCATTTGCCAGCTGACAGATGATCCAAGCACAGCGGGTTATAAAATTGAATATTATATTCAGCTCGAAGAACTGGTGCAGAAGCAAGTAAGCCCTTCGAAGATTTTGCGCATCATAAGGGGCTACAACGTCCACAATAGCAAACACTCCTCTGAAGCGCTCACAAATGACACTTCTCAAGATTGATGGGGATGGGGATTCTTTAAAATGGCACCAGCTCATAGATCTGTTTACAGAAATGTTCCACACGCAGCATGTGGCTAATGTACAGAAAATGTGGTAACTGAAAATGAATTTGGTGAAGCTGAAAAGCTTATTATGAACTTGAGTTTATCTGAGAACAAATACTCAGCTGCCTGGAAGATGCTCCACGAAAGATAGGAAAACTGCTCTTATAGGCCGTGGTAAATAAACTGCCATCGCAGGCAAGTCATGCTGCTGATGGTACATTTGTGACCAATATAGGGAATTTGATTCATACTACGTAGAAAACCTCAAAACCATAACTGCTTGATAAAAAAGCTAGAAAGAGCCACTCATACTTTATATAATCAACGAAGAAGAGATACAATCCGTGGAAGAATTCTTGAAATTTTTACCAACAAGATTTCAATAACCAAAAGCGCTGGGTAGCAAACTAAGTTATACAGATGACCCTCAGACACTTCCAACACAAAGGTAGACAAAATAGTCACATTTAAATCAGTAACTTCATATTGCAAAAGTAAGATTCCAATATTTTTGTTCGGACGGCTTAATCACCCTCGCATTCTCCATAGCTATCTGTTTAGAAAATAACGTGGAAGATTTTTTTAAAACAAATTTCGTTATAATTTAATGACATTTTCTAGCTTCGCATCTTTGCAGGATAACTAAAGGAAAGAAAGGAGAGTTTTGGGTTTCGGATTTACAAAAGATCTTACATACAACAACCACGTTCTTTTGAACTCCCTGCCATCGTTTAACAAAAACTGACAAATCTACCTCAACATCTCGCTCCTTTTTAAATTTGACTTACAATTTTCATAAAAGAACCCTCAACAAAATTTCATCTCTCTCTGTGAAATGAATTTTGAATTAAACCTGTATTAACCAATTTAATTAGGGCATAATTTTTTCAATATTTACAAAGCACCACTCAACTCAGAAAATATTTTCATCTATAAATTCCATTTGAAACTGATAAATGACTTGTTGAATTTTGAATTGAACATGCGTCAAATTTAGATTGCAACTAATTGATGCAAGAAGATGGTAGCGTTCAAGACGTTAAAAAATCTCTGTACACTTTTTTTTTTATAGTTTTTCCTCATAAAATCTTATTTACCAAATTGAAAAGAGGAAAAGAATAATTTTCGGAAATCTTAGTTAGATGCATTTTGCTTTATGGTTTAAGGCAAGATTAAAAGCGATTGCCAGTTTACATTAAGAAAAATATCGGCACAAAATCCTCTGTTCAACCAACCTACTATTGCGATTTAACACGCATCTTTTCACTCTTGCTAATGCGCTTAAATTTGCAGCTGCAATCAGAAGAACAAAATCTCAGAAACTGATAATAAAATGAGAAAATTCTAACAAATATTTCTATCAGTCCACCAAGTTCAGTCACAAAACCAAGAATTTCGCTCGTCAAGTTAAGATATTTGCAGTTTTTTATTTAAATTTGTGAACACATTTTGATATTTTCTCCAACAAAAAAAACAATGTTTACCTTGATCTCTTCATAAAATCTTATCTTCCTGTACACTACTGGTCTTCTTATCTTTTTATACACCTTCATCCAAGAAAAAAACTAAATAAATAAATAAAATAAATCCCTTCGCGATGAAAGAAAGAAAAATAAACTACCAACAAGACACGTTCAATTCCTTCCAGATGAAAGGAAAATATTCCATTAAGAAAAACCAACAAATACGTATCAGCTTTCAATTTTACAAAAGGACGACCGTACGTCAAGGATTAGGTCAATAATTTAAAAAAAAAAAAAAACGTGGTCCAAAGGGCATGTCCATAAATGAGGAGGGAGGTCGCAGGATTATACTCATGTCGGCAATAAGTACAAATCAAATATAATCCAGATGGTTGTTACTTCGCCCTAATAGCATCTTTCAAAAGGCCTTCAGCAAACGGTGAGATACTCTTATTTGGTGACAAGCAGACCCTCATGCAGTAATCCTTTGGAGTTATGCCCTCTGATCTGGCAAATATCGGAATCCCCTCGTTTTCCACAAAATATCAAAAGATAAACATCCTATGATGGAGATGGAATGAGAGTTGTGACCGAAATGTGAAGTTCTTCTTGGTGATAGTAACTAAGTTGCGTCTTCTTGTTCTGTCCTTTCAGAATGATTTTGTTTGTTGAGTCCTTTGAGTCCAAGCTACCCAATTGAATGCCATACGTGAGCTTTTTTAGATTTTATATTTGTGATATACACGTTTTTTAGGAGAACCGCTTTCGGATAATATTCCTCTGGACATAGCAAATACTTCTTCATGGCATAAAGGGGTTGCTCGCTTTGAGTATCTCATTCATCAGAGATAAATGAATTTAAATTGGCTTATTAAGGGATTTTCTGTGTTGAATAAATTATCTCTAGACCATATCTTCAGGCAATTGCACTTATTCAAGAACCATCCGATTTTTGCTCTTTTGTGCGTATTAGTGGTGAGACAATAAGATTTGTGCCATAAAATAACAGGGGGATTTTAGAATCAGATGAATAATGTCGTCCGCATACGCATATGTACTTTGATATATGAAAATATCATTAATATGGGTCCAATTTATGAAATGATAATGACTTTACTATGTAGATCACATCTCCTGCTATTCCAAGTAATGTGATTGAGTGTGATAGCATTTGTTGTGATCTTTTTAGTGTAACTCCTTGTTTCCGTTATCCAGAACAACAATAGGTGGAATATTGAGCTCTGCAATGTTATGAAAGTTGAAAGGGTTTTAGCGGTTACTTTTTCTGGTGACGAAACTGTTTTCCGACAACCTAAATTATTACCAAAGGGAATTTTGGTAATGTCATGAACCATATTAATTAAAAGTCATATTAACTGGCGCCTGCTTTACATCTATTGGATGGAGCTGTTGCTCAGAATACTGTATATGATATGAGTGTTTCTATCGTTATATAATGATAGAAATCTGGAACTAATGTAGCTAATAATCTGTA
Source organism: Dioctria linearis (assembly GCA_963930735.1). Lineage (NCBI taxonomy): Eukaryota > Metazoa > Arthropoda > Insecta > Diptera > Asilidae > Dioctria > Dioctria linearis. Next base: position 162,996,343 of record OZ005743.1, read on the forward strand.
TGCAAACGAAGAATAAGAGTCAAATGATTGGCTGACTATAAGAAGGTTTCACGATGAACCTGATTCTTCTGGACCAATCAATTAATGTTGATGCTTTATTCATTATATTAGGCACCTATTGCCTTATCGAGCTACTATTATCTTTGCTGGCTATGACTAAAAGGCTTGAAAATTCAACTAAAATTTTGAAAGTCAAAGAATTTTGGAAGGTTCTCTGCTGCAAGGTGCCACCGTAATTACTTGGCCTAGCGAAGTATTTCATGAACCTGTTTTCGATAACGAAGCTCTCATTGATTAGTCCAGCTTCTCGAGTTACTTAATGGTGTTACACAGGTAATTGAGTTTTTAACTTCTCTACTTGTCTCCATTTATATTTCGACTTTTTATATGTTCAGATCAATGTACTCAGCGGCGAATCTAGGTTGAAATATTTGAGGAGCGAACATTTTTCCGAAAGGCGTCACTACCAACGTAAAAAAAAAATAATTATAAATAAAAACTTTCTGGCAAATAAAAACGTTCTGGCAATGGTCGACTTATTACTGTAAAGAGACTGTCTCTATAATGACTTAATTTTAATTAAAGAGTCAAACGTCCAGTGTATCACACAAATGAGGTACATCAAGGACTCCTTTTGCAACATTTCGGCTAAATTTAAAATGGAGAAAATTTTACTCTATATTACTGAAATGCGACTAAACGTGACACCTACTCCCATTAAAATCAATTGAATTTATAAGAAAGTGGAAAGATTTTCTAATTAAGCCAGCACCCATCAATCAGCTGATCATAAATTTTTTTGTAGATTTTTTCTCTGTTTGACCTCTGTTAACAAAAAAAAATGTTTTGTGTCGTAATTTGCTAATTGCAAATACATTAAATGAAATTGTAAAGCTTTGTCATGATCTTTACTCCAAAATCGCTGTATTTCAGCCTTAATTATAAATGATAAGTTATGGGAATGTTATTTTCTTATTATCATCAAAATTTTCAAAGTTTTTCTATTTGAAAAATATTTGAGTTTGACGATCAGGCGCAGTTAATTAAGGATATTTGCACAGGAAAATTAAATTTTGTGTGTCAATTTTAAGGAAATATTTTCTGAAGTTTGGATGTATGATTTTTCCCATAATTTTGTATGAAGAGACGAAATTATTTCCTCCTCCCTTTTTATATATTTTCAGGCCAGAAATTACCACAATATGGAAAAATTCACACAATTTCCCAACACTGGTCCACAGTTTGCCTATTTATTATTTTCTTTAAATGACTGATTTTAAAATTAAATCATTATGGAGACAGTCTGTTTGCATAGTAGTAGCAAAATCGATTATGCTGCCAATTTCTATGTAATTTTCTGTTTTCGGAAATGTCCTCGAACATACAATAACTAGTGCATAAAAATTATGAGGAAATATTTTTGATAAAATTGCTAACAAAAATGATCGTTTTAGCAGTAAATTAGTTACGGCGCGGCGTTGGAACCAGAGAACCGAATCCAGTCCAACTTTTTTCGGCTGTTGTTGTCCACCAACAGCATATATGTAAAAGCTCTCACCAAAAATTTCCAAGAAATTTCGCAGGAAAAAATTATTGTAAATAAAAAATTACCTAATTCACACGAAAATCAGGAAATCCGTACTTGTGACTTTCCTTCATGCTTTTTGCACCAGTTCCGTATTCTTCGCCAAAGGGAGTATAGTAGGACGATGATACCCTGAACATATTTTATTAACAATGTTTTGAATACACAGGATTTAACACGGAAAGTAACGATAATAAACCACTAAGGTATCCACGATTCGAGATCACATAAATTCGCCTTCGTTCCCGATGACAATTTAATCTATGCAACTAATGGCCATCTACATGAATACCACACCTTTCCTCTTTTTTCTAAGAAACTTATTATCAATGTTGAAATGATACTTGCAAATACATTACTAATACTACAACGAAAGTAATAGATTCTATTCCATGAATTATATTTAACTATGTCGATATCTAGTATACTTATTCCAAAGCGCCAGGATTCTTGCTACTTGTCAACTAACGGCATTTCCTAGGATATTGAGTAACTTTATTACTAAGCCATTAATTGCCAATTGGTATTATCCACAGAGACGAAAAGACTTGCATAATCTTAAAGATTTTACCAGGGTTCCTTTACTCTGGAAAGGAAAGATTTTAGGTTTTTTATTCTTTATTTGATCCAAATGTTTATTTTTTTTTAATTAAACGGTGGAAAGCTGGGGGGGGGGGGGGCAAAGTTGGAACTAGTACATTTTGTAAAGTCTAGTACAGAATCGAATTCATTACGTCCTGAGAAGAAGTTTGAGTACCCACACTCCCATACGCTCATGCTTAAATAGCGATTCCTATACTCACATTTTAGTATTTCCCTTTCTGAGGTGAGGTACTACATTTTTCGCACATTTGATCGACTCTAACTCGGTAGGATTATGTCTGATCGAAAAACGGGTTCCACTGTTCACCTAAGCTAATTACCAGCTACAATTCGTGAAAGAAGTTTGTTCTGTGGGTACTTAAAGGGGTGAGAGTAGCAACCACCGGGGGGTATATTGCATACCAAATTAAAGGTCTCGGCCAGTACTATTGGGTGGTGTTCTTTTTTCCCAATTCAGAAAACTTTGCCGTGACGATTTTGCCGTCGGAAAGCCTTTTATCATGCACTTGGGTCAGATACACCCCAGTTACTACAATTCGCATATATTTTTAAAATTCTTTCTTACATGGCCATTAGTGCTCTGTTGTGACGAGATGTAGAAAAGTCCATTTTTTCACTCAAGAAATTCGCTCAAGCTACATCCGATCGCCAAAGCTTTCCCCCTTTTAATTGAAATAAACATTGTTATGTTCAGAGTATCATAATGCATCGTTCAACACATCTCTCATGTCTGTTGATGTTGGGCTTAAAGTTGCATGAAAAGTGGGAGTTCTCCTTTTATCTTGGAATTTTGTGTAATTAAGATTTTTCAGTATAGAGTAGAAGCATAGACAAGTAATAGTAAAAGTTTGTCGTATAAGTATAGACAAACTAATAAAATACAAAGCCTATGAGAAAGTTGAACAAAAATCTGCAATGCCTCACTCGAATATAAAATCAACGATGCCTCGACTTGCTGACATAACCAAGCCAGCAATGCCTCGCTCCAATATAAAATCAACGATGCCTAAACGTGATTAAGGAAGCCGAAATTTATTGAAAATATTTGTTTTAGAAATTGTATGCATTATTGGAGGCCGACAACGAGTGGTTGGGTGATAATTAGTTTTTTGAGAATAGACTCGTAGATGAGGAAGAATTTCTTGTAAGAGCAACTAAAATGCTGGCAAAGCTACTTACCAGCACAACGAGGAAGAATAATAGGTAACTCCTTGAAAGTGTCATTTTAGTTTGGAATAATTTTTTAACAGCTAATCTCATGGGTGCGGCATGAAATATCACATAATCTTAATAACCATGAAGAAATAATGCCCACCATGCATTTTACGTAAATTCCACTCGATGTCAGTATGGATGGAAATTATTTTGGACAAGTTCTAAGTATATCTCCCTCCACTTAAGAGTACTTGGTAAAAATCTGTTGGCTAAATAATTTGTATGCAATGAGCACAGCCAAAACATTTACGTTGAATTTGTGTTGAAATTATCTGTCTGTTTTTTTGCGTGTGAAGAGATTGCGGATGGCTGTGCTTAATTGCTCTCCAGAAGGTATGACAAATTTTCATAATATTCCTTACTGATAGATGAATCACAATCATCAGGCAAAAAAGTAAATTTTAACAAAAACTCAAATGTTTTTGCATTGCACATAAATGATTGGCCCGAAGTGTTTCCGGACGATTCTAAGTGGATAGAACTACTTAGAATTTCTTCAAAATATGTACCAGTGGCTAGCTGCTCAGAAAAAATTGTGTCCAAATATAAATAAGCTTTCAGAAGTTTGTGCACATCTTTAAAGCTATTTTCATTCGATTAAAAAAAAAGGAAGTTAAAACTTCTCATCAAATGCTCAGAAAACGAAAACCCTATTTTACGATATAGTAAAAATTTGGAAGTGCGCTTTCGGTGACCACAAATTTTTTTAAAATTAATTCCCTTACGTGACTTTAATACGATTATAGTCCCACACTTCATAAAACCTTGAGGCAAGCTAATATCAAATAATAGTAATTACTATCACAGGAAATGATCGACTTTTGTATATATGTACATTTCCACCGAAATCTTGAGCTACCAGATATAGGTACTTCCGGAAATGTCTAAAAACAAGTTAGCTGCATTATCAATCTATACTCCCGGCTGTCATGTAATTATTAGCGGATACTTTTTGCACACCGGGGTGCTGCAACGGTCTAGTCCAATTTGCGTGCTGTAGCGTTAGCCAAATGCTAGTCGATATGTAGTCAAGTGCGTATAAACTAAATTCACTTTTAATGGGAAACCTATCAATGCCGTTAATTATACGTTAAATTCTACTTGAAAATTTTACGCACATAACAGGAAAGCCTCCTTAAAGTTATAGTGACAGAGAAGTTTTTCCTAATGACTACATTTCTGTGTGCGTCGAGTGCATTTGTGCACCTTCCAAGCATTTCCGGTTGAGAGTGTTTTATTAAATGTCAATTAGAGTCGAGAACCACCAATTTATATAGAACGGCACTTAGGTGGTGCGTAATGACGTTAATAATGGCTCAATTAAGAGCAAAACTGTACGACACCACGCACCACAATTCACTGCATCACTGAGCTTGATTGCAAACTATGCCAGCGAATCGTTCACATAATCACGCTCAAATGTTTTTTACATCCCTTTAACGAAGCCATTAGAGTAGAGACAATAGCGCTGCCCTAGGTATGAGAGCGAACGGAAGGCGGATGAGGGTTTCATTTCAATGGACTCTAAATTGGCGATATAGCTATAGGCGTATTGACCCGAAACATTTTCTAGTAGCTCCGGAAAGACACTAACCCGGAAGTACACAAAGGACATTATGGTGACCATAATTTATCACTCATAAATCTATAGAGATAGGACATTTCAACACAGTAGTGTAGGTACCGATATTGATTGAAGTGGCATCGTCAGATATGCAAATGCGGTCAAAAGGGGCGGAAGGTGTGAGTTTAAAACTGCATCTGGACCATTAAGTGCCAAATTTATGGTCATCTCGCGCCGGCCGTGAAGATTCTCTAAAACCATTGGGGAAAATCCATCGATCGAGTCGAATTGGAATTGGAATTGGAATTTATAACAGTACACTTCATTGAGCATTGTAAAAATTTCGTCGTTCGTTATTCTTTCGCCGTATTGCCAGGTAATGAAAATGAAACCCCGGCATTAAAAGGGTGTGAGCCGATGTGCAAGGAACAACAGAACCGAATTACTTCTGCCAGATAAATTTCGAAATTACTTTTATGCATATATGCTCGAGCGGCAGCGGAGGCGCATAAAATCTGAGGCTGAATAAAATTTTGCATTCAGATTTCTCGCTTTTATTGACATCTTTATTGACAAGCGCTGTGAAGCGTACCTAATCGACGTCACTTTATTGAAAACTGCAATTCTTCTCTGAATTTACTCTATGAAGAGGAGAGTATTGAAGCTTTCAAGGTTTTATGAACACTGAGAATTTTAACTGAAACGGATTTAATGACGAAGTGCCACCATCTGTTAAAGAGTTTATTTCGGAATGTTTGATGCACGGGTTGTAAATGTCGCGCTGGTGTATACTTCACTTTAATGTTTATTGAGAGATTTGTTATCAAAAGATTCAATAACTCCCTGCACGTATTATGTAATTTGGGATTAACAATGATTTTCGTAAATATAAAAATTTTAATGAAAGTCCTACTTTTGAATTTATTGCTAAGTTAATAGAAAAGTGAGACAGGGAATAAACTTTAATTGAAAGTCGAATGAATGCAGACAATGCATGCAAAAGGCAGTCTTTTTCAGTTAATAGGGAGAAAGACAGTAAATTACGTAATAGAAAATTGAAAGCTAAGAGTTTAAAAACCGTTGTGATAGCAACCGAGTTAACATTATAATATTGTCAAAATAAGAGGAAAAGTTATAATTGAAAAGGGCTCAACTCTGCGAATTATATTTATTCAGGAGAAAATAAAAACTAATTAAAGTCAAAAGCACTGAAGGTAGTGGGATTATTTTTGGATGAAGTATCTGGGAAGTATTTGATTATTTTTTGACACAAGACTTGGAATTATAAAAATTCTCTAAACCAAGATAAAATAAAAAAAAAATTCAAGACGGATCTTTTTAGAAATGAACTGGTTGAAAAACTGAAAATAATAAATAAAAAATTGAGCAAACATATTTTATTCATAACAACAAATACAGTGCTGTCTCGATTTTTCCAACTCTCGATTTTTACAACCCTCGCATTCTTTTCGGTACTATTCGATCTTTGCAACAACAAATTTTTTTATCTCGATTTTTACAAGTCTTTGCAAATTTCTTGTTAAATTTTAAAAAGAACCCTTATGAATGCAAATTGTATGGAACATATTCATCGACAGAAGTTCCATCCGCGACTTTTGTCCATGAAACTATCTAGTTCCAATGGAGTTGTTGTTCAAATTAGACTGATGTAATATTTTCCGTGATTTCAGTAGTTTGAGTAAACTGAAATTCAGTTTCAGTATAGAATGACTGACACTGTTTTATTGAATCTCAAAACTGAATTTTAGATTGTCCATTGATGCGCTGAGGTAGACGACCTACTTAAGGTTATTAGTCGAAAAATTTAATATTTTGAATTTTTCCGTCTAGAACATTTTCACAAAACCTTCTGAATTCTGACAATGCATCAAAAATAGCAAACTGAAAAAACTCAATAAATTGAAATATAATAAACTGAAAAATCGGAAGCGCTCTTTAATTTTTTTCAGCACAACTGAATTCCATAAAACTGTGACATGACTCATTTACTGCATGTACTTCGGTTTTCTTAAAATCATTAATATGAATATCTGAAATTCAGCAAACTGAAATTACGGAAATACGACATCACCTATAGTAGACGAACAAAATCTATTATCGTAATTAAATTTTTTTAAAACCTAACTATACCCAAGATTTTGTGAATTTTCTAAAATCACGTTACCTTTGAATTTGAATTATTAAAAATGCGCTGTCAAGTACATATAAAAATTGACAGAACTTTCATTTTGATTCATAAAATCTTGGGTAATTGGATTTTTGAAAAATTTAATTACGAATGAATGATAATTGATTTTGTTCGTCTGCCTAGGGTATAACACACATCTCGTAATCTCAGTCGCATTCGCTATTACGTTGATGTACATTAGATTTTAGTAAAAGTTTGTGAGAGTGAACGCATTTTCTATAATTATTTCAGTGTTATCAAAATTAGTTTTAAAACTTTAAATTGTTTTCGGTTTTGGTTAGTTGTCAAAAAATTCTTTCATTGTTTTTGACTGATAAGGTTGAAAGTTATTTGAGCAATGCCGAAAATCACGACTTGTTCTCAAAAGCACCTCACTATACAAGAAAAAGTGAAAGTTTTAAGAAGTTATCTGCGGGCGCATCTATCAAAAAAAATTCCAAGAGTATTGTGTCAACAAATCAACTGTATGCAGGGTAAAAAAATGGAAGGAAATTTGAAAAGTTTTGTTGGCCAATCCGAATCATGAGCTGAAAATGGACAAAAATTAAACTTTCTGGTTTTTCTCGAATGAATCGATTTTGAACAAAAGAGCAGTTCACATTCCAAATTCGAGTCATATTTTGTGAGAAAAAGCTAAATATCTGCATAACAAAATTAAAGAAAGACCAGAAGAATTCCGTGCAAGTACTGGTTGGCTCTCAGATTTCAAAAAGTGGTATGGAGCTCGATTTTTAGAGACATGCGGGGAGAATGTTTACGTCATAACTTGTTCCACCGTTTTTATTAGAGTTTGAGAAAAGGAGGGATGAAACCGATTTTGATCCTGTTCAAATTTACAATGCGGACGACTTCGGCCTTTTTGGAAACTTCTCCCAAAAAAAAAACATTGGTACATTTTCGTGAAACTCCTACACCAGGAAGAAAAACTTCAAAACCGAGAATAACATTGAAGCCTTTTGTGACTGGGAAAGCAAAAAAACCAAGAGCCTTGAAAAATGTGAATGATTTACCTGTTACGTACAACGGTAATAAAAATGCTTGGATGACCTTAGTTCTTTTTGACGAATGGTTAAAGAATAATTTCGCAAAAGAGGTGAGCACGAATTTAATCATTTTCACAGACGATTGGTTAGAATATGAGGTTTTGTTTTCTTTTCTGGGTTTTGTCATATCTCGAATCCAAAAATTTGAAAAAAAAAGTTTTGCTTTTACTTGACAATGCTCCTTGGCACCCAAAAAACTCGAAAATCGATGTATGTAAATGGATTACCTCTAACAATAATGTGTTTTCCTCCGAATTGCAAAGCGCTCTTGCAACCTATGGATCATAATGTTATAAGGTTGACAACACTTTCTTATAAACAAAGCTAATTGAGTCAATTGAATGGTTCCAGTAATTATGAGGATACCCTGAAAACTTGAATTTAAAACATGCAATTTGTTTCCTCGCTAGCGCTTGGAATAATTTGAATCCTATCGTAGTGGCCAAATGTTGGAAAATGTTTTCGAGAATATCATCTCCTAACTGGGACGAGGAAGACAACATACCCCTAATTGAAATCCGCAATGAAATTCTTTCGGAAAGATCTGATTACTCAGCTGAGAGTTTTTGTTTGAGGAATCGTAGTCATTTGGTTAAGATAAATTTTTTTAAATAATATTGTTAGGAAAAATATAAAAATTTTATTTCGGTTCGCAAGATAAGAAAACAAGCTTAAGATTATCAGAACACCATTTTTCTGTAGGACAGAGGACCTATTTAAATAAAACTTTTGGCAGTTTTACATAGGAACACTGCAAATATTTAGAATGTAAGGACACCGTTGGGCTTTGCATGTGGTAGGGAGGGAGTCTGTCATGGCATGTGAAGTATTCTCGAGGGTTTTACTGCAACCAATCTTTCTCACCCTTTGTAAAGCGGTCACATACTTACTTTTTTCAATAAAATTGACAGGACTATTAGCACTTTTTTTATTTTAATAACTTTCTATCAACTGTCTGACCGCCTGAGCGACTGGGAGTGCCGTTCGTGACGAAAGAGTTTTAGGGTAGTAAACGTGGATGAATTTACATGGGGTTTTTTTTATTTATAGCGAGTGTATGTAGAGCTCTACGATGAGGTGAAACTTTCTTACTTATTGGGGGTTTTGGGGTTTGGGCGGTAGCTACCACCCTTGGGACTGTCCAATTTGGACCGTGTGTGACATATATCGAGAGTCGATTGTTGTGAGTCGAGTTTCGAGAGTCGAATATCGAGAGTCGATTTGCGAGAGTCAGTTTTCGAAAATCGAGTTTCGAGAGTCGAAGCAAGAAGCTTTAACTATCTATGTTAAAAAAAATCGATTCTGTTTGACTGAGATATGAAAATTGTATTGTATTTGCTACCCTAAAGTAACCAAAAAACAGTCTATGGTACCATATAGCCAGTCAATTCTTCTAGTAGTTGCAGGACCATCCAACCAACAAGAGGGGGCTTTGAGCTTTAACGATCTTGACGTTGATATGCTTCATTTACTCTAAAAGCACGCCCACCGGAAATTCCGAGGGATTTATTCAGCCTGATTGAGAATCGCTCAACATAACCTTATTTTCATTGGGAAGCTCTTCAGTGGTTAGAAAGAGATTTAAGAAAGGAAGCTGCGCTGTTTCAAAAAGTGCTGATGTATATTTGGTAAAGAGTGGTAAGGGAAAAAAAGAAAATATGGGTGCGCTATTTTGGTATTACCTACAAACTGTGAAAGTTTCATCCAAATCGAAGATGGTCGGATTCCAAGTAGAAAGATTACGTGTGGAATGGCTGTATACTGAAAAAGCGTTCTGAATGAATGCGCTCCTCTCAGTGTATGTGAGCCTATATCTCGTTGATTGGTACTCGCAGATGTATTTTGATAATCGAGCGTCCGCCACCAAAAGCGAGGTAGCAAGAGAAAGACCTAACTACGCTATATTAAGTTAAGGTTGCATAATGAAGAATACCATTATTTCGAAAAGGGTTTTTGTCGATTATTGGGACCAGTTTTACTCCTTGTTGGTGGGTGCTGAGCATTTTCTAGTTTGGAGCCTATAATCGTTGGCTAGCTATAACCCTTTATATTTTTCTTGCTGTTTCTGGTATTTAATGTTATCTCCTCAACTTCGGTAACCTGAGTTCTAACCAGAAATCTAAGATAAGTGTAACTTCTAAAATTTCAAATTCAAAAAAATGTATTGAAAATGCATGTGCGAATATGTGCACCTCAAATTGCGTTCTTTCAGTTTATCACTTGACCAGACAATTTTTCGATTTTCAAAATAAACATGAAAACTTAATCGTCAATTTTTTTATGCTCTATTTATCCGAAATTATTCATTGACTTTTCAACTAGCAATAAAAGTTATCAGCTAATTATTTTTTGTTTTTCTGGCTACCAGTAAAAGTTTTGCAATTAATTTTTACTTTTATAGTCTTGAAATAAAAGTCATTCATGGAATAAAAGTCAATTTTTCGCCTGTTACATTCGATTCCTTTTTCTAGGATAAAAATTGATGCTTTGACGGTTAGATATTACATAACTTTTTATTGCTAATTATAATAATTTGGAAGATATTCTGTGAATTAAAGTTAAGTCATTGCATGTCTTGCAACATTTTTCTTTCTGATAATGCTAGTAATAAACTTAGATTTTCGATTTTTGTTTTTACAAATTTGAACCTTGTTTGAAAATACGGTTTTTATAGGAAATAAATTTTTAAATAATGAAGCAATAATTACAGCTATTTTACCCTTTGTCTAATACCTTAGCGACATAGCGCTCCTAATGAAGTAACTGGAGGAGGTGCATTCAATGATGTTGGTAATGTTATTCGGAATGATATTGTCAAACAAACACATTTGCATATTTAGTCTTGTTCTCAGTATTATTAAATTAGCCATTTTGTGGTTATATTTGGTTATACATTAGACGCACTACTATATTGGGCATACTATATTGTCTAATATCACTACCCAGTTCAGGAATTCAGGAATCTTTCTATTTCTTTTTAAATTTAACGATTTGGAAATGAAAAAAATATTATATGAAAAAGAATTTTGTAATATAATTTGCGCCGTGTATTTCTTCTTCTTCTTAGAGGTAATATTGTATCACTTTAAAAGCGGACTTTAACTTTTTATTAACAAAATCGCCTTTAAAAAGGAAACTGTCAAACATTCGGATTTATTCGCTATTACACACGGATATTTAAGAATTCCGACGACTCAAACCACTTGTATTATGAAACTTTTCATGGCAAATTCAACGAAAGAGTTCACTCGTGTTACATTAGAAGCAATGAGCGAAAAAGAGACAAAATGCGGAAGCAGGATGGAGCGAAACGTTAACATAAAATGGAAACAAACGATAAGTACTTCCAGGCTATCGCGAAATGACATTTTTATAGCAAATGTGAAAAGTCAATTTGTGAAGATTTTTGCCATTCAAATTACGATTAATTTATTGAAAGCTAATCAAAATCGATGAAAGTTTTTTTGGAAGTTCGTGTCAAGGAAAATGATCGCTTAAGGGCGATATACCAGAGCCAAGTAGTTCGGTCAAGGCTTTTTCCACTTAGTTTTTCAAGAAAAATTGACATTAGGTCAAGAAATTTATGACAATTTTGTGTATCTCAGAATAAATAAAGACATACACAATTCAAAAAATAAAGGTGTACGTAATTTGACCATTGCGAAGTGCATTATGTCGAAAGTGTTATTATATTTGTTTCTTTTTGCAGAACAATGAACATAACACTTGTCACTTTAAAATTGATTTACCTTCTGCAAAATCGCCGTTTTTGAAATTATTCCACCAACGTCAAAATTCCTTACAGAAATAAGTGTAGCGGTTCTTATTTCTCCAAGAAATATTGATATAATTGGCTTTATCGACAAAGAACGACATCTTTTTGTCAATCGAGAACTAGAATTTTCCTTTTCGAATTTCTATTCTGTAGAAAAGAAAAATTTCCTTGAGCATTGCATGCATTTTTTTTTAAACATAGTTTTTGTATAGGAACAGGAATTGGCTCTACTATTCCGCGCATTAAGCCCGGTATGCTAGACCCAAGGAATTTTTGGTGCTATACAAAAACTATGTAAATAAAAGTCAAGGAATTTTTTTCACTGTCGATTCCTTGAAGCGGTATACTAGAGAAAACTAATTCGAACAGAAAAGCTCTACTTCTCGATTGACAAAACGAGGTCGTTCTTTTTCGAAAAATGCATTTACGTCAATATTTCTTGAAGAAATAAGTACCGATATATTTATTTCTGTAAGGAATTTTGACGTTGGTGCAATAATTGAAAAATTGATGGAAGGAACGGCGATTTTGCGAGAGGTGATTCAATTTTAAAATGGCAATTGGACGAATAAAAATTGTTTTACTTGTATCTTCTTTTTTCATTGGGAATTATCCATTTCTTCACTTTCTTTATTATATCTTATTGTCACAAATATCACACAACTGACAAATCCAAATTGTCAAAAATTCTTTGACTTAAGGGGGAATATCAGTGTGAATAAAGAAAAAAAAATTTTTTTTTGCTTAAATGGATAGTGTTGGCCTTTAAGAATATGCCTACAAATTTTCAAAACAATATTCGGCTTTGAAGTATTCGAAATTGGCGCCAAGCGTCGACGATCCCAGAGTCATCTATACGGCCGGACGCGTACCACCCTTCTTCGTCTATTCAGACGCCAAAATTGATACCTGTGTGACCACCTGCGTGCCAGACGGAGCCAGGCATATGAAGCAGGTATATGAATATTTGTGTCAGCTGATCAGTTACAAGCCATATTTCGAGCAGTTTGCGTCTTACAATTCATGTTTTGAGTAGCGTGCGACTCAACGGTTTCTTCAAAACTTTAAACGCGTTTTTCTCGAAATCATGTTTTTGACAGTATAACTCTGTCAAATTTTGTCCAATTGACTTCATTCAAGAAGAATTCTCTTCAGAAAACTTATCGCTATCGTAGCCTCGTAGAGTATTTTTTAAAATTGTTTACTTTTTTTCTTTAACAATTTACTGCAAAATTTTTGTGTAAAATTCGAATATTTTTTTCAAATGGCCGCCATTTTTGTACTAATCAAAATTTTCAAATTTCCTAGGATGCTGCGATAGCTATACTATTTTAATTTAATAATCATTTTGAATTTTTGATTTTAGATGCTTGCTGTGGCACTTATGCTGTCAACCGTCAGGGAATATTTTTTTGAGACGCAATGTTGCGACCGCTCTTCCGCTTAATAAAATGTACTAAAAATTAAAAAAAAAATCCTTGAATGCTTCATTACTTCAGTAATAAATACACAAAATGTCAAATAATTTCATCGAGCCGTTTTTCCAAAAAAAAACCCAAAGAGTACATAATCTTTCAGCCTGTCACACTGATATTCCCCCCTAAAGTCAATTTCACTTAAAGAAATAAGTGGAAAAATACCTCGTCCGAATTCCTTGGCTCTAGCATACAGAACTCTTGCAAATAAGATAAAAACAATTTTTATGATCACGTAGCCCACATTTCAAATCAGCCATATTTGTGTGGAAACTAGTGGCTATTTTAAAATATTACTCTCCAAGGGGTATAAAAAGGCGGAAGGCAGTCAACTCTTTCTCTTTATCATTTTGACAGTCAAAGGTAAACTTTATATTTTCCTAGCAAAGAGAACTTTTAGCGGATGTAGAAAGGGAAAGAGCTGTAAGAAATTATAATTGGTATTATTAAATATGGTGGTAGAAACACTAAGTATGTATATAGGGTGTTTCCCACTAGGAGGTCAATAGAGCAGAAGGTGATAGTACTCACCTAGGTCAACCAAAAATTGTATGGAAGGGCGGGGGGGGGGGGGGGGTATATCAACTGTTTCGGAGTTACACGGTGATTAAGAAAAAAATCTAGACTTTGAGAAAACACCATGTATCTTAAAAAGTACAGGGCGTACGGTCACAGTTTAAAGCTCATTGTATGCAGAACTTCATGATCTTTCCAACGACTGCCCAAGCAGCCCCGTACTCTACAAAAATTATGGTTGTATAAACTAAAAATTTCAGATTTTCTTACCTTTTCATTTTATTTAACCTCTATTATTTTTGCAAAAAGGTCGTTAACATAACTTTTTTTTTAAAAAACTGTAAACTGTAGACTCTCCCCCTTTAAGTTGACCTATTACACCCTATATGTGTTAACTGTAGCCGTTAAGCAGTTATGAACTCGTTGGAAAGGCCATGAAGTTCTGCAAACAACGAGCTTTTAAGTGTGACCATACGCCCTGTCGTTTTTAAGACACAGGTTGCTTTCTGAAAATCTAGATTTTTTCTTAATCACCCTGTAACTCCGAAATGGTTGATATGCCCCGCCCCCCTGCCATACAATTTTTGGTTCGTCTAGGTGAGTGCTATCACCTCCTGCTCTACTGACCTCCTAGAGGGAAACACCCTGTATTAGTGGAAATTCTACCCCTGTTTCAATTACGAAGTGAAGTGAATTTTTTCATGTAACAAGTTTCTTTTTTTCCAGATAATGTGACAGTTTAATTTGCATTTTTTTTCGTTGGTTCTTGTTTTTATTTAAAAAATTTCTGTTCAATTCCTGTGTTTAAAGGCTTTTTTTTTGTCCATTTGATTTCCATTTAGTATTACTGCTAAATTAATTTTTTGTTATTGCTATATAAGACTTAACGTTATTGAAAATAAATTTGTGAATTATTATTTATTATATATTGTTCTGAAAAAAAATTGATTGGCTTTTGATGAACAGTATGTAAAATGTTTACAGATTAAGAATTTATTTTTACTTTCAATGAATAAAGCTCGATTGTTAGTTATTACATAAAAAAATCTACAATCCTCACCTTGCAAAGGTAGAAGAAGTTTCAGTTAAAAATTAACAGCCCGAAAGATAGCAAAATGCATATCGTATTTGTTCTCAATAAAAACCAATGTTTGCGTAGATTTCATTAAATAAAATTTTTATTCTATAGGTAAGTTTGATTTTACAATCTCAAAATTTTAATTCTAAGTGCCTAACCGCTTCCAAGTTCTCGTTTTCGTGTTGGCCTTGGAAGTACAAGTTGCAAACGTATAATTGCCTTTGATCGTACTCGACTTTCTAGAAAAGTTAGAAGAGATGCCAGAAAAATATTTTTCCAATAAAGAGTTACTTCATTTCCTCCTCCTCCTAATCGGAAAAAATAAAAATTGCCTTTAAGATCACTGAAGGAAAAAAAAGCAAATATTAATATTTAAAAATTGTCAGAGAATAATTCACACAGAGTGACCGGACACATTTCTAAACTTAGGACATAAACCGTTATTCGATCACTGAAAAAATTAAAGTCTCCAAATAATAATTAAAGTTATTTTTAATAAGTAACATTGCTGGTTATAATTTGTTACGTACAAAACCAGGGAAGTTGTAGGCTAAAACTTGCTAATAGACATTAGTTGAAAAATGAATTAAATAAAACTTATTTTTTGGTGGTTCAAGATGTGTTGTTCACTATGCCTTCATTCCATAATTAGAATGATTCTGTAAAGATATTTATTTAATTGCAAGTTTAAAAAGGGGAAGAATTCAATGTCTGATATGATATCGACGGAGGAGTTAGGTGCTTTCTCTTGGCTATGCTACTGCGGTTGTCGCGGTTATGGGATGCAGCTCATTCTTCAGTCTAGTCATGAAAATTAAATAAGATTATTATACTGGTAGTATAACGTACCTCAGCTGGACCAGATCTCTCCATATTTATTCAATATAAGTCACTCTGTCACAATTTAACATAATCTTGACGGACCTTGAGAAACTCCCGAATTACACCAGTTCTTCATATTTCATTTTCTTTCATATCAACACCACTTATTTCTTGTGAAATTCGCCGCCTTAACGAATTATAATCACAGCGCGGAATATAACAAAAGTTAGAGTATTTTAATAATAAAAAAAAAATAAAAATAATATTATAATTTTTAAATCGGTTTCGCCCGATCTGAAAATCAACGTGCCTTTTCTAGTATAAGACGATAAAAGAAACGTCTTTGAGACATCAGGATTCATTCTAGTAGTTACCAGATTATCTAGTAGATAAATTGTATACGTGAGTTTATCAACAGCTAAAGGAAAAAAACTGGAAGAGATATCTGGACAAGGACTGCATATAGTGGATAAGAAAAGTTCATATTTTTATTATGTTTGTCTGCATATACAGGGTGGGCCATGAATTTGTTAACATTAAAAATATTATAAAAAATCAACTATATGAATTATTATAAAAATTATTTATTAACATGATTACTAATACATTGGAAACTACATACGTTTTAAAAATAATATTATCTTAATGGCAACTGCCTCGGCTTTGGAATTCTTCTAACCGAGTATGCGAATTTTGGAAGACTCTTCCGCAAAGATAGCGTGGGATTGAAGACATCTCTTGCTTAAACTTTGATCTTAATCGAAGCAATATCTTTAGCTTGTGGAGTGTACACACGATTTTTCAAATATCCCCATAAAAGTAAATCGTCTGGCGTCAAATCGGGACTCTTGGGTGGCCAATGGATGTCGCTTCGCTTAGAAATCTGCTTTACCGGAAACATTTACTTAACAACCGGCAAGGAAACGTTGGAGGTGTGGCATCTGTCTCCGTCTGAAACCGCTGAAACCGCTGAAACCGCGAGCTCCGATTGTAACCACCAAATTCCAATAGCTGTGGTGCCTGAAACTTGCGTAACATTATCACATACTCATTAGAGTTAACAGTGAATGTAAGGCCGCGAACTTCTTAAAAAAAGTAGGGCCCAATGATACCATTTGTTTAAATTGATTCCCATACAGTTGCCTTAGGCGGTGAATGCAGGGGTCTTTTGATGTTTAACTTTTGGAATTTCGCTGCTGCAATATCTGCAGTTCTGTTTATTAACCTGCCTGTTAAGAAATGGTCTTCAACGTTGTCAAAGTTACTGAAATGAACCAACATTGTTTCGGCATACACATCCATGAACGCACCAACTGGATCTTGTATGGATGTAATTTCAAAACAGAGCGTAATGATATGCTTTATTTAGATGAACGTTTGCGCATCGATAAATCTACATAGAATCGAATAGAAGTGGAAGATTTTTGCATGTTCTTTTCACTCCGAGAAGTCGTTGAACAGTCAGGGTGTGTTTCACATTTAGTGTCGATCCTGTCTCCTCGAATTTATTTACCCATATCATTATTAAAACATTTTGTTCAAGAAAGAATTTTTGGGGATTCTCCGGTATATAGAAAAAGCTAAAAAAATGTTCTAATTTGTTATTTCATCACACAACTCATTAATTTTTGGTGATAAGTTTCAAATCTTGGTTTGACTCATCAACAGGTCCCAAATAGCGAAATAGGGTGATTTGAAAAACAAATGAAAAATTGAAAAAAAAATTCTTTCTTGAACAAAATTAAGTTTAACCCGGTAAAAAGTCCAAAAGAGTAATCTTTTTATTTATTTTTCCTCCTGGGCTTGTATAGTAGTGTTTTTCCTCATATAATTCACACCCAGAATTTATTCTGAGTTTATATGAGAAGAGATCAGTTTGATCTATTTTCAAGCGTCTGCAGCAGGCAGAAAACCAAGCTGCACCGATGAGTGGAAGGTTTTCTGCTGACACGAAACGCTTCTTCTTCTTCTTCCTTTTTCTTCTTTATTTTTCAGCCCACTGCGTGGCGTATACAGGTTCGATTCGCTTCGAATGAATCTGCTTCTTTAAAAAAAATTTTACATTTTTTTAATAAATAAAAAAATTGTTTTTTCTATTTTTCTCAAACTTTTCATTTCTTTCTTCTTCTTTTTTTCACTTTTCATTTGTTTTCCAAATCACCCAATTTCGCTATTTGGGACCTCTTGATGAATCAAACCAAGACTTGAAACTTGTCACCAAAAATTAATGAGTTATGTGATGAAATAACAAATTAGAACATTTTTTAGCTTTTGCTATATACCGGAGAATCCCAAAAAATTCTTGCTTGAACAAAAGTCCAAAAGAGTAATCTTTTTATTTATTATTAAAACAGCACTCCGACACTGATTTATGTCTCGTAAATCGTACTCAACGCGAAACAAGCGCCTCACAATAATGGGCGAACTGTTATCTAAGTGGGTACCTACCTATTGCTTTACACAATAGGTGCGCTGTGGCCCCGTCAACCGTTCCATTGTGACTTATTTTCCGAGAAACAAGCTAGCGATTAGGACTCTCATCTCGTCTTGTACCGATTGTGTTACACGTGAAATCAAATTTAAATCTAAACTAATTCATAGCCCACCCTGTATTTTGTTTTATAAAAAAAGAAAAGAAAAATAATCAGAAACAGAACCCCCAACTTGGGAATTCTATCGGCTGTTTAAAGTGTCTTGCCGCCATTTATATTTAAACAGAAAATTTTATTAAATAAATACTAGGATTCGAAAATATTTCCTTTGTGGTAGAACGACATTTAATTTATATTTTCTTGGTCACTTACACTTCCAATTAATAGCCCCTAAAATAAATGCTAATAGTAAATCAATGCCGAGTAACATGGCGCCAACACAAAATTATTAATTTTTTTTTTATATTACACACCCCAGCATAAATGCGCGTAGCTAGGTAGGGGCACGGGTGGGCACTGCCCACCCCAGTGAACCCGAAACTGCACTGGTGCCCCCCCCGCAACCCCAGAAAATTACGGTCCAAAATTATAAAATTTCAATTAATCGATCGATTATATTTCAGCTTCAACGAAGCAAGCACGAGGACATAACATTGAAAGCATAACCAAATTGAGCTGTGCCTACATCTGTAGTTGATTCCAAATTTATGAAAAATGATTTTGTAATGAAGCGGCACTCAATAATCGGCATTCATTACTCATAATAAGCCGCAAGCATACATCTATTAAAGCGCCACAAAAATAAAACGCACCTATGCTGTAGGTATACATGCATATGTACAGATATGCCTATTTTCATACGAGTATCTCTCACATTTCCCTAGTCATTAATTCTATTAAGAATACTCAAATTATAAAACATTTTCATTTCAAGACATATTCCCAATAGGTATGTATCTAAAGCTTAGTTTACACTTAGTCACTTGTATCGGGATTTTTATGGGACAAATTATATACAAATGCTTATTCATTTGGTTGTGCCTGACACAAATGCTCATACATTTTGTATATGTTGATTTTGCTTTTCGCTATACTTTTGCGTTTAGTTCTGAGGTCCAGTTTATCGTGTGTTTAGTTTTGTAGAGCGGGCGGTTGAATTAAATTAAAAATCATGTCATCGTGGTCAAAAGAAAAGACCTTACCTACTTCCAATAGAAAAATAAGAAAATGTAATATTTGGGATGTCAGGTCAAAACCATTTAAAGACTTTAATGAAAAAAAAAATGATAAGTTAGAAGAAATTGCTCAGGAGTTAAAGTGTACGAAAAAAAAATTGAGGATAAGTGGCATAATATAAAATGTCAATTTGACGGAGAACTCGGAAAAATTAATGTTAGCAAAAATCCGGCTGCGGAACTGATTAAATATATACCTCATCATGGGATGCATTCAAACATTTACAGCTCTTGCAGACTAGTAATTAAAGAATATCGATAAGTGCCCCTCTAACGTAAACAGAAGACAAGAAATTTCCCAATACATATATACATGCTAGCCAATAGCGTAGGCGAAAAGGTTCCATTTCGCTTGTATAAGCGTAATAGACTATTTCCAATATTCAATTAATATATAAATCGGAAGGCGTAACTAAAATTATACACATACGTTAATTTATAAATATTCGCCCCTTTAGGCAAGATTTAGGCTGCACCACCAATTATCGAAGAAAATCGATCGATGACCCTAAGTAAAAAGCCGGAGCGTCGCTGTAACTTAGGCAGTAGTTTCTAAAACTAAATCAAAAACGAAGCAGGAGACCCCCGACCCACGGTAAGATCTCTTGTTCCCCTAATAAAGAACAAAAAGGAAAGTTAAGAAGTAACTAAACAAATGTTAAGTCAATAAGTCAAAAATAAAAAGCGTAATAAGAAAACCTTAAGTTTAGAAAGTCAAAATGTCAAGAAAGAGGTTTATAATCGAGGCTGGTGAACTTCTTGCTTAAAAGCACCCTAGTCCTTGCTATAATTGGAAAACGTACCCTCACAGCAGCTTTAACAACTGGAAAAATTGAGCAGAGGTTGATGTAATATCTTGAAAATTACTTAATTTTTTTTGTAAATATGATGACAAATTTCTTAAATTCATCAGTAATTATAAAAAAAATTTGAAAATAGATAGAGCCTTGGAAGCTGAAGCGATGGTCATGTAAAACATGCTTAAATTAAAAAATTATGAGATAAATGCTGAAAATTTGAGAAAAACTATTAAAGAAGGGTATAAAGTTTCTAAAGCCGCAATATTACTCCTAGTGAACTCCACCGGCTATGAGAGAAGGTTTTCTGTGGTTAAAAACGTTGCTTAGAAGCACAATGCTTCAAGAACGATTCTCTCGCATGTCACGCATTTTACTGCTCAACACAGAGCATGTCATTGTTAAAAAAAATTACAGCTGAAAGGGTAAACTAATGCTTATTTAATTTAATGATTATGACGATATTAATTTAGAATGTAGTGATGGATGGTGACGAATTCAAATTAAACTATAATGCACTGAGAGAAATTTTCACTGAAAATAAGCTCTATTCCATGTGTATCAAGGATAGTTAGGTGCGAGTTTGAGCTTAGCAGACATTTCCTGGATGTAAGAAAACAAATTGCTTCGTCTTATTCAAATGAATATAGAAAAAACAATAGTAGTAAATATAATTTCTCAATTATCTCCGATTATGATAATAGCAGAAAATGTTATTACAGAATATATGAGAAAAGGTTATATATCCTAAGAATAAAATTGCTTAAATGTAGTCTACTTTTGGTTATTCTAGAAAAAGATTTATTTTAAACGTTCCAAATTAATTTTTAGTAGGTAGGTACATATATATTATGTTGACTTCATGTAAAATGTTCTTTGTTGTAGCAAGTCAGTTTCGTTGAATAAGCGATAATTTTCTTATAATAAGAAAATTTTTCTCGTGTTTCTACACATATTAATTAAATTTGGCTTCTTTTAGATCTACGGTTTTATTGCCGTTAAAAGGAGTTTTCTTCTTTCTGTGAAAGTTTTCTTACTTCAGTAGAAATAATAATGCTAGTAGATTTACCTATTTTATATTCGATCTAAAAACAACGGTAATCAATCAAATAGTTTCCTTGATGTAATGAAACTTTGTGTTGCTGTTAACCCTGAATAACGTCTTAGAGACTTTTACATATTTTTGAAAAGCAATACTTGATTGAAGAATATTCTTTTTCAATTTTTGTGTAAAGCTTGCCCCTACTATGCCCACCCCACAACAAAATCCTGGCTACGCCCATGCCAGCATACCCCGCAAAATGCGGTTGAGGGTAAGAAATTTGGCGCACACCGATGGACCAGTCGAAGAGATGGGTATACGTACCTAGTTAAGGATTTTTTCAATCTACATCCTGATACAGATTTAGTAAAAAAAAAAATGATTTACTGTTCATCATTCACTAAAACTGTCATGCTACTATTTAGAATTCCCTCAAAATCTGTAATTCATAAATCGATTGAAGTAAATGTAGCAGCATCATTTAAAGAAAAACATAAAATTTCTAAAACTTGTTATTTTTAATTTTGATAAGAGTTTTATGATTGACAGTAGTTACAACATACAAAAGATTCTATTCATCCTTCTATCCATCCACATACATATCTATCTATGTACCATGTGTCATTGAACGACATCGTAAAATACTCCTCCTACGCCATCTTCCGAAAACAAACATATTTATCACCACCGCAAGATCTTATGTTCTGTTATGCAGCGCTTCACTTACGCGCACTTATAGGTGACAAAAATAACCCAAAGACGCAAGCGCGGGTAACTGCAAAAACATCTCCTGCTGAGATATCGGTGGGATTGGTTTACAAACGATGATGCGCCCAAACAAACATGTGTCGCACGAGTTCGTTTACGATGCAATAACAAACCGACCTGATGCCATCGGATTTTGTTTATTTTCTTTTTCCACGTTTTACGGGCTGCTTAGACACTTGTTGGGCTATTTCCATCTCTCTACTGAAATGCATCCAAAGCAGTTCTTCTTGCTATACATAGATGGCAGATTCTATATAGCCAAGATACACATGCAGATGTTGGTTATATGATTCGAGCAGGTGGCTCCATTAGAGTGATTGCTATGTTCAATCTGTAATCTTCTTATACATATGCCGGGCAAGCTTTAATTAATCATACTCAAGGTAAATGTCAATCGTTACTCATTTAAATTTTCCATAATTGCATAGTAGAACTATCGCTTAGAGATCCATTAAAAATTAATTAAATTATCACAGTAGCCGAGAAAATTGTTGAGCATTCATTAATTGAAAAATATAAAATAAAATTGCCACCTTCAAATCTCAAGGCTCTGAGGAGTCTCAAGTTTAAACAGATTCACACACAAAACAGGGAGAAGACTTCTAAAACATCAAAAATGTTACACAAAAGGATTTTGAATGCGTACACACATAATTTCATCTCGAGGAGATGTGATTGATAGCCTAGAACACGCTAATTTATTGCAGACTGTCTCGAAACCTGCTTCGGCTTTTCAATTGCATGGTCAGAGGAGATATTAAAAGATATCAAGTCCCCGCCGGTAGAAAATCATTTTACATGAAAAGGGTTAACCTTGTTAACTGAGTAACGACACCTTGTAATCCGAGGGGTAAACCTTTGTTATCTTTCACATTTATAAAGTAAACATTAAACTTTATGAATTTCAATATCCTTTATACGAACTAAACTTGCCCTCCTCGCTCTCTTGACTCCTATAGTAATATGTGGATATGGTCAAAATCATTGGACAACCTGAACAACCGCACCACACCACTCTATAAAACTCGCCTCAGTGGATGCGAATTCACAGACTTCAAGGCACCAGAGCTAATTTGCATTTGACGCAGTTCTCTCAGTTTTAACGGATTGTCCACACATGGACCTGATGGTTAGACTATCTGGCATTATGGTTTGGACCCAAACAAAAGTTGGACATTGACAAAGTGAATTAAGATTACCTTGGACGATAACTGATGATGTCATTTGCATATCTCGACTGTCCATTATCAGTTGAACATTTAGCTGAAAACGAAAAGTTAAATTGAACTGTGTATAGGGCTTAGGTGTGCAGACATGTGGAATGGCATTAATATGTATTACCGTAGACATATTTTGTGAATTTCTATTGTTTTAAATGGTTTGAAAGGCTTACTGAGATATGTATGAGAGATGAGATTTGTCTATTCTAAAAGGTGCTGTACAGATTCTATGAAATTAAATAATAAGGACGACCTATGGTGTTAAATGGTTTCCATTTCCAGCACTTCAGTTCATTTTCAATGTTTACGTACTTGCCTTGGAGGGTTTTTCATACAATTTTTAACTCTATGACAAATATTTGTGTACAACATATCTAGATTGTAAGTGGAAAGTAACTGAGTAGAAGGATCTGATGAAATATTTGAGAACAAGTGGAAATTTCTTTAGCAATATTGATTTTCAGTTGGAGAACTAAAAAGTGGTGAAACTGCAGGGTGTTTTTTATACTCCAGGCCGATGTGTTTTTTTAATTAACTATTAAATGAAACACATATTTTAATTTAACTTTTTATTGATCGATTATTTGGTTTATAACAATTACTTATGGAATATTATATGGGTCAAATGGCCACCTCTGGCCGCGGCGCAGATATTTTTATTATTTCACCAATTTCTTGCACAATATTGGACTTTAGCATCGCGATTGTGGTTGGTTTGTTACCGTAGACCTTTCCCTTTAAATACCACCAAAGAAAGTAGTCAGGAGCGGTTAAATCACGAGGGGGCCAATCGATATCACCTCTGTTTGACATTATCCGGCCGGGAAAGAAATATCTCGCAAGATATCCATCGTATCGCTAGCTGTGTGTAATTTGGCACCGTCCCGTTGGAGCCACATGTGTTGTATTCCCAAACGATCCAGTTAGGGTCCAAAAAGTTTTGTAACATGTCACGATAGCGGTTGCCAGTAATTGTTACGACTTTGCCTCTTGTGTCTTCAAAGAAATGTGGACCAATTATGCCGCCGACCCAAATAGCGCACCATACTGTAACCCTAAAAAAGTGTAGAGATCGTTGGTGTATCAATACCAATAGCGGCTATTTTGTTTATTTACAAATCCAGATAAATCAAAATGAGCTTCGTCACTCATTGTCTGCGCATATGGTCATTTTCCATTAACTGTTGAGTCCAATGAATTTTATACGGATATAAATGTAAAGTTTTTTTTTTATTATTTTAAATAGACTTTCCGGAGACATTTCAAATTCCTGTGCACGGCGTCTAATGGAGGTGCCCGGATTTTCATCAATATTTTCACTCAGTGCAGTAATGTTTTGTGCGGTACGCACGATACGAACTCGGCCACACCTCACTTTATCACTCACTGTATAGTTTCAAAGTTATTCGCTACACGCTGAACGGTTGACTTGCTAGGCAAATGATTTAAACCAATTGAACGATTATTATATAAAATGTTTTAATAATTTCAACACGTTGTTGATGCGTTGTTGCTATCTATTGCATTGCACGCCTTCCAAATGCGAACTGACAAATGCCAAGTAAATCAAAATGGCGGAAAAACAACATCGGTCTGGAACATAAAAACAACACCCTGTATTTGCACGGCCGAGCGATTTCAAAACAGTCCAAATATAATTTTTCTCTTTTTAATTTTGTGATGGTAGCTCTCCGCGTTTGGACATAAAATATTACGTGAGTTCTATTCCTTAATGGAGTTTGATTGATTGACTCAATTGTGCCTAGATTTTTATTGAGTCTTCCTCCTTTCGTCAGCTACCGGTAATTACCTCTAGAACTAACTCGATAGACGCCAGTCGGGATCGTGTGGAAGATAATGTAGCTATTTTTGTTTTAACTTCGAAGTTGTAATTACTCTTGGCTGTAGGTTGTTGACTGTCTTTGCGTAAAAGTTAGTAATGGTGTGCAAAAATGCTTGATAACCTCAGTCCGATGTGTCCATTGTAAAAAATGTTGTGGGGTGTACTACTAAATATTCGAATTGGTTTCAAGATACTCCAATTCAATAATAGTTTTCTGCGCTATAATGCTTAATTCGAAAATTTTGGATTTCGGTTCATACACCTGGACATTATAAATAATTTGCCCACATATTTTAAAACTGCTTCTTTGTTGGATCTTATTACAGTCAATGATAGAGGTGTGGTCTTATTTCTTAATAAAGTGAGTTTTTTTTTTTAATTTTAGTCACCGATTTCAACGTTGGCATCAGTCAGGTTCGGAATGGTATAGTTTGCATGCATAGAAAGATCACTACCAACTTGCTTTCGTAGCCCTGTACAGAAAAAATTGGGGATTTGTTAGCCTCTATCCTTTCCTATGTGATTAAATGTCCATTCTAAGCAATTTTTACGACCTCTTTCATAAATATTTATCGACTTGTATGCATACAAACGAAGAATGCATAGAATTTATGACTTATGGCAAAAATCAGGATCCAGATTGTCGAACATGTTTTTATTATATTTATAACTATTCTATACAGATCAGAGTTGATATAAGACTGAACAAGACGAAATAAAACTATTGCTAATATCCATGCATCTGATCGGCGTTATTTTGTATCAAAATTAAATTCTGGGGGGTGATTCTGATCTTCTGTCGTACTTTAGTGTCAGAATATACGACAAATAAAAATGAACTTTCCCATTGATTTTTTTGTGTTTATTCAGCTCAGCAAACCTTGTATTACGTAGAATCATAGAAGTAGATGTCGCATGCAGTACCAAAAAAGTACATAACATTTATATGGATGGGTGGTCCATTGCGGCATGAAATGATTATGCATCACTGATGACGAGTGTGTCATATTTTGTCGTATCTGAAGAGCTAAGGAAGTCGATCAAATGTATACAAAACTGTGTTTATAAAAACATTTGCTTTGGGCACGCTCTAAGAGACGTTGTCGTCCATTCCAGAATGCACTACCCATTTCACAATCTGTATACTCTGCTCTTATATGCCATGCGACATCTAGTTCTTGTCCCATCTATGGTAGAATGTACTGAAAATGACACTTCACATTACAAATTCAAAATATTATTTCCAATTTAAGCACTTGTATTGCTCTAATTAGGTGTCGAATATTCATTTACCCAAAGTATAAAATTGTTGTCACAACGTCGGAAGCAGTTGACTAATTTGTCGTACTTTCAGGCGTGTATTCTGACATTAATTCATCGAATTTGAGTTTATTTTGAGGTTTTTGAAAACCATAAATCAAAATGAATATGGTGAATATAAAAGTCAAAGTTTTTTTGATGAAATTTCAAAATATGTGACTAAAATATACTCCTAAGCTACGACAAATCACCCCTGTGATCTTCTGTCCAAGTGGTTATTGAAGTAACTGTGAGCTACTGTGGTGATATTTTCGTTCCGAACTGTAGATTCGATACACTGCAAAAACTACTGTATTTGTTGTAATTAAATTTCAGTTAAAATACCTTTAGATACCTTGCTGACAACATCAGGGGCTTTAGTTAGGTAGGTAAACAAGAAAAAACAATTTGAAAATATTCCTGATGTTAATTGAAAGTTAGTTAGTCGACTTTGCAAGAAAAAATAATATTTTAATTTAGAAAGAGTACCGCAGCATTGGACATACTCAATTAATAAAGTCAACAAGTCATTTATGAGGAATTACTTGATTTTGATTCACGAGGAATATCTACCGATGTCCTTTTTATGCAAAAATAATTGTTCCTTTGTAGAATTCTTACCAGGTAACGTTGCGATCATTCGCCTACAGAAGAATCGAGTCCAGACGACTGGATTACGGAACTACTGTTCTTTGTCCGGTTCTCTCAAGTCGACATTGGGTCTTCTTGAGCTGATACTTGGATGTTTGATATTGCCTGAGTTTAATTCTCAGCTGGTATTGGACCGGTTCGCTCAAGTCGACTTGATCTTCCGGTAATTCTATTTGGACTTGAAACAAGAGCCACTAGCAGTTCCTGGGAAGGCGAAGTATAGCCTATTGACCTACTGTCAAGATTGTTTAGTTTGATCTTTTCAGCTTTCGTCGACTTGGTGATATCAGTTACCATTTCGTCACTTCCGTCCACACGACGAAGCTTAGTACGGATGTTATTGGAAGCTCTTTCATCTATCCTGTTCTACTTAGCTTTGCTAATTTTATCACTCCATAGTAACCAGCTCAGGCTTAAGCTATTCGCGACACCTGTGCACAACGTTCATCTGAAGACGAAGCAGCTACCGACAACCTCCGCAGCAATTGTTGGAATTATTGCTTTTACCGGACCAATTGCTTTGACATTCTTAAGCCGTATGGTTACAAATGATACCACGGTTACCGTACCAGCAAGAAGCTATCCGCTGAAGGCTAAATACTAAAAACATAGCTACTACATCAATACCCGCCAGTAGCTTTTAGCTCAAGACTAAACTGCTGCTCCTCGTCTACTATGTTGACAGCAAACTAGCAAAATTTTCGCTTTAAATAGAGGTGTTCCACCGGAATCTAATCTTGGACCACTGGTTTTTAGCCTACATATACATAAGCGGCTTACATTAACAGGTATGAATAGAAATATTAAATTAGTCGTTACAAAATAATTTTTTACTGAAACTGTGTTGGCTTGACAAAGCCATCTGCTCGTTCGAAGATAGCCTTAGGCAGTCTTGACTTTTGCATAGTTTTCGTAAACCCAATTCGAAAGCCACCTTGAGAATTGGAAACGTTTCTATAACTTTCAGGAACAGGTGCTGACCATCCAATCGACTTACTTCCCGATCCCGGACATTTGATCAACAGTTACCAGGGGATCAAGATATCGACTGCTGATTCTCAGTTTCTCAAGACTGCAGTTGATCCTGCAACTTTAAGATAGAATTAACTTTACCTCAATAATAAAAAATGCTGCGAATTAAATCTAAAATCTCAAAAACATATGCCACTTCAATTACTATCAAACTCGATTCCTGTTGCAATAGAAAACTTTCATCCAATGACTGTATGTTAGGTTTAGATGTATTCGGACTCGGAAGATTCTTGTTTTAAATTCACCTTACTCGGTTGCTCTTTGGACACTTTTTTAAAAAGGAGAGCGCCATATACTTTATAGCAATCTTTCAGCTTCATTACTTGAGTGTTATGATTCAACCTTTGCCCTTTAAGATTCCTACCAATAAAGGTGAAGGCTAATAAAATCATGTAAATCTTGTAATATCTTAACAGCAAAGATGCAATGAAATCCATCTTGTGAATGTAAAGTTTCGGTTACATAAAGTCAATTACATACATGATGCCATGATAATTAAAACATCCCAAAGTACCCATCATAGATATCACAGTTCGATTTGATTAGATCTAATCGGAGGCTATTAATTTTATTTACCCAATATCCAATATCCAAGTTTCGTGGCCTACTTACTATACGAAATAATGCTTGAACGAATTCCCGTATAAACCCAATCTGTTTATCAAAACTAACGAGTTCAGTGCTAGAGGAAAGTGCTCTCTCTCTCTCAACCCTAAGAAGTTAAGGGGACCATTAATAAGAATAGAATGTTTAACACAGTGGGCGTCGCCCTTTCTGGAATGGATCTTCGAATTTGACATTTGACACTTATGCATGGAATGATTCGGAATTCATTTAGCCTTGTTGTAACCCCTTCGGTAAACTCAAGTTGAACTGTATGCACCGCACCGTCAGGTTTTTGGGTGATTTGTTTTCGAAGGCAGATAATAAATTGTTTCTTGTTCTTGAGTAGTTTTGATTGACACATTCTAGTTAAGACAATCTGCAGCATAGGTGCTAGGTCACGTCAGTGTAAATATCACTGGGGCGCTGAGATATTTTGGATTTTTGTTAGCGAACCGAGCGAACCTCTACTTGACACTTTTAATTACCCTCAATCATTGGGACCATTAATAATTACCAAAATCGTCTCCTCCTACGCATAGGATTGAAAGATAACAATTAGACAAAAGTCAGTTGTGTATCTAGAGCGGTCTTCGGCGTAATGAGATTTTTGTAAATTGAAACAGTTTTAAATAAATTACGTTTGCTCCAAAATGTCAACGGATTTAATTAAAGGAAATGAAATACAGCTGCGATGCTGTGATTGCGGGTACGATTCTGAAAAAGGCATGTGTCACTAGTTTTAACGACGGCATGATTTCGAGATTTGTTAAGTATATTAAAAGCATCTGTTCATGGGGGGATATTTTGGTGTTTTATTTCGCTTAAAATAACCACTTCGAAGTGCATTTTAGCCATCGTTGTGTCGTTAATTTTAGTGCAGTAATTTTACACTTAAGATGGATTGAAATATAAAAAAAAAAAATCAATTGCTGAAATTGCGCGTATATTCCATATATAATAGTCAATCGATTCGAAATTCGCCCTATAAATTACGTACGATATAAATCCAGTACCTATCAACCCGAAGGCAATTACTCTTACATCCTCACTGAAGCGTTTCATGTATACTATACCTTAGGATTAGGTGACTGTACCTTACCGTTAAATGTTATTGGCAATTAAAATGGGGCGCTCATAAACTGTTTCGGTATAAAACGTGCATTGTAAGCTGAATTTGAGGTGAACCCTGAAGTGAAAAACAAAGAGAACTCTGAACACAATTCTACGAGTCCTCGGCAAAGTCCTGGGCTACATAATAAGTGACGGATTAGGAAACTGTAAAAAATTTATGTCGGTTGAACAATAAAAGCTCAATCTCAATCCCCAGATTTCAGAGTTGTGTACACTCAATTGCATCTACTTAACGAGCAGCTTTTAGTGGGGAGTCGGCATTAAGCCATAAATGTGTCCTCTGTGGCCGAGCCAAACAGGCAATTCACTTGCATAAAATCCCTGGTGCCAATGCCCACCATCGGTATGTATGGTGAAAGGAAGAAGGAACTCTGTCCACCTTTATGGTCACTGACACTGGTTTACGTCCTTTTGTGTTTACTTAGCGCCAGCATTACGCTAAGAGATAAACCTTGACTGGTCATTCAGTCCATTGTTATCTGATTTACTTCGAATAAATGGCGAATAATTGCTTTTCTGGGAGCATTTAATGTATCGGAAAAGATTTACGGTCGCAATCCTGCAATTGAATTTTGTTGAAAACGAAATAACTTCATCAGACGCAGATCCACATGTCCATGTTGTTATTTATTTATGCCCAAGACAATGTTATTATCAAGAATGTTAATTGAATTCTTCCTTATCTTATTATTGTTGTTATTACCTTCATTTGTGATTAAGTAATCAAAGGGGATGATCGTTACGGGGATATTAAAAGAAAAGAATAAGAAAAGAGTGTCTTTGTGTGTTTTGTGGAAATTACCGGAAGTTCAAAGTAGCTCGTGTTACGAAGTATTAATTTTTGTTTTTTGTTACATCTGAGCCAATCATGTACTTCGGCCGAACGAAGTTTCATAATCATATCTGATTTCTCTTACAACTTTTTGACATATACAAAGACGCTAAAGAGGAAATTTCTGGTATAACCAAATTGGGAAGAATGTTGTGTCTTAATATGTCCCGGTAAACATTCTGTTTGAATGCAATTTTAGCAGCCAATACTTGTGCCCAAGAAATAAAGTCACTCTTTTAGTTTTAGATTTTAGATTTTGATACAATTTTTATCGGGTTTGTAAGTTATATATCGATGCTGAAAAGCATAAACGTCGGAACCGACAAAAATGTCGAAAGTCGTCGACTTTTGACATAACTTAGCACTTCGTAGGCAGATAGTGTAATAGTTAGTGTCTGAAATTTTCAGTCTCTTCATGAAGTGCTACAAGTATTTACGCCATTAGTGTTATACCAACCGATATACCGAATGCTAGGAGAGCACAGCCTTGCGAGACACCCATTCACACACACTCACTAACATGTGCGGCGAACACACAAGTGCACATGCATTTCGGTTTTGTTATTACACTATCGATGTAAAGGCTTCTAGAACTTCATGAAGAGACAGCAAAATTCACACACTTCGTGTAAAAAGTCGTTAAGCGCAAACTGTTACACTATCTGCCTATATTTCATGAAGTGCCTAGAGCTTCTCTCGACATTCCTTCGTTTCTCTAATTCTGTTACGAGATTTTTCCATTTCTCTGATTTCGGAATAAGAATGAAATAATCCTGCGTCTATACTTCGAATTTACTGCGAGATTCCTTCGTTTCTCTGAGTAAGATTCAAATGACTCATCACTTACTGATAATGTTCAAAACAAAAATAATTTATTCGTTTAGTAGCATAAAATGTCTAGTGTTTATCTGATAAATGTTATAATTAAAGGTGCAATGAAGTGACCAAGACAATAATGTTCACCGACCTTATTTTGCACTTCAAATTAATAAATGTCCATTTCCACGGTTCTAATTAACTATAATTAGCATGTGCTGTGCTTATGATCGGGTTATGTAAGAGTTATGTTGGCAATTATTTTGGGATTACCTCCGATCTATGTCCAGTTGAAAAATTTAAATAAAAGAGTGGGTGTTAGGACGTCTTTTATTAAAACGTGTACTCCCTAAAAACCCGTCTCTTATTTTAACTTTTCAACTGGACATAGATCGGAGATTATCCCAAAATATACTCACTCTGCGCGAATTGCTTACGACACGAGAATAGCTAGCTTCTCTTAATATATAGGAAATATATAACATCACTAACTCAAACACATTATGCGCATAACTTCGTTTTAACATCAATTTTGGTGTTTTATAAATTTGGTAAATCAAACAAGCAAGCATTACGTCCTATTATTTATTGATTCATTGATAAATATATGGTTAAAGGTACTATCCATGCGACCAACTACCTTGACAGTCGGTAGAGAAGAGAAGCCCCACTTCACTTTTAGTCTGTCCCGAGACTTGTCATTTCTCAAGTTGGTAGCCATTATATTCACAGTAAAAAATTTGCACAAATTGTTGCCACAAAACTTAGGTATTTTTCGATAAGATTAGGGAATATTCCCTGAAATGTAAGGAATATTCCTAACATTTTACGAAATATACCCTAAGATGTAGGTTTTCTTGCCTAAGTTTTAAAGAGCATTCCCTACATTATAGGGAATAGTCCTAATATTTTTTACAGTGTAGTATTGCGATACTGAATGTGAATGGATATGTAACAACTTTATGCTCGCAGGTTCACAATTTTCAGTACATGTGTTTCTTTTAATTAATTCAATGTTTTAACCTTTAACTTAACAAAGGTGTTAGTCTTCCTTTTTTTTTTAATTATTAATATTAAAGTTCAGTTACTGGTTTACGAATTCTTGTACTCCTGCGTAGGGCAGTAGAAATGTTATTTAAGTTCCTAACTAAATCTCTAATGTTCTCTTCGTCCGTAGCTACTTCCCTGTCACTTCCATTTTGATGAGACTCTGGCGATTGTGGTTGAAGTTGGAAATCAACTGGTGAGTCCAAATTTTGAGGCTCAAGATCTTTAATGCAATCGCCCATACGTTTTACTTGATCAATATGTCTACGCCATATTCACTCGTCATCAAGTTCTATATTGTAATGTAATTTACCTGTGATGTCACAAACCATGCCAAATTGCCATTTTTTTTTTGACTATAATCACGTACTGCCACTCTATCCCCCAGTTCAAATTTCCTGTATTTTAAATCCTTGTTAAGATGGGGACTATCATGATGGCTTAAGGTAGGAGCCTGAGTGATCATTATGTGAAACCTAGAAAGTACTGGGTATTTGAAAATTATCCCTGCTGGAGAGATTCCTGTGCTCGAATTTGGGGTTATTCTATAGTGAGTTAAAATTTCGCATATAAGTCAACTTTTAGATTTTCTCTATTACTTTTCATTCGGCGCAATTTGTCCTTAACAATTTGGACGTAACGTTCAACCTGCCCATTTGTGGCAGGATGGTGAGGAGCACTTCTAGTGAATTGCCAACCATTGTCTGAGCAAATAATTGTGGGTAGTCCGAACGTTGAGAGAAACCTTCTCAAATCTGCAATGGTGTTTGATGTATTGATTGTTCTCAGCGGAAGTAGTTCCAGCCATTTTGAAAAGGCATGAAAAATTAGGAAAAAGTAAGTGCTGTATGGAGGACCGCCGAAATTTATATGAATCCTATCAAAAGGCCTTATTGGCGGAGTGCAGTAATGAACATCTACCTTTGAAGGGTTAGCTGAATGCTGGTTGCAGGCGATGCCGTTTTTTATCTTATTTCCAATGTATCTACCCTTGGCCACCAGCAAAAGCTCCGGCCCAGAGATTTAAGACGGCTTATGCCAAAATGTGTACCATGAAGATCATTTGAAACTCTATTTCGCAACGTAATGGGTATAACCACTCTTGGTCTGCGCATAATACATCCTTGTTGTAGCGAAAATTCTAAGATGACGACTATTTAGTATTCGAACGCAGTAATATATGAAGTGGTTCTAGAACACTGCTAAGATCTTTCAGGAATCGGCCGTAGTAATGAACTAGGCCGAAAAATGACTGGTCTTTAACTTTACATTGTAGGTAGGCACGTTTTAAATCTATTTTAGAGAACTTAACACCGCCACTTAAAACCGAGAATAATTTGTCTGTAGTTGGTAAAAGATGTTCATTTAATTTAATAAACGGGTTTAATGGTACCTTAAAGTTACCACACAGCCGCACCTTGCCATTTCCTTTCACCACGGGAACAGTGGCGTCGACCATTCTGAATGGTCCACCTTCACTAAAATTCCTTTCGATGCGAGATCATCTTCCAGTTCTTCTTCAACGCGTTCCTTCAAGGCAAACGGAATAGGGCGTGCTTTAAATCTGATAGGTTTTCCATCTGACTTTATCTCAATACTCACAGGCTCACCCTTAAGCACACCTTCACCATTGTCGGACACACAAGAATATTTTATAAATAGTTTACTAATTCTTTCCGAAATGTTAAATTTATCATGGCAATTTGTAGGTTAAGATTTCTGACGTCATGATGACCAGATTTTGTAAACATTTCACTAATTGCTTCCATTCCAAAGTTCTCTAGCCAGTCTCGACCAAAAAGTTCACATTTGTGTATGAGGACGTGAACAGCACGTACAATTTTAAATTCGGTATTTCTTTATTTTCACAATAGCCGTAGCCTCAGCGTAAACGAAAACATGTAGAAGTTTGTTTGAATATGTGCTTAATTTAGTTTTTGGAAGATATGTAATTAAATCCCTAAATTTATCAAAATATTCATTCTTGCTTATAATTGAAACTACAGATACCGTATCCAATTCCATTTTTAATTTTTCCCCGTTAACTATTACATCAAATAGCTTTCTATTGTATCGGACTACATTATGAACTGAATTAACATAAACAATTGCATCATTTTCATTTGAAACTCGCACTGAATGAATATTGCTTTTTAATTTTAAACAAACTTTTCGTAAATGAACGGATTTTTTGCAAAAATCATTTCTAAATTGTCCTCAAATTCTAGGGAATATTCCCTAAATTTTAGAGAATATTCCCTACATTTTAGAGAAAAATTCCTAAGCTTTGTGGCAACAATTTGTGCATTTTTTACAGTGTACCATGCGGATTGCGGGACTTACGAAATTTAAATATTTTAGTTCGTCTATTTGCTTAAAGTTACAATTTGTACGTACGGACATTTTTAAATTTTACATACAAAACAATAAAAATTCCTAAATCAATTAATTTCAAGGGTGCAGAACTATCAAACTGGCAGTTATTTCCTTGTTACTCTGAAGTGATTCATGACAGTAAAAAAATCAGTCCCAATTACTTCTCGCATGATTCAAAAAATTTCAATGTAATAATTTGCAGTAAGTTATCACCTTACATTTCACCCCTGATTTTTGAGTCGACAATGGTAACGCCCTGACTAGAGAGATTAAAAATACAAATAAATCTTTTCCACGTCCTTTTGGGATTAAAATCAGATTCTAAGTCAGTTACCCATTTGTGTAGCTTTTGAATTGCTCTTTGTTTTATTTCACTAATGGTCGGCAAAATATTTACCACCAATTAGCATTAATACATCGTCAGAGTAGGTATTGTACCACCTGCTTGAGTTCTTTCTTAAACAATATACTATAATAGCATTGATAAGAATTAATTAGAGCTTTCGTGATAATACAATTGTCCGTAGATCCCAGCTTTGAATATAAGTATCTGCCGGTTTTTAGCATTTAGTTAACACATTGGCAAATAACGGGCTAACCGCTAGCATCTCGTCATTTTGTCTGTAGATAATAAGAAGAAAAAAGTTCCAGCAGGTGGTCAAGTTGTACGATTATGCATGCGATATGTGGTCTTAAACTATCAATCCAAAAATACTTGAGAACATTATCCTTTGTATTAATAATCACATTTCACCATATTAGTTAATACCCAAATACGCTAAATAAGTTGAAAAGGCAAAACAAAATATTCATGTTAATTTATTTAATTTATTATTAGTAAATTTAGTAGTTTACATTATTTACTAATGAGCTGCTTAGCCCGGGCCAACTAGCAGATATACGAGGTCTGCTAAAGTCGTTTGTTCGTAATACATTTTTTATAAAGTTCCAGATAATAGAAGGCACTATATACTGATTTCGCAAAAGTATTTGAGAAGGATAATATTTGCTCGCTTTAACATAGACTTGAGTCCCTTCTGCTCTACTTGCATGGCTCTCTTTCTGCTTCAATCAATCTCGCCCAATTTTGGTACATTCTGG
Source organism: Dioctria linearis (assembly GCA_963930735.1). Lineage (NCBI taxonomy): Eukaryota > Metazoa > Arthropoda > Insecta > Diptera > Asilidae > Dioctria > Dioctria linearis. Next base: position 163,032,456 of record OZ005743.1, read on the forward strand.
TGTACTTTAGAAGAGCCGTGTAGGGCCCCTTATTTTTATTATATTTATCAACGATGTCTTTCACAGCTTTGAATTTTCCATCTGTTCTAGGTTTTGCTGATGATCTAAAAAATGTTATGGAAGTTGTTGATATGTCTCAAGTATCCAATTTCAAATCAGGAGTCGATAAATTTGCGAATTGATGTCAAAGGTATGAGGATCGATAAATTTGCGAATTGATGTCAAAGCTATGAGGATGATATTTTGAAGCTTTCATCGCTAGGATTATCATTCCTTAATGCAGTATAGCTGCGGGCCTTGGTCTTATTCAAGATACTAAATTTACTTTCTCTAACCATATTGATTATCTAATAAGTCAAGCTAATTCTCGGCTTGGTTTTGCTAAATGACGTGCTAGTGACTTCTCTGATTCGTACACACTTAAGGCATTATCCTCAGCATTAATTAGGCCTATATTGAAATACTGTGCTGGTTGTATGGGATCCGTACTCTGTGACGCATTCTAATTGAATTGAAAATGTGCAAAGCAGATTTAGTAGGTTTACTCTTAGGAGACTTAACCGGTCCGATGATTTACAATGCCAGATGTCATGTCAGTTGATTGGCTTACCGAATCTGTCTCTCAGATGAAAAATTTATAATACTAGTTTTATTAGAGATATTGTTGAAGACAGGATAATTTCTTCGGATATTTTAAAGCTTCATCGACATTATGCCGTGTAAGCAGATAAGACTGCGCCCCATTTTTCGTGAAGCTTTCATAGAACAAATTATGGCCTTCGTAGTACATTAAGTCGATGTATTCAGCAGTTCAATTTATGTAGCAGCACATTGATATCAATCAAGCTAGAGTTTCTTTTAAAGCCTCTGTTTCGGATTTTTTTGAATGCTTACTATAATTGTAATATTATATATATTATATTTTATGACAAAAATGTTATAATAAACATACATATTGTTTTTTTTTATATGTTTTTACGATTTTCGCTCAATTCATTCAACAACATTCACCTTTAATTTATTTTACGATACAAAATAATAAACGGGTACAATTCTTTTCAGATATTGGATAACCGATATATTACGTTTGATGCGGGTTTGGTGATATTTTCGCAAAAACTTGTAGAAAAATTGTACCCGAGTATTGACATGAATTTAGCAATACCTAAGCGGCGCCTAAGAAAATTTGACTGTGAGCGATTCAAACCTTTCCTAATTCCACAAATGACAAAACCTTTTGACATGTTAATTAGCATCAGAGCTTTACTGCATATCCGGAGGAGACGAGTGTTATTTCAGACAGTGAAGTGAACGAAGTACGAAGTAAATTATTTGGATTGTGATAATTAGAAGTACAGTACTAGCAATAACTAAAGAGTTGATTTGATAATTTTTTGTGAATTGTGAGAGTAAACAGTAAAGAAGTAAAGAAAGAACTTTTGAATTATATCTCAAATATTGTCTTTTAAATAACGAACTGAGGCCGCGCTCGTAAAAATATAATAAAAGTCTTGGGCATTAAATTCCAAACTTGATATCAAAATGTCTTAGTAACTATTCTCCACACTTCAAACAAAAAATGCGGTTCTTTTCCAAACTTAATTTCATAAACGTCTGGGAATTGTTTTCTACACTTAAATTCACAAAACATCGCTAAGGACATCAAGCCTCAGACTAATTTTTGAAAAAAAATTTGTTTTTCTCATACTTATCTCCTACTTAAAATATCTTCGGTTATGAGCCTAAGATCAGCAAACAATTTACGTAAAGATACAACAAAATCAGGCAGGCGTTCACCTTTTTCGGTAAGCTAACTCCGACGGAATTGTTAAAAATTCCTCCCAGAACTTTGTCCTGAGACCTAACGATACAAATGGTAAAATCTTTGACCAAGTCCTATCTCTGTAGGTAATAGTGGTAGCTTTCAGCGTCCTGCTGTATGGGTGACGTTTTCTCAGGGTTCTGGTTAAAAGTGAAAGTCAGTGAACATGTGAATGGTCTACCTACTAACAAAAACGAAAGTATTTGATACCTTGATAGGCTGCCAAAAATTCTCGATTGTACGCGCTGTACTTGCGTTGAATACTATTAAGCTTGACGGAAAAGAAACCCAGAGCTTTCCAGGGGCTATCCGTCTTTTTCTGCACCGCAGCTCCTACGGCTGTATCAGAAACTTCAACCTATTGGGTTAACTTCCAAGAAGAATTAAGGAATGCTAAAAGTGCTACCTCTGCTAATTGCTTTTTTAGCAATTTGAAGCCTTGACTGCTTCTTCAGACAAGCTTATTTTATTCTTAGCACCTTTTTTGCATCCTCTTTAGTAGTTGTTTAAGAGTGCTTGATGCTCTCCCTCATCTTGAAAAAAACGGCCATAGTGGTTAATCGTGCCGAGAAAACGTCTAGAGATCTTTCACTGTAACTGGTAGATCACAATTCGCAGTGGTTTTCGCTCTGTTTGGCGAAATTAAGTAGCCTAAAAATATTTCCTTGGAAGACAAAATCTTACATTTATCCTAGTTGATAATAAGCCCAAAACCGTCCAGAAATATGCTCTAAATGGCCAAAATGCTTACTAATAGATAAGGTAACAAGAATGTCATCCAAATAGACAAAACAAAATTTGAGCTCCTAATGTATGGAATGTATTACGCTTTGGTATGTTTGGGCCGCATTGCATGGTTCAAAGGTCATTCTAATAAACTCAAATAGCTCGAACAAGGTACAAATTTCTGTCTTTGGCACATCTTCGGGTTAGATAAATCTAAGGTCAAAAATATCTTATAGCTCTGTAAATGGTAGCTAAAATCATGTATCATTGGAGTTTGTAAAGCAATTATCACTTCTTTGTTTAGTTGACAGCACCAAAAGTTCGCCAAACTTCGTTCCATTTAATGTAAGCATTCATTCTTCAAAAACTTCTAACAGTTTGCATAATTTCAGGACAATTTCAAGCACAAAAACAAACAGCAAATCTTGCCTACAAGACACAAAATTAATTTTTAGTTCGATTTGAAGTTACCTGTAGTTTGAAACTTTAGCGCTGTTTAAAACTCTGTTATTAAGCTCTGGTAAAAACTAAGCAATTTTTGTTTGCTTTTCTTTGAACGAAATTTGGCATACAAAGAACATTGCTCATAAATTACAACCTAATTTATTAAGTTTTAATCTGAGACCAATATACAAAGATTGTCCTAATTGTTTGCAGCATTTTGAATGCCACAATTCCACGCTTATGTCAGTAGTTAGACATATTAACATCTGTCAACTTGACGTACAAATTTTGACATAAGTATTTCCGTACCAGAATTTATCTTATCTATCATAAACCACCATAACTCCTGAGGGGAGAGGAGTACGGGGCTGGTCGATCAGTCGTTGGAAATGTCATGAAGTTTTGCATACAATGAGCTATGTAAGTGGCCGTATACCCTGTACTTTTTAAAATACAGGGTATTTTGTGAAAGACTACCGAATTTGCTAAATCACCCTATAACTTAGAAATGGTTGAGATGCCGGTCCCCCCTTGCAATGCAATTTTTTGTTTGACTAGGTTACTACTACCACCTCCTGTCCTATGGTCCACCATAGACGAAATACCCTGTATAAATGGTACTATATATATACATTTTGTTGGAAGCATGTTCACTTTTCCGCCGCTGTAACTCGTTACACATCAGACTTACAAAGAAAGTGTCTTTACAAAAAATGTAAGGAATTTAGTCTTCTTAAAATTTATATTTATACATTTTTGTCGCAGAATCAACCGCTGAGGAATTATTTTGTAAAAAAAACAATTTTTGGTACTTTTGATACAAGATGGCGGACCGCGCGGACTTCCTCAAGGTTCTAAAGTTGTATATTTTATCGGGGCCCGGAATAACGTATATAAAAATCAAAAGTACCCCACCTTTTGTAGGAAAAAGTTCTTATTTAGTACCTATTAACTGGACTAATGCACACAATAATACTCATTGATTTTTTTTATTTTTTTATTTTTTTATTTAAGTTTTGGTATAATAATATTTTTTATAATTTTATGAAGTTGAATTATATACCTATATCTTTTCAAATAACTCAATTTATTAAATATTTTTTAGTAATTGTTAATTCTTTTATTTGGGAAGGGGGTCAAGACCCCTACGACCCCACTCCTGCCCCTGGATCCACGCCTGAGAGCGCGCCTTCCTCTATACAGTTCACTTGAAAGCGGTCACCATAAAAATCTAAGATCTTGGCTAACCCGTCATAATTTATGGTAGTACGTTCTGACGACTAGTGTGGTCAGGCTTAGGACTAAATGAAGATCAAGGGATCGGACATGTGGGATCGATTTGGAAATTAACTTCCTTGACAGTGAAGCAGACATGGATTCTTAGATTCCTGTTTCTGAGTTAATAGGAAATAATAGGTAATAGGAAAGGATTTCTGTATGTTATTGGAAGCTAGTCTATGTTAGGTGTAGGTATATAGTAACATAGCTGGGAATTAGTGAACAGATGAAATAGCAAAAAAGGGTTCTGAGATGGACTCACTATAGTAGTCAAATATTTGAAGGTTCCAGTAGATTCACTAAAAGAGAAGAGTCGATGTCTACAACAAGTCTAGTCGGAGGTGATGTGGAAAGATAAATGTGGCCAGTTTTTTACAAAACGAGAACAAAGATACTCCTTAGTAGTAGTAGTAGGTATACTAGAGACCTTGTATGAGTTATAGGAGTTATAATGAACCCATTAGATATAGGAAAGATGAAGTCGAATCAGTCAACCTTACGTCTTGTGAATACTCTATTTTGTTGGTTAGAACCAGTCGGTTATCAGAAACCAATTAAAGAACAACTTTTTTTGTAGCTACGTGAACTGCAGGTAACAGATTTGAAATTTCTTAGGGAAGCAAGGGGATGGTCACCGCAACTATGGAGCACAACTGACCTCTTCGGTGAGGCTGAGAGAAGTTATTCCAGCAGCTGGTACTAATTTCTAATTTTTCTAATTACTAGGTGTATATATCTATGCAAAACCACTGCATTTTATAGTTTCATCTGCTACTCATCAGACGACTATATATATACACATATTCAATAGTACAGGAGCATCCACTCTCTCATTCCCTTATGATAACCTGTTGAGAATAAAGTACAAGTTAGTTAAATTACACTGCATGACTCCCTCTCTGAACATAGTTCTAAAAAGAGCAATAACTTTCGCATTCATAAAATAAAGTTTTAATGAGGGTAAGTTATAGTACTCCACATAAAAAAAAAATCTTTAAACCCACACACGACTAAGTAAAAATATCACGAAAAGCGCAATTCGCGGTTTTACTTTGGGTGGACGGTTTGCGAAGGGGATTTACGGGTTAACAAACCAAAAAGCAAATAGATAAAGTCATGCTGACCAGGAAAGTTGTCGAGTAAATTATGAGCATGCTTCGGACATTGTCTTTGACCTGGGTCAAGAAATCCCAAGTACGTCAGGACAGAACTCCTTCATTGTTTAATGTGAGTTTTATGTGTCTCGCTGATGTTATCGAAGAATTAACTGCCACGGAATGGAAACTCTTTCTTCTTCAGAATCCACTGACTTCTTGAGGCTAAAAGGATGGTCTGGACATAAATTTCACTAATCTCAAGACCGTAATTTGTGCTGCATGCATGCAATATGCAATTTATGCATTGATTACATGAGTAATTGGCGGTGGTCGCAGACACATTCGGATCCAACAATGAAAAGCTTTTCTTCTGTTGGTAAATTACCATTGTTACTACTGTGTAGTTGTGGCACGAACAATTGTATAATTGGACAGTTTCAACTGGAGTTTTATATACATTTATAGTCGTCTCTATACGTGGTGGGGACAGGTGGCAAAAGTGGGCGGCATAATTTCAATGTTTTGAAACACTGTGGACTAATTGAGTATGGAAAGTAAAGAAAAAGTTGCAATTATAGTTTCGAACAGTTTGATGGCTTTAATGTATTTTCAGGAATGTGCAACGTTAGAGAAATATAATTGTTAGTTTTAGTAGTTCATAAGATTGTATATACAATTTCAGACCGCGTATATCTGACACTCTTGATTACATTAGCCCTTATTATGTATACCTCCAGTTAAATCTTGTTTAAATGATGGCTAACATTTGAAAAATATGTTCTAATAAATCTAGTCAGAATTTTATATTTTCCTGTCTACCTTCATTTACGACACCCAAAGGGTGATAAAATCGGATTTTTTTAAGTTGATTGTGTGATAAAACATCGTTCTCGCAAAGTACCTACCTGTTGGACGGATTCGATTTTTCAGAATCCTAACAACTCCTACACCTGTTACAAAACAGAAAACGAAAATCTTTCTTAGGACATACAAAGATTGCTGGCCGAACTTTGCTGGACCAACGTATACATTTTCGGGAAATTAAATAATAATGTATTTCCTGGTCAAAGTACACAAGATTTACAATATTGTTACGAGCGTGGCCTTAGTTCGTTATTTAAAACACAATATTTCAATAATCATTCAAAAATTCTTTCTTTATTTAGCTTTACTGTTTACTCTCACAAATTCACAAATAGTTATCAAATCAACTTTTTAGTTATCGCTAGTACTGTACTTCTAATTATCGCAATCCAAATGGTTTGCTTCGTTCACTTCACTGTCTGAAATAAGACTCGCCTCCTGGATGTGAGTAGCGCCGCATTTATACTCTACGAATTATCCTAGAACTTTCCTGAATATTCCATTCTCCAAACCCAGTTTACTAGGATGTCACTAACCTAAAGTTGTTTCCATTTCCGATAGATGTCGTTTGTATCACTTTGTGGTGCGTAACAATATATTTACGTACTAAATGAGAAAGCTGGTAGACTGTATAGCTCTAAATTATAATATGCGAAAGAAGATTAAAAAAAATGCAATAGTACTGCAACAAAAAAATTCGACCTATGGAGAAAGATATAAGAAAAGAACAACCTGCAACACTTCCAATGTTTCCACGCGAAGCCTAGTTTTAGTACAGATAATATTCTGAAAGCTGATCTTGAAAAAGTGTCCTGAATGTATCCGACGGTGGCCACTGTTTGAACATTGGCTGGATCCACCTGCGCATAACTTGGATGGGATAAGAACTTTCCATGACTGATTTATGAAAGCGAGGTATAGCTAGGCTCCTGTTGTGTTGTGATTTTGTATGGATAAAATATTCTGTGAGATAATCAGGTTAATCTGAATGAAGCAAAAGATACAAAGACAGTAAGGCTTTGTACCCTAGACATGAGTTCATAGAACAACCCAGTTGTCGCAACTGAAAAGGCGAAATAAAATCTCCGAAGTCCAAAAACAAAACGTATGCAATTATTGAAAGCTAGCTCTGTTTTACGATGGCATAGGCTATCCACCTTAGAGAAGACTAAACTACCAAAGGTGAAATGAGGGTTGATCAATGTTTTTACAAGTTTTAAGTCTATACTACAATGTGAGATCTTCGCAGAAAGCCACAGTCTATATAGCCCACTATAAATCTTATTTAGTATTATTTTAGGATCAAGTATTTGTATACGAGGGATTTTATACACCTTGCTGAATACAAAAGGTGAATGAGCAAGATAGGTGTAGAATTTGAAAATAGAAACATTTTTGTATAGAGTCTAATGTAAACAACTGGCTCATAACATCTAGAGCAAAAAAAACACAGAGCAGAAAAATATAGTGAGGATGAAATGAGGAAAATAAAACCAGCCGTAGGTATTTGTAACGAGAGCACAACCTCAATAGCAACAAAAAAAAATTATTATGAACTATGCAGCCGAACCAAATGTTATAAGCCTCGATAAAATTTTTAATTTTCGGAGACAGAAATCTTTTAAGTCTACAACAAACCGAATGAATTCAAAATGGTGAAGAATCCAAACCAGCAGTCTGATTTGATGCTGGAACATCTTCAATATGACATAAGTTTAGTTAAGTGCCAAGAGCCAGCCTCCAAATTTAGCGTGAGTGCAGACTGTAATAGGGACAGCTTCTGCTGACCAAGCACATATCAAGACCGAGACAGCTTGTAGCGATTCCCAGTGCAGAAATCAAGCTGGTATAAACAGGGATCGGCTGTCACGTCCGACGAGGTGCTCCTAGCCATAGAGCACGTCATAACGACGATTTGGTTTTCCTCTTGGTATATCAGGCCCCGAAACTTCTCAGCCCCAGCAGGCTGTTTAGGTAGCAACTGACTTGACCATACCAGGTCGAACGAATTGTGAATCCATTCCCGGATTTACTCTCAGAACTCGGTTCCCTGCATCAAGTAACCAGGGTGAATACACCCCACAGACCTATTACTCAGACATTCAGTTTCTTGCATCAAGCCCTTCTCCTACCCCAACAGAACATTTTCACCACTGTGTTGTCAGTTATCAATCAGAAAAATAAAACAGCGGCATAACTACAACCTAATAAGGAAGTTGTAATTAGGACGATTTAACACAGTAAATATAGGCAAACTTCCCCTAAAGAACCAATATAGTTTGAAGCTTTCAAGATTTTTTAACAGGCAAGTAAGGCTAAATCTAAGCACTAGATAAGTTGTGTCCACGATTTATTAATTATTCGCATCTTGTGCTGTTTATCCCAAAATAACCTTCAGATTTTGTGCAAACTGACTGCAGACCAATTAGTTCTCTTGGTTTCTTAGCTAAGGTGCTTGAGGAGATGCAGTCTGTAAACTTGTTCAAATTAATTTAGTTTCTACCTGCTGGGTAATCTGGAGTCCAACCGAATCATAGCTGTCAAATTGCTACATGAGATATTTGTACGTAGCTCGAAACTCTAGAAAAATTGAGCTCCCAAGTTTTTTCGTCTGCAGTGAAAATTGTCACTGGCTTGTTAAATGGACGTAGTTAGTTTGTCAAGTCCAGGTAGGCATTAGGCTCAAATCGAGATGAAGAGTCTCTTATATCTGGAGGTCTGCATAATTTATAAGATTTTTGAGTGACTTGGTGACTTGAATGTGAGTTGAATCTAAGCCAGTCAAATTATGTAGCTACTTAAAAAATATAAATTTACTCTAACGCTGTGACAAAAATATTCCTTAATATCATAAGCGAGCTCTGACAAAAACGTAGGTTTCAAGCTTGACTCAAAGTTAACCTGTTATAAACATATATATCGTCGGCTTACTGTAAAACCAGATAACTCAATTTTTCTAGTTTTGAGAAAATGCAGAGCGATGGCCCAATTGGACGATGCCAATTTTTGACACACGCGAATCCTCCCTTTATGTAGAACACTTGTCTCGTTTTGACAGTTTATAATAGCATAAATATTTCAAGCAAGAGACGCACGTGACAAAAAAATAAAGAAAATGGAGTCAGCTTGTTTTTGCAGTTAGCCGACGATATATGTAAAAGCTATATAATTGCTGTTTGGTGTTTTCACCAGTTATGGTGAAACTCTAACTCTTTCTTTTCTGTCATATTCGGATGAAATTAGTAAAGGCTTTGGGGGTTTCTCTCTTCAAATCGTGATGGAAAAATAACAAGGCATGGCCGTTTCGAGAGGAACTTTTTCTGTCAGGAGACAAATGTCCTTGGCAAAGCATTCCAATTATTTTGCAAAACTTTTGTATCTGTCAGTTAACATAACATAGGCCAATAGTGTGGTTTGTTTGTTCATTACATAGTTTGGAAATTTGACTCAATCTCAATCTTTATAGTGTGAATTAGTTTCGATTAGTTGTGGAAATAATGATAAATGATTTTATCAACGTACAAAAGTACCAATCTAAATACTGGGCTCGCAGTTTATGTTGATGGTCCATTTGAGATTATCTCGCCCATTGCACAGGTCAGAGAATTTAACTATAATTATTACCGTAAACGTGCTGCCAGAATTGGTATTCCAGGATTTAAGAAGAAAACATTTTAAGAAATGTAAAAACTAAATATAGTCGAAAAACAAAACCTTTACTCCTCCTTGGTAAGCGGCTGTACCTCCTTTGAAAGAATCCAAGGACATAAAAGTAATGACGAATTCAAACTGCATATACACAACAGTTTCAACTTAATACTCACATATATTTCAAATATAATTCACAGGTGTTATACCCGTCGGACGAATGGGACTGCGTATAGTATATGTAGGCTATAGATCTCCATATTGGGTTAAAGACCACGTAACTTTTGCCGGTTATCATCTCTTGTTGCGATATTTATCCGATCTTCTGTAAGTCTCGTCCAAAGAGAATTTGGAGAAATCGAAGATCCTTACAATTGAGAATAGTGTATTGAATTGTACTTGATATTTGGATACATCGATTGTAAATTATTGTATAACTGATTTTAAGGTGTTTTTGTCCCAATAGAAAAAGTAGTCTTGCAAAAACTCGAATTCATCCAGGTTGTATTGTTTTATGAAAGGAATCCTGATAGCCATAGCCAACATTTTCTAGTTTTCTTATTTGATATAGCCTTGCCATTGCACAATACTCACAAGTCACAATTTAGTAAATACTTCCTGAAAAACCTCGAAGATAATACGATTCGAGAAGACTGAAATTGTAAAACCAATAAAAATCAAATATTAAAAACATTAAATTAAATTCTTTCTCTTTGCAAAGTTTAAATCACTTCAGAAAAAATGGATGAGTGCTTGTGAAAGAACAAATAACTTTTCAACTGATGCAGCTGGAATATGCTCTTTGCATTTGAGTGAAAACGATTGGCGACTGCAGGATAAGTTGTTAAATGAAGAGGATATGAAAAAAACATAAATCAACAACAGGGAAGCAATTTCTTCCAAAAAATTACCCGATTTTGGAACAATGTCTCAGGATTATGTTCATCATTATACCTACTATTTATCCTGAAGCCATAATAGCATCATGCATGTGATTCCATAAGAACTTTGAGTCCAGTTTTGTATCCTTCACTGCTGCTTAATTAAAGGTATTAAAATTCAATAATACGAGAGGAGGATTGTATTATAATCAAGAAGAAATCAAAAATTCCTACATTATATTCATTTAAATTTGAAAGTGCTCTCCTGCTGCCCTTGCTCCTAAGGTTCTTCAACAGATCAGGACGTGGTGACATACATTGTCAAACAGGATGCCGGTGGAGGCAGCGCGCTACTGTTTATAAACTCTAAATTAAGAAGCTGCCTGATTGTTTGACGTTTTTCGGGATTACACTGCAAGATTCAAGATTCAAAGAAACTTTATTGAGACTATAATTCACAGGTTTTTACATGAGTTTTTGACTTCTATGATATAACAATGGCCGACTAATAATATGTCTGGCTTATCTTAAGTGTTTAGGTGAGGGCTCATTCCTCTTACAAAAGTGTTACAAAATTATTGACCAAATGGTCTAGATAATATTTAATTTATGTGTGCTTGCTCCCGGCCTACATGCTCACTGTTACTTCTGATGGGCATAAAACTCTAGTCAACACTTACACACTAAATAACTAAGTCCCCAGGGGGCTAATACGTTAAAAGTATTACAATGTTATATGGCCCAGTTTGCCTTTCCGTCTTCTGCCAAAGTGTTTATTTTATTTTATTTTATTTCACAGCTAGCTTTGATTTCAATCTAATGTTACATCTTAAGAGGAGTCAGTACTCAGCAAAAGTTTCAATTTAGATACCAGCGAACCTGTAGGTAATAAAATTTACTATACGTAGGTTTGTGTCCTAAAGTGAGAAAATCCATATAAAATTAGCCTAGACCTAGACCACAGAGCAATTAGAGACATCTTCCGCAAAAGACAGAAACCCAACATCCGACAAAACCATACAATTTAAGACGAAAAATGAAAATTTGTGCAGTTCACATAAATTGAAATTTTTAACGAGAATTAACTCTCCTAAGTTTTTTTGCCCATAATGGTTAAATATGCTGTTTTGCTTTGTATTTAAACAACCTTCAAATAAATATTGCAATTTCTAGTCGGTGAAATGTCGGGAGAAAAAACAAGTACTATTGGATTCAAATAATTATAAAAAGCGCTATTAAAAATTAAAAAACTCGACGTTATTTGCTAGATCTAGGATTTATCTTTCTAAAACAGTCACAATTTGGAGAAATAAGAATACCTACCGACAGGAATTTGCTTTAAAAGACTTCAATTTTTACCATTTTTACAAGTTTCCGAGCTAATATCTCCATTCTAATACACTTTTTTTAATTTTTGCCGACGTTATTTACTAGACTTCGTCATTACCTTTAATTTAAGATTTAAATCATTATTCTGCTACAAATAGTTTGCCAGAAATTTGCATTGAAAAATGTATGAAACTTGCAAATATTGGTACTAACTCCTCTTAAGTCACTGTTAATTCAGTTACCCTTTATTAGAAAATATCTCTTTGGGATGTCACAACAAAAATTTTTCTTAGAATAATATGTATCAAGGTTTCATATCAGTCTAACATGAGAAAGTACTATACTTTAAAATGTCTTATTAGCAACTAAAGTTACACTTTATAATATGATATTGTATTAAATTAAATCTTATACGTATATATATTTACAGGGACGTACTAAATTAACTGGATATACATATCTAGTTTGGTATAATGAAAATTTGTAGGAACTATGATGTCTAACTCTATCTAGATTTAATAAAGTGGAAATATGTTTATATATTTTTCAGCTCATGGCTGATAGATACGTATCATTGTCAATGACGCGAGGCAGTGATTATCAGAGGTTATCCTCTGTAGTTAACGGCGGAAGCCTTCTCGTAGACAGGAACTGAGAATTGATTTACGTTACTTGACTGTAAAAGCCGAAAGGATCTCTCATGTGCTAAATTGATTGGCGACAGATAGTAATTGTCGACCAGTGATTCATTTTGATTGAGCTCATAGATTGCCCTAATAATTGGATTTTGGTGATTTTCTAAGCGCTTTAACGATTTTGTTCCCATCTTTATCAAATAATGGGTGAGGGGGGTAACCCCTGAATCATTGTAGAGTACTGAGTTGGCAAACCATTTTCTGTTTGGTCTTCTGTATTTACCTGTGCAGAATCTAAGAAGTTTTCTCTCAATAGGTTGAGCTAATTTGTAATGTTGGTGGAGACGGAGAACCATGAAATGAAGCCGTATGTAATAACTGGCCTGATGAGCACTTTGTATAAAAGAAGTTTTGTGCTTTTGGTGAGGCTCTTAGAGCTTAGAAGGGGTTTAAGAATGGGCGTGGCTGCCTTGGTTCTGTTTAGTACTTTTCTGGCATGAGGGTTCAACCGAAATTTGTTTTGGAGTTTTATACCTAAGTAAACTGTTTCGGATTTAAGAGGAATATTATTATTATTAATACTTAGTTTAAGATTTTTACTTTCTCTGACTGCTAGATGGTGCCCCTTTCCACTGGCGTTCCTAAAGCAGATTATACCACACTTTTCGCTGTTAAGCTTAAGACCCCAATTGTTGCAGTAATTAAGGAGTGTGGCTACTTTATATTTAATCTTTTCGAGAGCTCTATGAGGCAATTCATCGCTGGCAAGTAAAATTGTGTCGTCAGCGTAAAGTATAGCACCCGGCTTTTCGGCCATAGGATCTTTAAACGGGAAATCATGGAGATAGAGATTGAAGAGTTGTGGACCAAGTATCGAACCCTGGGGGACCCCTGCCTGAACTGGGACGTTACCAGTGCGATCCGTGCCAATCTGAATTATAGTTTTTCTGTCTTCAAGGAAACTGTTGAGGGTCCCCACCAGCCCATTGGGCATATTCAATTGAAGGATTTTGTATAACAAACCTTTGTGCCACACTGAGTTGAACGCTTTTTCCAGATCTATATCCAAGCAGACTGTACACCTCTTGTTCCTAAGGTTGTGTGTAACTTTATTGGTAAGAAGTAATGTGGCCTGTTCTGTGGAATGGCCTTTTTTGAAACCGTATTGGTTGTTTGGTATAATATTCCTTTCCTCACAAAAGTTTTTTAGTTTTTCCGCCAATATTCTTTCAAACAGTTTTCCAATGTCGGACAACATAGAGATCGGCCTAAAGTCACTTACTTCCTTCGAGTTTCCCTTTTTTGATGTATGGATAAGTTTTGACTCTTTCCACGCTGCAGGGAAATGTCACTCTTTCCACGCTGCAGGGAAATGTCCATTGTTGATGCATTGGTTAAACAAAGACGTCAGAACTATATCGAGGGAATCAGGACATTTACGGAAAATGAAGTAAGTGATAAGGTCTGGCCCAGAGGATTTTTTGTTATTCAGATTCTTCCTGAGAAGTTGAACTTTATGAGACGAGGTAAATGTGAGTTGATCCGTTGGGTTAAATGCTTTATTGGAGTTTGAAAATGTTGCGAGATGGGAACTTGCTTCTGTCAAGTTGAAATTATTAATGCCTTCATGTACCAGCGCGTTCAGATTTATATCAAATAATGGGTTTTTTTCCGGATATATGTTAGAGAAAAATTCTTTAAAAGCATCCAACTTGTCCTCAATGTTGATAATCTCTTGACCATTGTAAATTAGGGCGTCTTTGGAAATGTCTATTCCGAAATATTTCCTCCCTGATATTCGATCTATTTCCTTGAAATTACACTGCAATTATCATAACAACTTGACACAATGACAGATCTCACTGAATGACAATTCTCCCCACATGACATAAGCACACAATTGACAGAAAAGTCGGCCATACTCTCTTATTCTTGTATCATGTCTGGAAATGTATTACAGTTCTCTGATCTTGACTCAATCTATTGAAGGAGAACCTTAGTGGCATTCAATGATGTACTTCGCTTTGTTTTTAAATTACTTCGTCACTTCAGTCATATATCTTCTTCACAGCATCCTTCTTTGGCTGCTCTTTAGATACATACCTAACCCTAACACGAAATGAAATTTTTCAAAAACTATCGCATGATAACTAGTACACGATTAACAGTAGAACTTATAAATTAATTGATCCTTGCGAAATAAAATATTCGTCAGTTCAATGTTCTTTACTAATAGGGTAAGGTACAAAAGTCGCTAAAGGTGGTAGAAAAACATAATGAATTAAGACCGTTCGAGTATTAAATTAGAGACGAGGAGTAGTACATGAAGATGCACTACCTCAGCTTGAAGATTCATCGGACTTAATCCTTCAGTTTTGCAGTGTGAGATATAATCACGGTTCCTATCAAGATCTGGATCTAATGGCAATTTCTGCAAGTTTACTGTCAATCATAACTGCTCCCTCACTAATTTTAATTTAAACTCAGCAATCAGATGAATCACCTTTTAGATACTTATGGCCGCGAATCTAACATTAGCCAAAATCTCTAAACTAAATTTAAAATACCCTAAAATGAATTTATCGAATTCTCAATTCAACGTCCATGCGTTCATCAATTCTTAAATTATAAAGTTAATTTCAATTCAGCTGCGTACACATGAGTAAGCGACGTGTGTTTATAAAGTAGCGTATGTCAATTTCGATAATACCCCTAGGGTGTGAAAGTCAGAACCACTAACCCATCCCATATCCCGTCATTTAGATCGCCTGTTTGTTGTTTCAAATGTTTTTCTTTTTTAGAATAATTCATCTCCTTCCCCCCGGTGGTGGTGGTAGCACATAGAACGTAGAGTAATAGGCAAAAATTGAATTACAACAATTAACAAAAGGTCCAAAGTCCTGAAGGAGCGAATGCATGAGTTCGCATTTTAGTGAAAATCACTGCGTGCAGTCTTGGACTAAATCTTTAACAGTTTGATGGATTTGGACAAAAGCTCTTGTGTTGAAAAAGCAAACAATCGCTAAACATTACACGTGTTTGCCATATTGGCACGTGGTCTACCGCCATCATATTTTCATCGATCACTCATGTGTCTTAAGGACGAATGCGGGATCCGGTTAGGTATGTACGTTCATACCTAGGCTATATATAGTACTTCTGTACAAATGAATCATTTCTTCCATATCCCTCCCCATCGACTGGATGTGATGCGAAAAACATCAATCGAGTGTCAAGTAAAGGCCGGTTTTATACAAACAATCGGGCAAAAAGGATAAGGTCTTAAGAGACGTATACGCATTCGAATATCCACCCTACGCCCATTACTTCACCACTAACCATTGTTTGATTATTGGAATTAGGCGTGCGATACGCTAGGACTCCTTATGAATTCAGTGCACATAGAAATTGATTGTGCAAAAGCAATTGTGGGCTTTGGTTTTTATAAATTCAGTTACATCCGTTGAGTGTCGATTACAAGGATTTGTACGCCTTTCATAATTTCGTAATTATTTTTGTTTTTATTAAACAGAGTGGAAAATTTCATACGTAATTGGATGATGTCGTTATGATTGGGAAACGTGTTTAAAGAGGAGAGCTATAGGATGTGTCTTGGATTGTTAGTGAAGCTGCTAATTATAATTATTTTATGTTTGCTCTTACTCTTACCCTCTCATACTCTCTATGATCAAAATTTGAGGAATACTAGAAAAAAAGGATAATTGTTATTAACCAAAATTTTGGTGTTATCCTAGATAAATTTTTGTAAATAGAAACGCCCTTCTATTTTGAAATTTTCTTTTTACATTTGTGGCTTACCATACACGGCCAATACAGTTGAGGCAATATATGGCAAAAAAAGGGTACCCTCACACTATTCAATGATCAATAGAATGTGAAATACGATATTTGGTTGGAACAAAAACTGACCTAGTGATGTTCTCTCGGGGTGAAGCTCAATATAATATATCATACTAATTGCGTTGGTTATGGCAATGGCATTGAGGAAGTACAAAATAATAAGCCAGATAGCAGTGTGGGTCGAGAGCTGGCTCGAAAAGCGTCCAACTCATTGGTCTGCGAACTATACTCCGAGAACTCACCTGATGACCACTGCAATTTTTTGAGAATGCATGAACAACTGCTTCAGCTTTAAGTTGCTTTTGAAAAGTTGAAGATCTAATTTTACATTGCTCCAGACAATGGCTATTGTATGCCAGAGGTAAGACATAATATAGTAGGACTCTTCCCCATTCTCACACTTCGGTATAACAAATAATTACGGCCGAAAGGAATTTGGAAAGGTAAAATAATGTGCACGGATTTGTTACAAATAAAAACAAAACCATCCAGAGTTAAGGGGATGTGGTGACCTGCAATAAAAGCGAATGTATCAAGGAAAACATCGTCAGCACCTATATTTTATACCTTTTTTTTTTGTTATGTGGATGTCTTCATACCTCAGTAATAGAAATAATTCTGCAAAGTAATTTATTTTTCAGATGATCAGGCATAAATGACAAAATTAACGGATACTCAAGGATCATACAAAGCGGGCTAATTTTCCTAACCGAGATTAGTCCCTGAGACATCATTTGCGGTACAGAACACATATGTATAGGATAAAACTCCGATTTGGTCTTGAGGGCATCATCTATTTAGCCTATACTAGGATACCATAAATATATTCCCGACGGCGTTATTCCCAATACTTGGGAGACGGAATAGCTTCAAATACCATCAAGCTTTTATCCAACGAGCGACATATGTACATACTGCGAGTAAATTAAATTAATGAAATAGAAAAGGAATCTTATGAACTGAAAATTGTAAGTGTACAGTGAGTCCTTCACTAAATTATCTACGAACAAAAAAAATTCAGTACTTATTAAAATTTATCTAATTAAAATTATATTTACCTGGTCCAGTTTCTCCTCGATTCACCTGAAAAAAAAACACAACCTAACCTGAACACCGACCACAAACGATCGATTTTCCTACTGGTTTTCCATTCTCCGCAGTACAGAAGGAGATGAATTGGGCCGTCTGGCAGCCGAAAGCTTAAAAAGAGAAAATATTTAGCCCCGCGAGAAAGGCCAATAAGAAAATCTAAAATGATTTGAGACTGCTGTCAAAAGGGTAAATTAGATACAAATTTTTCCACTTTAGAGTCGAAACTTAACTTTCCAGATAAATATCAAAGAAAATATAAACCATAAAGAATATCTTGAAAAAAAGTAGAAAAAAAAAATTATTATTAAATATTTTCAGCCGACTGGAAATGGTTGTCCCAATTGGGAAATCTATTGGAAATATGGGCCGGAAATTCCAAAAAAGGGGTCATTTTTCTAAGAAATGAAAGCGCTTTGTTAGGCGAGACAGACAGTTCCCGACCTTTTATTTTGGTGTGATAATCAGTACGCGTACAGACTAGAGAGCAAGTTAATTTTTTTGAGTAAAAAGGAAAGGTGAAACGAAGAAAAGTGGGTTAAGGAGAGGATTGTAAAGAGGGTTTAAAAGGGACCAAAAGAAATTGTAATATCCAAGAAAGTTAAGTACTGCATTTTGATTAGTTAGATTCATATATATAATATTCATACATTCGTAACCTTTTGACTTTGGTGCTATTCGTGTGTGACCTTGCTACGCCAAGTTAATGACCTTTTAGTGTGAGAGCTTAGATTTAAGTTGAGTTCATGAAGTGATCGAAGTTATTTTCTTTGCTTTAATTTTAGTTTTTCATTAAAGTTATAACGTTTGGAACTTTCTCGATTTCCTCGAGTTCGTGGACTCGAAAACCAGGTGGCGGCCAACAGGTGTTTTGGTCATATTTAGCGATCTTTAAAGGAACTGTGCAAATCCACTCCTTTCTCCATTGCTAGTCGGGGAATTATAACGCCCGATAAGGGAGGGGCCGGATATCTGAATTGTATCCAATTCCAAGTTTGAGGTAGGAGGTAGAAGAGCATTAGATTTGACGGGCTGACATTATTCATACACTTTTTTAAGAAATCCAAGATATTTTAATGCATCTTGGACAAAAGAGAAGATGCGATCTGTCCAGCTTAACTTACCAGAAATATTATTTCCATGAATTCATAAAGACGGTGTGTCAGTGCTCCATCACGAAAAATGGGAGTGAAAAAATTATGATCTTGTTTTAATGAGATGTGACAGCTTTGGGACTTAAATACATTGAACTCGACGTGGTTTTCTTTTCCCCGAGGGAAGATATTGTCAAGGTAGTTTCAATGATCTTGTCATGTAATCTCGTTTGGCACGTGTAGCATTGCGCTGGATTCCGCAGGAATGTCAAAGAAGTAAGCAAAATCAATGGTACTATCAGCATCAAAATTGTGCATGAGATTGAAAGTTAAGGAAAGCAGATCATTAATGAATTTAAGAAGAGAGATAGAGAGATAGATAACAGAGCCTTATCGCACAACACCGTAATTGGTGAGCAACTAAAAAACTTTCAATTCATATTAGAAAAGATGGGGGGGGGGGGGGGGGGTCAGAATAAGTGCCTTAAGTTTGTCCGAAATGGTAGGATACCAGACGCTATCAAAAGCCTTTGAAATAGCTAGGGAAACAATTTTTTACTTACAAAATTCCAAAGATCCCTAAGAAAAGTCAACAAGTCCTCAGATGAGCCTCCAACCCATCTAGTGCTGATCAGTTAATAAAATATTCAAGAGGCTTCAAAAGAAAGGAAGTGATTGCAATTAGCCGAAAATTAGAGGGGTCGTTACCCTCCCTTTTTTTAGTAATAGGCTGAATGAGAGCTAGTTACCAAGCAGTTGGAAAGTTACCAGTAGAATAAGACAGGTAGAATAATTTGCGCAGAAGTTTAGCAAAAGATGTGGCGCTGATTTTAACTAAAATTGGCGAGAAACCATCAGAACCTGTAGCTTTGGAGATGTCGACTCCATTAAAAATCGGTGAAAGCCAAGATTTCCAAACGAGTGCAGCAGCCAAAATTTATTAGCTTTATCCAGGGAATGAACAACTAGTTCACCATTGTTAAGTAGTGAAGGTATAGAGAAACTGGCGAAATTCTTTCTGATAGTTTTGACCAGGGAACAGAAACATTTGCTACCTTTGCAGCTTGCTCAGATTTTCTGCCTAACACTGGTCAAAAAGAAGTTTTTCTCTCTGGATAATGGACTTTCAGCTGTTCCATGCATTCTTGTAGACTTACTTCAGCTCTGGACACAGATGCAATTGATAGGCGCGAAAGCAGACTCTTTCGCATTTATTTCTTGGTTGCACTTTACCTTAAACCTGCTGTTGTTGGGAACTGCTGCAGGAATAGGGAATATATTCACGCATGCTAAGATTTAGAATGTTACTACGTTCTAATGTGCATTCACCAACATCTCTCGAAGTAAAACAGAGCGACCAACCATTCAATTTCTCTAAGATCTGATTGAGACTTTCCCAGTCAGTTTTATTATAGTGCCAAAGGAGACTACTTGTAAGTGCAGATGTAAAGCGTTTGAGGTAATAAGTTGAGTCGTGAGTAAATAGTGGTCTAAATTACCAAGAGCGGAATCGACTGAGATGGAATATTTGCCGGTATCAGATGTTAGAAACAAATTTAATAAATTAGGTCTATCTCCACTTGCATTACAAATTCGCATTGGTGCATGCTAGAGCTATTCCGAATTAAAAGATTAACAGAAGAGCTCAATGCCGGAAGGATTGTGTTAGAAAGAAGAATGTTTGAGCCATGGTACGTTTTGGACATTAATATTGATTTCAGAAGAGGGGGACCCAGAAGGCAAATGATTAATATTCTTGGAGGTATTGTCAAATATGGATATCGTGTCGTTATCAGACAGATTTGGGCTTCGATAAAGAAAACAGAAATACATGATGTGCCTGCGAAGTTTGAATCTAATCACAGATATTTTCCAGGACTTCAGAAAGATCATACAAAAGATCAAATTCGATTACAAAGAAAATAACTATTAGTATGAGTTAATAGTTTAACCAGACCATGATGGTGGCTAAAATCCCCAAAACTATAATATAACAGGTATAATTCATAAATATGTATGTCACGGCGATTGACAATTTCCAGAAGAAAACTACCTACTTTCTTTGTCAACTATATTAATTGCTCTTAGAGCTCACAAGTGTCAAGTAATTTTCTATTGAAGATGCATTTATCATAAGGAAATTCCAGAATTAATACAAACATAAACAAGGGTAGCTGAGTTACTCGGCATCTTTCGTTGTGGAGCAAAATCTTCTCCAGTCCTCCAGGAGGTATTAACCAGGAGTTGATTCAATATCGCTTCAATCGATTTCGACATTATATCATATTGCATAAAGCACGTGAAATAATATAAAAATAAAACGGAGCAATACTATAAAGAGTAAATACTGTTCCTGAAGAGGTATACATAATTGCAGGTCTATAGCCAACAGTTAAGAATTCCAACCATTCCAAAAGCATTGACTGGTTCCAAAAAATGAAAGATTTTGCTCAGTTTGCTTAATCAATAACAATATGAACAGAGCTCTGAACCAGTTAAGAATTCTTTGAACTTTCTTAAATGAATACACCAAGGAAAATCTCGATAGAATGGACATTCAATGGATGACATTCGGTCATTTATTCCCCTTAACAAATCTCTTAATGAGGACAAGATTTTTTTCACTTAAAATAAATTACTAGTAAAACCACAATGGCGATAACCAGTTTCCGCAACAATAGACAAAAAACCGTACGAATTTTTCACTTTAGCCGCTACTATTTTATGTTACATCATTGCCTGCGTTATATTTTCCCGAAGATTAATGATGACATTATTATCCGTATCCTGTATGCAATCCTTAATAATCTGTTACAAGAATCTTAAGATAAATGTAACAAAACAGTTTTATTTGCTCATCTTCATTCGGGACCATAACTCAAAAGCGCAGATCCGGTTAACCGCAATATCCTTTTGTAGAAACTCTTACAAGGGATATGTGTTTAACTATTCACAGTAGCTCAATGAACCCTTTTCCCGTTATATGTACGTACATATACGTCGTCCCATAAGAAACCACTTGACCATCCCAGAGGGGCTATTTCGAATAGAAAACTGGTCCTAAATTTTACTTACAAATTACCCACGGACTATAAATCATTCCCCTGTCAAAATACATGAATTACATTCGCTGCGGTGTATTAGTTTTCACGAACTGACGCATTCGAACTGAATAAATTTTCATTTCTTTCGATTTTCCAAAGCCCGGAAAATACCATCATTCATTGATTAAAATTCAGAGGGAGGAATCTGACATGGAGAGGTCCTTATAATGGATGACCAGGAAAAATACATATTTGTGGACAATGAACTTTATATTATCAAAATATGATTCTCTCTGGGAGAAGTGGTGAACAGGATAGGTATGTTTTGTAGATGCAACAGAAAAGATAATTTCAAGTGAATTTGTTTTTCTTTGTTTGTTTTTATAATAATTTCAATCTGCCTGAATACATTTATAAAAAAGTTGCTTTTATCAAATTTTGTATGCAGACTAGCTAAAATGTGCTGCCAAATGAAATTTTTCAGACATCCTTTGCTAGAACAGGATAAAAGTACATAGGCTCAAGGAAACGATCATAGTTATTGCAGCGAAAATAGTTTCCAGTAATTTTGTATCAGTTATCTGGAGAAAAAGTTTTCTTTATTAACTAGACAAGCTAGGAATGGTCACGCATTATTTATTTATTTATTTATTTATTTACCTAAAGTCTACAGAGTTCGTCTCCTACAGACTATTAAAACTTAAAAATTAATTGATTAGTTTAATACTAAGTCTACTGAGAAGCAGAATTTCATACAAAAATAATAAGTAATTTAATTTGAAATTACATTGCATTTCTAAAATTAAAAACAAATTTTTTTGTAATTACTACTTAATTAAGTTTTCAAGCATTAATAAAGATTGCTTAAATTTATCTCTTGGAGCAGAGAAATCTAAATATTTATCAAAATAGTTGAATTTATTAATACAATTATTCACACATTCGTGATAACCATTGTTGGTTCTGTGAGAAGAAGCATAAAGTAAGTTTCTTGCTCTTAAAGTTCTTTCTGGAGCATATAAATTCAACATATTAAGAAGCTCTGGGCATAAAATATTGGAACACAGAATATCCTTTATAAACAAAGCACATTGCATGTCACGTCTGAAACTTAGACTTGATAAACCTATTAGTAAACGTCTTGACTCGTACGAGGGTAAGTTGTCCCCCCATATACTAAGCCTGTAACATATAAAACGTGTAAATATTCTTTGAATAGATTCCAATCTGTTGATATGCACTTGGTAATGGGGAGACCAAATGATTGCAGCGTATTCTAATATGGGACGAACAATAGTGGTAAACAAAGTCCTAAAAGTACCAACGTCTTTGAATTCCTTGGAGTTCCTTTTTATAAAGCCAACAAGCTTATAGCATTTTAAACATATATAGTCTATGTGTCTTGCAAATGATAGTTTATTATCAAAAACTACGCCCAAATCGGTTATTTCACGAACACGATTTAAAGAAACATTATTAATAACATAATTAAAACATATCGGGCTTATAGAACGATTATAAGTTAAAACATGACATTTTGAAGTATTTAAATTAAGACTATTTCGACGACACCAGTCAGATAAACTATCAAGATCATTTTGTAACTGAAGGCATGAATTTGAGGAGGTAATTTTTAGAAACAACTTTAAATCATCAGCATAAATTAAACAGCGTGAGTACTTAAATATTGAGCAAATATCATTAATGAAAATATTGAATAAGATTGGACCGCAGTGACTACCCTGAGGAACTCCAGAATTTGCTTTGAAGATGCGTGAATAGTTTGTATAAATTTTGACAATTTGTCTACGGTTTGTAAGATAAGACGTGATCCAATCTAAGAAAGTTGAATGAAAGCCAAGAGTGCTAAGCTTATTTATTAAAATATGGATGCATACTTTATCAAAAGCTTTAGAGAAATCTGTGTATACACAGTCAACTTGAGCTCCTTCCTCAATGGAATTGATGCAATAATTCGTGAATAAGGCTAGATTTGTGACTGTTGATCTTCCCTTTTGAAAACCATGCTGCTCAGAGCAGATAATTTCTTTGCATAAAAATGATATTTTAGTAGCTACAATGCTATCAAGCAACTTTGGTAAAATATTCATAAGAGCAACAGCTCTATAGTTGTTAATACAATGACGTGCACCACTTTTGAAAATTGGTTTAATAATTGTAGTTTTCCACGCATCTAGAAATATTCCTGTTTTGAGTGATAAATTAAAAATATATATTAAAGCTGGAATAAAGGAATATTTGCAGGATTTAACCATGGCAGGTGAAACAAGGTCCTTGTCATATTTATAATTTAATTCCAAATTATTGATGGCATGTTCAACATCTGAATCAACAAGAATCATACCTCCTATGTTAAGCTGTGAGGAGTATTCATTGGAATAATCGCTACCATTCTGTACATCATAATCGCAGTATACCGATTCAAAGAAGTCAGCAAACAGTTCACAAGCATCTTGCGCACTTTGGGCTTTCTTTCCATTTAATTCCATAACATTTGGGAAGTTTGAGGTCTTTTTCATATTATTAATAAATGACCAAAAAGCACGGCTATCGTTTTTTATTTTGACTTCGGTTGACCAAAGGAATTGTTTATATAAGAATCTATTCAAAAACGAATACTCTTTGCTCAGTCTACGGAATTTCTCCAAAAATTCAATTTTACCACTACATTTATATTGCTTATGTGCCTTATTTTTAGCATTTTTTAAACGTAAAATGGACTTGCTTACCCACGCAGGATGAGAATTATTACGTTTAGTTCTTGACGGTACATGCAGTGAGATACCTATATGTATAACGTTAATGAGGTTACTGTATGCTTCTTCCAAAGAAAATTCAGCAAGAATTTCCATCCAATCTACATTAGAAAAAAATTCATTTAAATTACAGAAATTTGCATTCTTATAGTCTAATTCTAAATCCAAGTAATAGCTACCTACAGTCTCAAAATTATACAAATTCATGTGCATTATTAAAGCTTTATGATGAATATCACATTTCACTAATGGGAAAAGCCACTCGTTAATTTCCGCAAAACAGTTATCACTAAGAAAAATTAAATCTAAAAATCTACCAAAGAAATTTCCAATACTATTGATTTGAGAAAGATTTAAACTACTTAAGCTATCTATCACAAGCAATTCAATATTTGATGTAACATTCGATGGAATTAATACTAGTTCCTCATCGGTAGGTGCCCAAGTGACTTCTCCCAAATTAAAATCTCCAAGTACACAAAGGTTGTCATCCTCAGAAAGTTTATTTGATAGGGCAGTGATGTTCTGGATGTGAGAATTATATATATCCCAATTTGATGATGGTGGAATGTAGCTGACACAGATATATAGGAAATTATGTCTGGATGGATTAAAAATTGATACAAATATTTGTTCAACAATTGCGTTATTATCTGGTGATGTAATTTCGCTGCTAATTAAATTTGATTTGACTGCTATTAAAACGCCTCCACCTCTGTTATAACCGGATGAAATTGGACAACGATCCTTTCGGTATGTATTATAAAGTTCAGGGATAACTTCCAGGGAGGAAATCCCATCATGAAGCCAGGTCTCTGTGAGTACAACAATATCGATTATTTTGAAATATGTCCACGTTGTGGACTACTAACGGTACTTTTTTACGAAAGAAAAACGAAGTAGAAAATGCACAAACTAGAGAAAAAAATATATCAAATTCGATCTAATAGAAGAAAATTACGGGTTGATTATTTAGGATCAAACTAAGTCAAGGATTGGAAGAAAATGGAACTAAAACATAAAAAATTGACCAAGTGCGATTCGGAATCGCGCACGAAGGGTTTCGTACCATCGTGCAAAATTTAACAATATGTCCTTTTTATTTATTTTTTCGAGAGTAGGCGTCATTAGAAAAAATAATGCTGTCATTTGAAAAAAATTAATAATGCCTACTTATGATAATAATGAATGACAATAAAACGAGGAAGAAAATGCCGAAAAAATCACTTTTCTTTTATGGGGCCCCCATTTAATTATTAATTTTATTTTATTTTTATTATTATTATTTTATTACTTTATTATGTTTTAGCGGAAATAGAAATACACACTCTGTGAAAATTTCAACTATCTACCTATTAAGGTTGATGAGATACAGCCCGGTGACAGGCAGACAGACGGACAGCGGAGATTAAGTAATAGGGTTCCGGTTATTACCCTTTGGGTACGGAACCCTAAAAGGAAACAATTTGAGATTAAGAAGAAGTGCAATTGTTGAGTTATATTAGAGCAAGGGAAGATCCTGTATATTGGCCATATGTGTACCATGGTCATTTCATTATCTGCGCCGGCTGTATTTACCACCTACATAAACGCACTTTCATCCAATTTTACTAATCACAGATGACACTTAAGTGCCTCACATTCAGTTTCCTTTAGAAAAAAGAACACGACAAATTTATGGATTCAAACTAAATCAGACGAAGTTTCCGTGCTAACTTTATGCACGTTGCTAAGTGTCACATCAGAAGAAGTTGAAACAGCCGGAAGACAGAGAGTTCCCTCTACATACCAGTATCGCCTAATTCTTTGAGTCCTTATTTTCTTAGCAATTAGAAATACTCCATTTTTGACCAAACTCTACCATCAATTAATTATTTATGAGGAGTTTGCAAGTTCCATTCAACCTTCTGAAAAGGGACCGAAAATAACTGGTATTTTTTGTAAATTTTGACCAAAAATAGTGGAATATACCAAAATATTTCTCGTGGGCCCCGTTTCGATTCCTGTAAAGCTTTTAAAAACTTAACTTTTTTCAAGAAAAACTCTTCTAGAACTTTTATATCTATCATAAAATAATTTAAAGTTAAAAACAAGTAAAAGAGCTAATATTTGTCTAAGACCAATTCTTATGATAGATGAATGTTCGTATGAAATTTGGTATGAGCAATTTTGATTTTTGCAGTGGTTTTTCGCATATATTTCTAGAACGGTTCGTCGGACAGAAAAAATGATTATAACCAATTTTATAGGATTTCATATTCTGAACAAGCTTTTAGTACAATAGAAATGTTTAGGACTAATCGTTTTCACAGCATACGTACAAATCTTAAATTTTTATATGGCAACACACCAAAATGGGTTGCCCGATTTATTTTATTTTTTTCATATTATTTACTATTACTATGAAAACACCATGTACCAAATTGCAGCTCTCTATGTCAACGCGTTGTCAGGCAGTGGCCAAATACATAGTGGAAAACGAAATTTTTGTATGGCAACCCGATTTGTCTCATTTTCGAATTTAAATTTATTTATTTTTTTAAGTTGCGCGGAAAAAACTTTAACTCTCTAAGTACACGCATTTTTAATTTTATGTGTGGGTGTCCAATCAATTTTTGTCTACTAGCATAATTTCTATGCGTTACAAACGGAATGACAAACGTAGTATAGATACCCTTTAGGTTTTATCTAGGGTGTAAAAACTAAGCTGGAGACTTATTATTTTTTATGGGAAAAATAAAAAAAAACGGCGTGCCTTTATATTTTTTTTTATTTTTTCGAGCTGGTAGTAACAGGTTTTGAAGCCAGACTGGCGGCTTCTAATATTTTCAAGCCGAGTTGCATTTTTTGGGTAGAAAAAATAAATTTCTTTTTCACGGCGATGCTGATCTTCTTAACTACTGGGAATCCCAAAGGTATTCATTTCCTAATCATCGAAAATTGGCCAATTTTGTCGACGCCATACCCCCAAAACAAGTCAGCGTTCAGAGGGCTTTTACAGCTCTACGAATCATTTTAAATGATCTCTGTTGCAATTTGCCGGAAGAAAATTTGTGAAATATATTTTTTATTAAAAAATTAATAAAACGTTTTTTTCAAATTTTTTTACGACACTCTTTAATTCGATAAAAATTGAAAATATTTCTTTCAACCAGTTACTAAGCACTTTATAAAGTAAAAAGCCAAATTAACTCCTCATATTTGCTTGAAAAAATTAGTCAACCTTCAAACCTGCTATTTTCGGCTGGAAAAATGAAAAAGCCGAGCTGGCTTTATTTTTCTTATCAGAAAAAGAGCATCAAGCACTCGCGCTTGCTTACCTAGCTTTAAAACTATTATCGGTCAGAAACAACAAGTAAAGTAAGTGTTTTCCTGAAAAGTTATAATTGTTTGAGTCCGTGCTTCTAAAAAATACTTCATTGCAGCAACTTTGCTAAGCCTCTCTCTTGTTCTGTTTTTTGTTTTTGGTTTTTGTTTGAGGTCGCTATTGTGAACGTCAGAAGATTAGTGTAGTGTTTTGATGTTTTTCTATTTTATTCTATTTTGTATCCTTGAACTTTTGAGTTTTATATGTATATTTCGAATCCCAAATATGCTATTCGTAATTAAGATATATTTTCTACCATTCAAAACATAAGCGAATTTTACCTACAAATAATGTTTGCCTAGGAAAACATAAAATAGAACTAAAAACATTTGCAGCGAGGAAATGACTATGATTCGTACCTACTCCAAAATACTTGCTTAACTTAACGTATAAGATTTTGCTTACTGTCAGTTAAGAATTCGGCACTTTTTTCTTTGATCTACTATTTCACAGCTTCCTTTACTTCGCCATTTGAGCTGTAATAATTGACCTTAAGGTTTGTGCACAGTAGAGACACCTCAGAAAAGTCACGTGGTGACAAATTCATTTTACGCTACATAATTTTAATGGTTCCAGCTTATTCAGCAATTGTTCCTTATGGGGCACTTTCCTTCCTAGAATTAAGAACTAAGAATTTTAGAGTAACTTTGAACTATCATTACGTTTTTCTTACCACCCAAATTACATTAAGAGCTGATTTGATTGATTTACAAACTGTCACTTCCAATAATTTATTTATCAAGTTTAGAATGTGATTGGAATGACTTATGACAATTGTAAAATTTAAGGAATTATAATTCTTTAAAGTAAAGGAAAAGAGCTATTATCTTTTGCCTTTTATCAGTGTACCAAACTCTGACCACGATTTTCCAATAGTTCATGGAAGAAATGTAACGCGTACTGAGTACAATGAGAATGACCCACATAAAAAATAATTTATTTGCTCTTCCTCAACTCAATGCATTACTTGTAATTATACATACCCTACCTTTTATGGAACGAACAAAAATTCTATACCTAATATCTATCCTAAAACATCCTAAATAACACATAATAAATTTGCTTACAAAAAGGACCTCAGTAAATCTTCCAATGAGCTACTTAAATTAGGGGACCGTGTAGTGTAATTTTTCCTGCGTATAATATAAAACAATTATTACGAAAGAAAGGGTGCGTAAAACATCCATTAGAAGTTGTTAAATAACCCCCGGGGTCACATTCATTTATTCAAGTTTAGCACATGGGTAGACCTCATTTTACCTTTCAACAGGTAGTCTCAAGTCAAGAAAATTATTCATTACAAAGTCTTGTAATATATGTTGTTCGTGTTTTTTTTTTTATATATAAAAAGGACGTCCTAATATATTTTTTGATTTAAGATTTCCTTCAAAATAAATATTTGTAAAGAATTTTTGTAGATAAGAGGAATTATGTTATTTATAATCATGCTCCTGTAAATAGTAGAATTTCTAGCTCGAATGTGTATTAGCTAGTTAAATTATGACAATTCCATAGTTTAGTAAATTGTTGGCTTTTATTGTCATCTTCAAAATTGTTTACGAACAAGGCAATCCATGGAAACCTTCAGCTATAATAAAATAGGAATACATTCGCACTTCTCTATGGACTCCTAAAATTTAAACCCAAATATATTCATGAGACCCAAACCTTGGATAGTCTAAGCTGTCATCCTTCTCGGTTCACGTATAAATTTTCCAATGAAAAAAGTCATATTGTTGGGAAAATATGAAAATACAAAATAACCTAAATGAATTTCTAGATAAAATAATATAAAAGCTAAATGTTTTTTTCATATCATTTGATAGTAAGTTAAATATACCAGAATCGAAATAGACCTGTCGCTAAAAGTTATTGGCAAGAAATATATAGAACACAACAGAAGATCGGAATAGGTAAAGAGCTTTTAAAATTTAAAATTGAGAAGCTTATGTCAAAAAGTGAAAAAAATTAGAGAAATATTTAAACTTTTATTGTCTTTTAGCCACATAAAAAAAGATATATGTATATAAGTATATTTTTTTTCAAAATCAGCAGGAGTCCAGAGTACATAAACGCTTTCTATGTTACCTGAGTGAATACTGACTATAGATTAGATTAAGCAAGAGCCAGACCACCAATTGGTCCATTTTGCAAGCACCACCTGTCCTCATGGGATAACCTTTAAAAACACCCTAAGTCTATCCTACTTCCAAAGTGCTGGTTGAACTGATTCGATTTCCTCCGAATTCTTACAGCTCCTGAAAACGGGCTATAATTTTGTTTAAATTTTAAAATGCCGATTTTGGGGAATTTCCCTACAACAACCAAGATTATCAAAAATTGAAAAAAGTATAAATATATATATAAAAATGCAGATGAAAACAACTATTGATTCTAGAAAAGGTGCGACATAGGAAGATAGCGACCCCATTTGATAAAAGTTAGTTTGAAGTTAGAAATTTGCTGGACGAAAATATTTCATGAGAAATTTTGGAAATGCGAAAGAAATATCTGCAGAACGACTACACTTAACAAACAATTCAATGTTTAAAACTCCTCGAATAAGTTAGAGGATAGAGATTAGAATTACCTATAATATCACATCTACAATAGGTCATGTCTCTATTTGTTATACTTAGAATTAAAGTCATAATTCAAAGTACTAATTATGCCATCACAAAAATCTGGATTGGCTGTAAATTATGACCTTTATATGGAAGCTAATTCAACAAATCCCGAACAAACAGGATCGAAGTTTGATAATATTATCAAGAAAAGCATCCAAGCATAAAGTTCAATTTCAGAATAATCATAGGAAAGGTGTAAGAGCTCTTACCATTTCTATGATTAAGTAAATCATCTGTGCATTATTTAACAGTAAATAAAATTCTTATAAGAAAAATTCCGAAGCGTAACGCTTAATAATATAATGCAGGACAGGACTCGCAAATATTAATCCAAGGTATAAAAAAAAATTGCATCTACCAATTCTGTATCAAAACTTTTACACTTTTGTAATGTTCCTCGGAGATCTCTTGTAGATAGATAAAGTGATAGATCTAAAAGAGCGTAGTTTTGCTCCTAGTTTTGTGCAAAAAATATGGCAAGACAGATGGTAGCTACATTAAAATTTCAAAATATTTAGCTAAATTTTTTTTGCATTAATTTTGACGGGAGATGGCTCAAAAGAAGAGAAATAATTCAAAGATCATACATAAAAAATATTTTCCTAAAGGACTCACTGTCTTCCTAGAGAAACGCAAAACACCGATAGCATACTAAAATTACAAGGATTGCCTTCTGCGATTTTGTATGGAAAAATGGATCCTCTTCGAATATTTCTTCAGATATATTTTAGTTTGAAGGTCCTGCGTCAAAATATTCCTGTTCCATACCGCTTCTTCGTGATTGTTCAATCTGTCCCGCTGCTACTTTTTAGTGCACACATACTGCCCCTCCCACTTTGCGTGTAAGGATGCCATTTAGCTACTTTTACGAAAATGAGCACCCACTAAATACTGAATCGAAAAGATTTTTGAAATATCTGGGAGGTGAAAAACAAAATTTGTCCAAAGCTTTTGTTAAGGCAAATTATTTTGTTTTCCTGTTGTTAATGGGTAGGTTGATGTGATTCACCTCAACCTCATTGAGTTTGACTACGCGAAATACGCAAACTGAAAAGTCAAATATTAATTATAGTACCGGGCTACTCGGTTCTTGTACCGGCAACAAAATCGAATATCAAGATTTTAAATAAAGCTCTGTGATTTTCCAAAAAAGGAATGACAAAGAGTTCTTAGATAAAGCCCCTAGTTCTAATCTATTTCGTAATTATTCACCAGGTAATAGAATATACCAAGCTTTTAAAGAAATATTCAAACTTGACAAAAAGATAATCAGAAGCAATCCCTAATGCAAGCTGAGGAGTTCTTGAAAACTTTAACCGAACATGGTCAAGCAAATCATAGATTTATCTACAGAAGAGTATAACTGGCTTCGTATAGTAGTTGATCGTACCAAATTACTAATGGAGATGAAATCAAATCTCGTTTTTCCTTCATATGAAATTATTGTACCTAAAAATGTGTAATGATCAAAGACAAGCTAATACCCTAGGCAGACTATCTACATAATGATTTAATTTTTAATTAAATGGAGTAAAATATTAAGTGCGTCATACAAATGAAGTCCATCAAGGACACATTTATAAAATTTCAGTTCATTTTCAACTAGAGCTAATTTTATTCCATTTAGTGAAATTGCAACATCGGTGCCAATTACTCTGTCAATAAAATGAACTAAATTTGTTGGAACTTGGAAAGAATTTCTAAGTCAGCAATGATACCCATCAGCTGATCATGAACTCTCTTTTTTGTAACTTTTCTTTTCTTTTTGGCATCTTTAAATAAATAAAAAAAAACATCTTCTGCTAAATGCAAATACTCGCAAATTTTCTTGATAGTATTTAATTAAATTATTGTACTCTGCCATAATCTGTACTCCCACACTGTCCATGACTTTCCAAATGACATAATTTTCGGCCATAGTTATTCACATCTTCATTTCCTTGAAATGACTAGAGTATAAGAAAAAATTAAAAGTTATATATTTTTTTCATTTCAGGTGCAGTAGTTCCACCGATGATAGCCTACCCGTTAAAAGGATGAAGGAAGTATTAACTGTGTTACTAAAATGTGTAAGATGGCAATATAATTAGGTGCCGGTAAGATGACATCAATTGTGTTTAGTAATTATTTAATATTGTATTGAATATATTTTCATACCGGTTTTATTGCTGTTCAAAATTGGACCTGAATAAATTTGGATAAAAGACTTATAGGTGCCTCAATCTTAAAAAATTTTTGTGCGAACTAGGATGAAGGCAGAGTCAATACAATATCGTTTTAAAGCTTGCAATCTGTAACCGTTTGATCGAAATGTATTAGATTTCAAAATGTTTAGGCGAAAAACTCAATTCATACTCAGAGTCGAACAAATACTTCCAGCAAATCAATTAATTACGACCCCTTTTCATTAGTAGATAATCAATGAATGCAAAAATTGCAAAATTTCATTCCATCTCTGCCTTGGCCTAGCATTGGTATCGAAAATTATAAAAAAAATTTAATAAATACGTGTTTACGTAAATCTGAATAAAAAAAAGCAATGAAATAAATTAAATCTAAAATTTTCTCTTAGGGGACTCATTACTGGGTAGTTTACCCTATTCGACAATATCAGTCATAGAAAAACGAAGTGCAACTTTAAACACGTTGTGGATCAGTAAGCAGAAGAACAGATAGACTAAATAAGTAATGTTGAACTAAAGTTTCTGATACATTTTAGAAGACGTCCAAATCTTCATCAGAGATGCAGATATTGGAACTGATTAGTGATTACCATCACGTTATTACAAGCAATAATTTATTTCACACCAAAAAATTATTAATTTGTATCCATGGAATGGTATTTATGAAGAAGCTCCCAGAAAAACACAAAATGTAGGGTTAGGAGACTCAATAACACCTGGATGAGAATCATTTTAATTGAACCAGAACCAACTGGAAGATTGTAGGCTGAACTAAGAGCTGCCACGTGAAATAGCACCCGATGAAAAGGAATAACAAGACTCAGAATTAAAAGAAATGTACTGAGAGAACATGTAAAATAAAAATCAAGATACAGGGATCTAAATTAGGAAGACAGTCCGACAGATTCTAAGAAATATCCCAGAATTTGGCTGACAGTTTTAACTTTCACCATATTTGGCTAGACAATGTATATTGCGCACCAAAGCTTAATCCAGAGAAATATGATAAAAAAACCAGGGACCGAAAGAGTTATAAGAAATATTTTAAAAGTTTGGTTTTAACACTTTGTTATTGATATTATATATTTTATCTTCTAATGAGATAGTTAAAAATAGAATTTTATTTTCTTCTGAGTAAATAACAGTCTTATCTTAAGTTTCATATTTCTCTCTGGGTTTAACATTTAAAAATGAATTTAATTTTTTTTTTCTCAAAAAATAAAACTCATAATACGAGTTTTTCATTTTTCTCAGCTTTTAACAGTTAAAAATGAGTTTTATTTTTTTCCTCAAGAAATAAACCTGTCCGAGTAAGGTTCTTAGGGAAAGGAAAATTGGAATCGGCAACCCCATCTTAGTGTTGCTATATATAGCTTTGGTTTTTCACTGTTAACGCCCGTTTTAAAAAAAAATGTAAATTTAAGTTCAAAAATAGGACCAATCGGCCAACTGTTTCGTACGGGTGATATACAAAATTATTTAAAAAAATTGACAAATTGTATCTTCGAACAAATATATGACAACAAAAATAGAGAACGTCCATTGATAAGTTTTATTTCCAGAGGAAAATAAAAAACTCTGATTATGAGTTTTATTTCCTGAGGAAAAAAATAAAACTCATTTTTAACTGGTATAATAGACGAAATATGTAAAACTCTGGCAAAGAGTTTTATATCGCTGTAAAATAATATAAGTATTTTTTTTAACAGTTAAAATTGAAATATAAAAAATATGTCTTACAATAACAGTTAGGATTAGATTTATACTCGTATATTAAAATCGAAACTTTCTTGGTTTCAACGTAGGCAGCTAGTCTAAGTGCTGTACATAGACCCCTTTTGTACTACGCTACTTCCTAGAAAATTTTATGAAAGAGTTTTTTCGCTCGCAAAAAAATAATAACAGTTATTTTCGGTCCCTATAAAACACCACAGTTAACACCAAAACAATGAGATCAATAGGAAGGCAAGGATAATACATAAATATGAAAAGGATTTGGATTAGCAACTCATTAAAATATCAAAACGACAAGGAGAGCATCGAAGATCAAGACCCATATAGAGATGCCCCATACCAATAGGACCTTCAGTTCAATTCAAGTTAATTCAATTCGGTTTTATTAAACAATTGTACACAAGAATATTAAACAATTGTACACAAGAATCGATACAAATTCTTATATAGAACTTTAAATAGTGGGTTTAAATTACACAAGGAGAGAACCTGTCATTAATAATGGTAAGAAAAAGAAAATTTCAGAATAACAAAAATCCAAATTACACATTAAATTCACAAACTTACAGAGTCTCCTGGAACAGAATATTGAAATCTAGCAATTATTAAATTATTATGACGCAGGAAACTAGAAAATCTAAGTTGAGTAGAAAGGTACGTTTTATTACCAGAGTAAATAGTTTTGTAAAGAGATATGAGTAATCGGCGATGGAGGAATCAGTGAGGGAACACCCCAGTAAACTGTTTCTGTACGAGGAAATATGATCATATCGTTTAAGTCCATCAATAAATCTAAACCACTGTTATTGAACGTCACACTTACCCTTCCTAAACAAATATTCCAAGTGAATATAACCTTCTACCATTAATGAAATGATGAAGAAGAAGTGATCTAACCGAAATGATTTGAGTTTTTGAAGACAGAAGATTAGCAGAAAGCCAAAGGAAACGTAAGCCACAATATAAAATTTACCAATTATACATCCGATATGATCACAGAATTTCTTCTTAGCATTCATATACACCTACATTATTCACATCCAGGTCACTAAGATCATTTCTATAAATCCAAATGCACTGAGACTTGTGAAGATTCAAACTCAAACAGTTCAAACTAACCCATAATGAGATCTTCACTAAGTCTGAATTCATGCGATCAATTCAGTGTTCAGATTAGCTCAATAGGTCAACTAAGATAGAGCTATACACCATCAGCATATAAGTGTACGTTACAATTCTCAACAACATCGACCAAGTTATTGATGTACAAGCTGAAAAGCAGTGGACCAAGGATTGAGCCCTGGGGCACACCACAGTCAAGTTGAAACACACCAGATTTAGTATTACTAATTTTAACGTATTTATGTCGGCCTGATAAGAACCTATCAAGAAGTGTTATAGAAAGAGATAGGAAATTAAATTGTGATTCCAGCTTCGAGAGCAAATTATGTAGGACGATTAACTGAGTCCAATTGTTTTGAAAAGTCCAGTAGAGTTAGAATACATAAGTTGGTTCATATCGAAGGATTTTGTGAAAATGTGACGTAACGCCAATAAGGGCAGTCTCACACTATGAAACTTCCGAAAGCCAGACTGGAAGGGACATCATAGACTTTGTTCACCCAAAAAATATGTTATTTGTCGTAACATTAATTTTTCGAATACTTTCCCTAAGTAATACGAAAAACTAATTGGATAGTCAGCAGGATCTTCCGCGTTATTCACTTTCGGCACTGAAAAAACCACTGCCACCTCCCACTGTGACGGAAATTGTGAAAGCGCGAGGCAACTATTATAATTATATAAATGTGGCTTAGTTATCCAGGCCAGCAAAATCTTAGTAAGTGTGAAGAAATCCCATCAGTTTCAGTAGTAGCCCTCGATTTGATAGAGCTTATCGCACTAATGAACTCGAACTCATCAACGCATCTGAAACTAAAAGGCCGATTATCAGATAACTGGTAGTCAGGACCAGATGAAGAGCGAGAATCAGTTATAAATTTAGTAGCAGAGTTTACTGATGTAAAATGGGAGTTTAATAAATCAGGACTCAGATCATATCTCTGCCAAAAATACCCGACTTCTTAAGATTGGTCAATATATTTTTCCAGGATAGGTTGGGAGCAAACTTAGCTGCATTGAAATGCTTTTCTGAATGGCGAATTTTGGTAATAACTCAATTGGGAATCATCTTGTATAAAGCTTCAATAGCGGACATGAACTATAAGTTAATCAGAAATACGTAGCATAATAGAGGGCTACAGTTTCCAGCCTATTTCCGATGGGGGACAATTAACACAAATGACTGAAAATAATTTATTTCCAAAGTCAACAGCCAAAAGAACTTCGAATACCGTCTCAAACCTTCTATGGTCGTATGCATAGCAGCCAATCTTAAAACCATCTTATAACTACAAGTAGATACTGACAAAAATCAGTTTTCATTTCTCCAGTTATTACTTGCTTTTATATCTCTATAAGTGCTAATCGCCAATCTTAATTAAATATAATTCTCTGGAGACCTCTTAAATATCGAAAAAGTAATTACATAGCACAGGAAATGTTCTCCTTAATCCCCAGACATATTACAAGCCTCTCCAAAATCTACAGCGTGAAAGTAATTCCGAAATTCCTTAACGGGCGCGCGTATACTTATTCCCTTTCCATCATCACCGATAAAATTAATTACTGAGTAGAAAAATGTAAATCATACTCAGAAGTGAGTTCTTTTTATCCAAATTGAGCCATAAATAAACCGAAAAAGTTCAGAGTTCGCACCTTATCCCCATACATATTTGTGAGCATAAACCAAAAATAGCAATAAATGTCGTGCGGATGTCGTTTAAATACTAAAAAAAATAAAAAAAAAAAATACAAATAAACACCAGCGGACATTAATTCAGGGAGTCTGTCGACAGTCTAATCACTGCGTTAATTAGGCCCAAAATTAACCGAAAACAAATTACGGGGGCAGAAGTTACCCCTGGCGGCTCATTAAAAAGTCAACTGAGATACGGGGACTACACATCCATAGAGTCGGTTTGATGCAACAGCGAGCAAGAACATACATACATACATATGTTTGCTACTGCGGATGAGACGTAGACACCGTGTAGGCTGCGTGGCACCAAGAATAACAACAACAACCTGAAACATCAGTAAAAAACAATTTTCAGGAATTTACAACGTGATTTACGGCAATTTGGGGTAAGAGCGCGAGCATTGCGCTGAATTTTCAACCAAGTCGAAGTTCATCGCGCATCTCAAAAGAAATGCTCCGTTCTTTCTGGTATCATGTTCATGACCCGTCTTCGTCGTTGTCGTCCTTCAACGTCTCGATAGACATTAATTTCTTAACATTTTTCTAGTTTCTTGTTTTATGGGATTTAGTCTCCTGAAAATGACAACCGGATCGTCATTCGATTGATTTTCCATTTGCGTGCCAGGCGCCTTCAAGATAAGACCTGAAAGGTACGCGATATACAACTGACTTTCTAGCACTTTTGTTGGTTATGTACGAAACAGAAGTTAAGTGTTCGTGCTGATGAGTTCTTATACTATAGTCACGAATAATTTGCAGCGGTCAGACAGTCTTTGTTAGCCACATTGTGTTATCTTTGCTGGCGAATAGATTAGACCATGTTTAAACCTCTCCACTTAAAAAATTTGTGTCCATAACGTCACGAAATGTAACTGGCGCCGAAGTCACCTTACCCAATAACACCGGACAACAGCCGATGCACAGTTTGACTAAGATTGCTGGTGGCTCTTAATTGCCTGTAACTGATTTGATAATAAACATGAACTAACAACAACAACAACAGAAACAACATATTTGAAAATAGGTTTACTTGACGACAGTTAATGTCGAGAGTTACACATTATGAAGAAGAGAATTTTAACCGTGAAGGGTAGCAATTTATGAAAAGATAAGGACAACTGCTTGTCCGGAACAATTTTTATCTTTTTAACTATGAGGAGGATTTGATGGTGGTACAAATCTTAGTAAAGTGGTTAGTTGCGTCGCCTAAGGATATTTTTAGAGATAATTTGTAGATAAACTGTATAGATTAAAAAAAAAAGAGGACCATTTAAGAGTAATGATTTTATCTTTTGAGGTTGAAAGTAATCAAAAGCAAAATTTACTGGATCCTATTGTGCATATTTGTTATAGAACAGTGGAGCACCTAAATATATAAAAGTTATAAGTTAAGAAAAGTGGGATAATAGTAAATTATTGAAATTGAACATTGTTTAAAGCAAGCACAATGGAGACACTAGAAATTTTCCTATCATGTTCCTTATTCGATTTTTGTTTTGGGCGCTTTAGCTTCAAAGTTTCGTAGTCCTGATGGGAGCAACACGTCCGACTCTAATACAAGAATGTATTCTAATGCAACAAATATTCTCATGTTTTACAAGATCAACTAAATTTACAATCACATGCCGTAACCTACCTACTAAATATCATGTGCTTAAATACTTTTCCCCAAAGTCTCCTGAATTTCTTAGATGTCTCATTTTCAGTAGACTTTGCACTTTATAATCATATGCTATCTATAAAACTCTTCCAACTCACTACTTTTGTACGTTAAGTATTTTAGGAGTAGAAACTAAAACAAAAAACAAGGAATTAATTTTGAGCTTGTTACTAAGATAAAGACATTCTAACCGACTAATGATTCAAATTGATAATCATTAACAATTCAAAAAAAATTTATGGAAATATTTCCAATCTCTTAAGCGGGGTTACCACCAAGAAAAAGCTCACGGTTTCTGTTCCCAAAAGCTTATTGAATCTAAACGCATAAAATTATGCAATTTTAATATTGAAACAAATTACTATGTTTATAGTACCTACAAAGCTGTATGGTGCTGTGATATTCTTCTGTATTGTACTCCAAATCATGTCGGGCATCTGCACAGTAGTAGGGTAGAATTGCATAGGCATGGCGAGATTTTAAATTTGGCCGTCGGATTTTTCTTAGAATTTAGTTTAGGAGCAGTAAGGGGCGAATGAAATGTATGCGCTCTGTGCTTCCGTGTAATTTGTCTGGCACTATTTATTGCTGGGGCAAATTAATTTTACTGAAGCCGGTCATCAAATAAAACTCTTCCCTTCCGAGAATTCTGAGTGGTAATATACCATATAATTTTTACAATGTTCCCACTTTGTCAGATTACCATTTTATTAATTAGATAACCATAACTACTTTACAGAGTTAGTTTTGAATTTACCAACAACACAATTTTCAGGTTGAGCTATGTCTTGTAGATTTTCTAATCCAATTATAGTATATACATAAGTATATACAATTTTATCTCTATCCAATTCCTCAATTTTATTCGCATACAATTTTGCAGGTTTCAAGAAACGCAATTCAGCCAGATTAGCCTAGTCGGAGTTACTCTAACTGGGCAATTCTAAGGGTGACACATTTTGATTGCGTAAGATTAGCAATATAGCAAATAGAGAATACTTTACATACTTAACAATATTCAATTTTCTCTTCTTTATTCTATAATTATTGGCCGGAATTTTACTAATACGTCCCATGATTAAATAATAGTTACCCACAATTCTTTACCTATAACCAGAATAGAAATGCCAAAAAATTTCTCGCCTCAAAAGCAAAAATAACAAATTACTAACGATTAAAATTAAAATATTCCGGGAAATCTACACACATACATATACCTAATCCAGAAAATGGCGGCACACAATCTCCGAGCATGCAGCTACAGTCCGCTAAGCTTTCAAAATAAATGAAAGCCTTCCAAAAGCACATTACTCCATCCGACGATGATAACATGAATTGAAAACGCCAAATTGTATGCAAAATATATAAAAACAAGAAATTTTTGCCATTACCATCGTTAACATTATTGACTTTATTTCCTTTATCATTGCACTAAAAAATTTGAGTTTTTCAAAATAAACAGAAAAAGGTTCGATCTTTGTTACAAATTGAACTTTGAAATAATATCATAATTTTGGTAGTTATTCGACTCTGAAACGAAAATATATTAGTAACCAAAAGTTTTTTACTCGTTTTCTTTTCGTCACTGCCTCTTCCAGCCCCAGATCTTCCATACTCAAGTACAAATTTATCTATTTGATGCACCATTATTACGTTTCGATGTACCAAACTTTGCAAATTTCATGAATTCTAGAGTTTTGTAAAGCTAATTAAATACATATAAATCCCGAAATCTTTATTTCTGATACGTCATGACCTAAGTTTATGCTTTTTCTCTAACTATGTGCAATTTTTATCATGATAGTACGCACAGATTTGCAGCAAATTTGTATTAACTTTTCGTGGTTTCAAGATTTCAGTGGTAACCCCCTTAACAAAAGCACGGGATTTTGTCATTTTCGCATACCGAAATATTTAAAACAGGAGATTTTGTGCAAAAAGATATGGTTCCCACCCAAAATTCTCCAAATTTTGAAAATTCCAAACATTAAATCCCCAACAAATAATTTATACTTTATCCACCAAAAGCACGTAGGCCGAGCATTTCGAGCTTTCGTGTAAAGTTAAGAATTGGATCAGGATTAAAAAAAATTAAGTATTCCAAAAAACAAAAACAACATTTTCAAATTTTACAAATCCAGAAAATAAAACAAAATTAACTAACACAAGAAACTTTAATCATAACTCACCCACTCTTCGTCATATGGATTTTGCCTTTTGGTAATGCCAAATGTGAGAGAAATTATTCAAATAATTTGAAACAATTTTATTCGAATTAAAATGCTAACAACCATTATATGAAGCGGATTCTGCCTTATTTTGTTTTACCTGTATCAAGATATTTCTTAAATTTCGTTGCTTAATAAAATTATGGTGCTTAAACACAATTTTCTCTGTGTGTAGGAGTTAACAGGTACAATTTTTTTATATTGTCGATTATGATTCCTCACGCAGGGACAGCGGATTTTGAATTTTCAGTGGGGTGCAATATGGGTATTTTAATTAAAATTTTCTAATATCCTAGGCAGACTGACAAAACCAATGATAGTTCGTCGGTTGTTTGAATTTCCAAAAATTAATTTATGAAAATTGACAGGAGTTTCATTTAAGATCTTGGGTAATTAAGTTTTTGAAAATTTTAATTACAAATGAAATATCCCGGCTACTTAAGATACTAAGTAACTACATAATTATATTGGATAAAAAATATAACACAAAAATTGTTACTGTATATCATTTTTAAGGCCTTATTCACCAAGCAAAATTAAAGAAATTTTCAATTAAATTTATACGCCAAACACGAGTCAATTTAATGAAAATTTAATTTTGATTTAATTTTAAGTGGAGCCTTAGCCTTGCTCAAATAAATTTAATATTGGTATCAGCTGATTGAAGTGTCATCTTGTTAAAAGATTGAAGAAGTGATAATTTAACTATTTAGATAAATAGCGATATCGGTAAATAAAAAATTTGATCCCAAAAAAAAAATATAAAATTAGTATATGAAACTGCTTTCCAACTTTTTCAATTATAACCAACTTTTAACAACTATCACGAGAATCGACACTCTCCAAATCCGACAATGTCGCAACTGATAGTTCCAAATTTTCGAAATTGTTTAAAAAAATTCATTGCGTTTCCTCAATAATAATTTAATTCAGATTAAATTTGTATTAAATGGCTTGGTTAATATGGCACTTGAAGTTAAAATAATAGACTTAGGACAACCGATGACTGGCCTTGCTGAATAGACTGAAGAGTTCGAACCGAGCGATGGGAAACCCGAAATTTTACATGTATAATTTATAAGAATCAAATTTGCTCATTGCTGTTCTAATAAAGTTTTAATTACCATTAACAGCTCTCACTGGGTGCCAAAATGGCTGGCAAAACGCTACGCACTCCATCAAATTTTTCTTTGGGTGCAACTGACCCTTTCGACCCATGTGGTTGTTGTCCCTGCCTATATTCAGAAAAAAATGAATCTTTTGCAGCAATTTGCATAAGCTAAATAAATTAAAAATGAAATAAGTGAAATGAAGGATGAGTGATTTGGACGCAATAACTGTATTCGACGGATATTTAGCAAACGATACTGTGAAAAAGTAAAGCGATTTCACATGAGAATAACTCCAAAAAATGTTATTTGTAGAAAATGTACAATTTTCATTTCTAGTAATAACTTTTTTTTTTAGGTGATACTGAAGTGGAGATCTTCCAAAAAATATCTGATTTTGGACGCCATTTCTCAAATATCGTGGAGATAGCGCCAGTGCGCTACAGTCTGTAAATTTAGTACGATATCCAGGTCATGAATCTCTGCTAAATTGGCAAAATTTTTAAAACTTCTTAACTCATTTCTATTCAGTTGTCTTTTAGTGTCCTGGTACTTTGTCTTGTGACATAGTATCAAACGAAGCAATTAGGTGGTGGACACATTAAGACACGATCGACATTCATTCGTATATTTATTGACAAAGGCTTGAAAAACTCACTCACAGAAGATATTTTAAACTAACGGCCTTGGATTTCTTAAATTTTATATGAAAAACTAATATTGAAAGTGGGTGTTTTTTTTTTATTTTTTAAACGCAGTTAAAGGTAGAAAAAAATCTTTTTAAATGCAATTAAAATTCTAAAATTATTAAAACGCCTTAAATTCAGAGGGGATTGATGAACAGGTAAATGACAAGAGGTTCCATATGATATGATGTAATAGCAGCAGTCTTACATATGTACAGACTTTGGGTTCTAATAAACAAGGTGCTTACTAAATTACACTCGATAAGATCACATTTGTCTTCCTAAAGACTACTTTTCTTTTATGGATTAGAGAAATTAGGTACTTGGAGAAATATAGTATAATGATGATGATGACACCACCCCGGCTACCCTTTTTCGTACACGGGGTCCTAGTTCAGAAGTTTTATTTGAGATATTTATGAATCCTTTTGGGAATAAAAATACTTGTGAAGAGCCCTATGACATTTAATTAATATTAGATGATTAAATATATAACTTTAGTTAGCATAGAAAAGGAGTTTTACTAACTATACTTTATTTGGAATTCTCTGGCCACAGAACGGGAGAAATATCGCCGCATCTGGCTAGCAAGTCTGACCTCTCATTACCCATGACTTTTATCTTCCCAGGTACCTACTATAGAGACACCTAGTTATTGATGTACAGCTTAGCCAAAGACGTCCTGCAGTCCCCAGTAATTTAGATGCTATCAGAGGGGCATTTAGAGCCATAAGGTTGTCCTGACTATCTGGAATTATAGCAACGTCCTTTCCCTTGATTTTCATATGAAGCGCTAAAAAAAAGTATTTTGCACACAATTTTTCGACTGGAAGGAAATTTTCCAATCCTTTTTTTTTTTTTTTGTGTAATTCTATATCGTTCTTGTTGCATCATTTTTAAAGATGATTAATTTATATACCGCCCATGTTGATTTTAGTGAATATTTTCGTGATAATTTTAGGTTTAATTTCTTCTGTTGCCAGAGTGTTAAATTTACGAATTTTTCCAAAAAGAAATCGATTTTACTTTTATTTACAAACGCTTAAAGTATTATTAAGCTTTAATTCAATTCCGGAAAAGATAATACGACAAAAATTCATCTGAAAACGTTTCGAAATTTAATAAGTATGTAAACAATATTTCAAACTTAGGAAAATGTAGCGTATGTAGAATATGAGAATTTTCCCTTTGAAATCCATTGTATTACTCCGGCATTTTCTTTGAGAACCCATGGTGACCCATAATATGTCTAATGACCATAACAATCAGCTGATTTCATCTTTAAATACAACTTTGGGACAACTTTGTATGTAAGCCCGTTTCGATAGGTGGACATTCATTGCAGTATTATCTATTTCATATAATTAAATAAAGGGATTTTTTTTTCAATAATCAACAGTACAATGAATTTGTTGAATTTGTTGTTCTTCTTCCTGTTTTTAATCTCAGAAAGCTCAAGTTGACAGTAATTTCGACACTTCTTCCATATATCCTGATCCGGGACCTTATTAACATAAAACTCTAATTATCGTCAATATACCTATGCAAAGCAAACAAAGATGCGTTCACAGAATTCTTATTAGATCCCTTAATTTCAACTTCCGTCTCCTTATACTTCCTTCGAAAGCAGAAAATTTGTGAAGTTCGTTCAATTAAAAAAAAAAAAAAATAAACATCCCTTTAAATGCCGTGGCTAGCACACTTAAGTATTTTCTGGACGTACCCTCATTGCACCGCATTATGAGAAAATTATTCAGATTTTTGTAAGTGATTTTCTAGAACGCAACCATCCAAACGTGCTGTTTTATTCATGTTTCGCATCACCCGTAATAGAGGAGATGGTAATGAGATAGATTACTGCTTCC
Organism: Dioctria linearis; assembly: GCA_963930735.1. Lineage (NCBI taxonomy): Eukaryota > Metazoa > Arthropoda > Insecta > Diptera > Asilidae > Dioctria > Dioctria linearis. Next base: position 163,077,325 of record OZ005743.1, read on the forward strand.
CTTGGAAATCATACTTTCATAATACAATTTGTACGAATGCCGTTATTTATAACTTTCTTTATCTTGAGAATTTTATATGCTAATTTCTGACATTGCGTTTAAATTTTAAATTCCTTTAACGCGTTTTTTTTTGTTTTTTTATCAGGAATCGTGTTCGAGCAATTTTACTGATTGACTACAACAAAGTCATTTATCTCTCAACAAATTGAATTGTTTACTTAACCAAGATAAACGTTTTTTTTAAAACAGTTTCAGGTGTAAAGCAATCTACAAAAAAGAAATATTATGCAAGAAAAAGGAAAAAAAAACGAAATGGTTTTTCTTTTTCTACAATTTCTCAACTCTTTATCCCTAATCTCCTGGGAGGATAGCTAAACAATTTTCTGGATGTAATTTTCAAATGATGGAGCAAGCAATAGACTGGTTACACGGATATCATCCTGCCCTTTAGTAATCAATCAAAACTATGCGTGCATTGCGCTTCTGTCAAAAAGTGATGTATAGCTACCCATCAAAATCCCATCAAGCTTTGTTTTTCAAAGAGAATTTGAAACGATTATCGACCATTATCGTCGGTTCACGAGTCAAGGCGTTGTGGCGCTGACATTTTACCCCTATCAATTTTACATGATTTTAAATTTAAATTTTTATCATCATGGGAATATCGAAGAATCTTGTGATGTACGAGTACGTACATATTTATGTACATATAGGTACCTACCAAACTGAGATTGATTTCACGTAAATTGGTTTACTCTGTGTAACTAATGCATTTTCCTTGAAATAGAAAAGAAACAAATTCGGTAAGACACACATTTTACGATAGGGTTGAAGCTTTTCTAAACCCTTGTTAAAGCAAGCAAGAATAAACTTGTATTAATAAATTTCTGTACGGATTGAGTTTAATGATATTTACGTGACATATTACCCGGAGACTTAGTAGATTTATGCCACTTATTGAACGAGCTTTCGATTCTAGTTAAGATGCTCAAAATTGCTTCTTCATATTTATGTTACAAAATTATGATTTTTGTTTTAAAGTGAGGGTGTTTTGAGAGGTACGGTGAAATATATTTTGAACAGTAATTTGAAAAAGAGTAATTAATTTTTATTGAAAATATATTTCTCAGGATTTCCTCAATTAAACAAAAAAAAGATCTAATATTTAAAGAGAACGATTACAGAAATGCTTCCTTTTTTTGTGGTACAGGGAGAAGCAAGATTGAAATCAATATTTTTTTTCTATACTATTAAGGTAGTCTTAGAGAATCGTGATGCAATGCAAAGCATGGCAGCAAGGTGTTAAAGAAAGATTAAAGGACAAATTTAGGCTATATTCTTCTGATACCGCCACATTTTCTTTGAGTGTATTAATGGTTAATATCATCTACCAAATGAATCATTCCAGCGTAGAGAATTACAGATAACTATAAAGAGACTAACACTTTCTTTCGTGGATACCTTTACTCAGGATTATTTTATGGATTCATGAATTTTGGTCAATACCTCTTTTACTTTTTTATTTTTATTCTTTTCACCTTTTTTCTAATTTATAAAGTTCTTGATCTTGTAGTACAAACATGTACACTAAATAAATGAATTGGAATTTATTTTTTGACACTCATTAAATTATTATTAAATAAAAGCGTGTTTAAAAAAAAAACGTCTTTTTTTATTTTATTTCATTCTTTTACGCAAAGCCTATCTAAAAGGAAACCACTTAAAATGACATATTCGGCTCAAAACATAATTTACTCTTTTAAGTGAAGTGTTGTTTACCTTCGGTTTCCTTTATACCTTTGCCGTCGTCAGAAGTGCAAGAAATAAATTATGTGAGTGATATTTTGCAAAAGAAAGTAGTCTAGTTTTTATGCGTTTCAAAACCTTTTCTATTTTAGACTTTGTTACACAAATATGAGACCTAAATAATTTCTATTTTATATCCTGCAGTAGTTAAAACCCCAAAATAATGCCATTACTAATTTCAAATTTTGTTGTTCTGAACATTAAAATTATAAAAATATATAACGCTGCAGATATTCGCAAAATAACATACACAGAAGGAGGGCAAAATAATAAACAATGCATTGCGTGTGTCATTTTGACCAGCAGTCATCGAATATGAGTGTTATATTATGTAATACCTTCCTATAAATGTTTTCCTTTTATTAATGTAAGTAGGTTGAAATTCATCAAAACAAGCTTAGTATGCCATCAGAAAATGAATCAAAATGATATTTTAAAAAATTATGTTATTTAACCAAACCTTTTATTTTACACAATCCCAATTTAAAGGATTTTGAAATAACTTTTTCTTTCAAATGAAATATCTTTATTTTGTTTTATATCTAGAATCGAACTTTCTCATATAAAATCGGAAATGAAAACGAATGTCATTTTAGACGATTTTCCACCACTAATAAATAAATTGTCTATTCTGAAAACGAGAGTGGGAAGTATAGGGGAATTATGTATAAACCGTTAGATTCCTCGAAGTATTGATTTGAAAAATTGTAAAACATGTGAATTTAGATGTTTCAAAATATTAAATTCTTTAACCTACTTAAGCGCACTAGCAAAATCACACAAGTTGGCGCATGGAGTGACCCCAATTTCTTTCTAGAAATTTAAGTGAGCCACAAAATATTCAAAAACAAAAACAATGTAGTTCGATAATCAAATTTTATTGTCCTAACAAAGACTGAAAAACAAATAACTTCTCTTTCAGTTAACACAAAAATAAAATAACAATTATTTTATACTGAGGAACATCTTGTCAGTCTTTATAGAAAAGTAAAAAAATAACAACCAATATTCAGAGCAGAGTAGAAAAGCTGCGCTATTCACTCAAAACTACAATCTCAACATAGGTTATATTTATTTTCACCAGAGCTTATCAAATCTTGATCCAACTAGCCATAGACTGGTCTACGGATTTCGAACTTTGCTTCAATTAAAAACAGATCTGTTCCTATTTGTAAAGAAGAGGAACATTCCCAGATAGAATTTGCCATCTATCGGCTGCACAAGTGTGGAACTGAAGGACTAGGTATCAAATTACACAAAAAGTTATTCTGGAAACCAAACGTTGAGGACAGAGCAAATAAAGATGTGCTGCACATCCATCGGGAACAAGTGGGTACTTAAACTGCGGATGATCCTATTGATCTACGCTGGTGTCATCCGACCCATACTAACCTACGGTTCTGTGGTATGATGAAAGGCAAAGGAATTCGTCAATCATCGTAAGAGAAGATTCAAAGATTGTGCCTCCCTAGTATGGAGCTGAAACAAGCGAAGAAGCTTATAAAGTATTCGCAACAGAGGACAAAAGCATTCCTCACACTCAGCAGAACGCAACTAAGGCTCATATATACTGAGCACTACCCACTTAGATATCATCTTTAAAAGATAGGTAAGTTCGATGATGAGACCTGTCGCTTCTGTATGAAAGACCATGAAAGCGGAATATCTTCTGTGTGACTGTGAAGCTCTGTACCGCATAATGCTAAGACATCTAAGAAAGGCATTTCCACTGCCAGAGGATAACAAGGAAATGACCCCTAGAACATCATAGGCTTTATTAGAGTTCTTAAATTCGAATGGGCCCTAGGGCATTTAGGGGTAATGCCACAAAAGATCTTATAGGTCGCGGTGACTACATGAGAGGCGGGAGTCCTGTCTTCATTCCCTCTAAATAATAATAATGATAATAAATATAATAAATAGTGTAAGCAGCGCTCTTAAGTCAACCAGCCGTGGGGCTCTTGAGATCATCCTTAACATACATCCCGTGCATATACACGTCAAGAAGGTGCTGTCAAACGCTGCGCTCAATCAGAGATAAGTTCATACTGGTGCTAAAGCTTCACTCGTATCTATCATTGAACCCGTGCAGTCCGTCCTGGACATGGACAGTAATCACCTCCTCTAGACTATGTGTAAAAGCAAATTTAAATCGAAAATTCCAACTAAGGCAGAATGGGAATCACACTTCGTGCTTCAACCCTTCACAAACCCTATCATATATAAATATGGCTCCCAATCGGAAGAAACCACTGGAGTAGTCGTTTTTTGCTAGGAACCTCACATGGAAATTGCCATACATCTTGACAGCTATGTCGACGTTTTCCAGGCGGAAGTCAAGGCCATCCTTGAATCGGGAAAGTATTTCCTTAACTCAGAGAGAACAAGGAGATTGAAATCTGCTCGGACAGCCAACCAGCTGTCAAGGTCTTGTCAAAACCTTTTACAACCTTCAAACTTGAATTGGAATGTCAAACTACCCTCAACTTCCTTTCTAGGAAAATCGGGGTGGTGGTGCTTTGGGTGAAAGGTTACAGTGACATTACTGAGAATGAAAAGGTGGACGAACTTGCTCGTTTTTGTGTAACGTCAGTGTTACGTTCTGTCACAATTGGGATCGCACCAAAACACCTTCCTCTAATACCTCAGGTTGGGCAGATTACCAACACAGTTACCTTTAGTTGGATCACCGTTGAGGTAGAAATACAGAAGAGCTGTGGGGCAGACTTAAACCAAAAGAAATGAAAAAGCTATTAGGGCTAAGAGCCAACCCTGAGAGCTCTAGTGCCAATTTTCACGAAGCACCCTCTTCTCAGGGGTCACCTAGATAGGATGGGACTTATTGACGATCTCGTATGCAGAAGATGCGGAAAGGACTCCGAAACGGTAACTCGTTTTCTATGTCACTGACCGGCTTTCTCAGGAAAACGTTACAGATTCTTTGGCTCACACCTCCTGGAAGAACTGCAGGAAGCCGGTAAAGAGGGTTGGAGGCCAATTTTTAATTTTGTTAGAGCGACCGGTTGAGACTTATGAGCAGGAGGGTGATCAATGGTGGATCAAAGAATATGGAAAATGATAAAACTGACACAATTAAAACATATCTCTGTACAAAATTTCAGCCCAGTGGATAGCTTGGTTCGAAAAACCGACGGCCTAAACTAAAAATAAAATGATGTAAAAATACCAAAGATATGTAAGAAATAAAATTTATTCCTAGTGTTTAAATTGTTAAAGGTTTTATTATCATACATTAAGTATGCAAGGTTGAGCATAGATAAATTAGTGAAAAATCGATTCCGAGAACGTAAACAAATCAAATTTGCTAGCAACCTTCTAACATCTGGTTAACTGGTGACTTTTTGTTTTTTACTGGCAGAGCTTATGCTGAGTTAATAACAGATTTTATGGATTTAATTTCGTGGAAACTATAGTTATTTACTGTTCACCCATATTAAATTCGGTTCACTAAAGCCATGAGCCCAAAGTATCCACACTCCTTAGTACTACATGATAAGATTAGATAGACTCTGGTTAGCATTTACATATGCTACGTTTACTCTAATTATGAGAGAAACTTAAAATTGCAAACTGAAGAAGAAAAAAAAAGTGGAAAAACTCGCTTTTATGCCTTTTGTTCACTCATTTAATTCTGTCGAATTCCTTTACTACTATATATAAAATCCCCTCTGAAAATAACACCGAGCTTATAACATGATTGAATTAGACTCGCAGATTAATTTTATTTTTGTTTGGACAAATCATTAATCAACTTCATAATTCTGACAGATACTTTGCCGTCGACTTGAATTATTCATGTATTTCCAATGCGACACAATTTTCCGTCTCGTCCTGGTATCTACGGCCGTAGATAAGTTAAGATTTGAACGAAACCACTTTCCATTGATTGATTGTGAAATAATCTTAGGCGTGCACAATGTCATTACTGCAGAGTGAATCCTGACTACATATAAGTAGCGCTGTAAAACTGCTTAATCATTGGCTTCAGTATGAATGACTAACCCTTAAGTACTGCATACCGGCAAATGTTGACTACAAACCTTCTGTCAATTAAATTATTTGCCAAAAGGAATAACCGAAAAATTCGCTTGTCATTGTTATCCTTAATCGTGTTGGTCGGCATGTACAAATAACTAGGGATTCATGAAATTAGGGACTCACTTTATATCTGAAACCAAAGAAAACTGCACTAAACAGGGATAATGCTTTCCATTTTCTCTGCAGTGAATTAAGGATTATTAGAAATTTGATTTTGGTTTGTCATTCAATTAATGAAGAAACGAAAATAATCATATCGTCATGATGGAGTCAATCACTAATGGAATGGAAGTATACTTTTTCCTTTCTTCTGATTAAACAAAGTACGCACTTTCCTTCAAAAGGGAGTTATTAAACTATTACATATTAACTGCAAACCCAACACCTACTCCCTTCACTAATAATTACGGTATACACATACACAAATATAGGTACAAAGGGGCTCGTCATATATTTCACAGCCTATTCAAATATTCCTGAGAAATTCCCTGGCTGCCTTGCAATTAAAGGCTTCGAAACTGGTAATCAACAAATTCGCAACTACTAACTACACTCTGAGGTTTCTTTCAGTCTGCATAACTGAACCACAAAGTCACCCTTTAATGATAGACCACCTGCAGATAGCATCAAAAGTAAATGAATGCCTGCAAATAATTTTCACACAATTTTCCATCGGAAAATCATTTCTTATTGATGACATGTTGGGAAAACTTGTGGTTACGTTACAAGTTATTTCCCTGCGAGTGAGACCAACCGACCACAGGTTTGCCAACGATCAAAGTATATTGGGGGTGAAGGCATTTTTTTTTTTGAAGACCGCGACAAATTACATAGGACGAAAGGATGTTAACTGCAGAGGAGTTGCCGAATGATTTGAATATTTGAGTTAAAATTGCACAGGTGAAGTGGTATCCGTGTATGACTTTTTGAACAAGTGTAGTTGATTACGATACAAAAAATATCCAGTTTAATTGGGAATTGATAATAGTTAAGTAGTTCAGAGTAATTACAGAAAATTGTACGAGGCTGGATGAGTGGAACAAGTAGGTACAGTCACGTGTTTTTTTTTTGCTCATTGTAAGCTCCGTTTTGGAAGAGCTCTGTTAGAAGAACCAATGAAGCTCAATATTAGTTACGAGTAGAACCCACATTTTTTGAAAGCCATTAATGACTTTGATTTTATATGAATACGATAGAACTCAACTCTTCAGAAGATATACAATTTTAGAAATAGAGATAATAAGAAGCAAAGCGCCATAGTACAGATCTGGCAGAAATATAAGAAAACTGATAATTATTTTTCGAAGATGTCCAGATAATAATTGGCTATATGGAGCAGAGATCTGGAGCCTTCAAGCCCGTTTCCGATTGAAAACAAGTTTGGCAAAAATTGGTAAAGTCTAACCTCAAAATTGTTTGAAAAATCAAAACAACTTTGGTGTAGAAATGTCATACATATTTTGTAATATTGCTTACAGCAAATCAAGAAACACAGTTAAGGTCTTTTTTAATACTAGCTATTCCAAGGTTTGTATCGAGTCGTTAATTAGTCTTATATTCCCCACCGTCGAAGAATTTGAAGCATTTTAATCAAACCAACATTTTTCTGATTCCTGAACAGAGGAAAATAACGATTCAGTGGAAAATTGGGAGTGTTGCTGAAAAGGCATAAGTTCCCAGCATAGCTAGCAAGTAACTGGTAGATCAAAAAATATTTAAAAAAAAATTCAAGGTTTATTGAAGAGAATTTGGTGAGATTCCGTCCTTCTCATTTTAGAGGATGGTACAAAAAATGCCTAGTGGATTATTTCTAAATCATAATATTCTTGAAGTAAAAATCCTGCTTTGAGATATTATAATTTATTTAGCAATGATATCATTACTAGAGCCAGTGACAGCTATACTACTAGAAACCCTTTCACCAAAACCTTCCTGTCAGATCTTGGTAAGGTAAACTTTTCAGCTCATCCAAGCACACAGAAAGTGTTCGGTTGTCTCAAGCTCTTCTTCCAAGCAGAATAGACATTCAAGGATGCCAACAACTCCCATCCTTGTTAGATGAACGTGAAGAGAGCAGTAGCCGGGGTTGATGCTACCCACAGTTCCACATTGCTTTCTTCCGTGCCCCAGGATAAAATTAGAGAAATTCCTATCAGGCCCATCAAGAAAAAGTTTTGTATATCTGCATGTACTCAGGTTCGCCCATCTCTCCTGATGATTCATACAAACATCCTCTTTTATGAGAGACCCGATAACAGGTGGCACCGTCATCGGCTGGTTCCAGTCCAAGGAAAGGAGAACCAAAGCTAGACCGGGCTGCAAGATAAAGCCTTTCATTCATATGATCCCCAAGTGACCAGGAATCCACTGAAGCGACACCTTATTGTGGGTACACAACTTACCTACAGACTTCCTGTAGTTCCGCAGTAACTTAGATCTTATCCGATAGCCACTCAGAGCCATCAAGGCTGCCTGAATATCCGAGAGGATAGTAAAGTCATTTCCCGTGATTTCCATATCAAGGGCTATCTTCGCTGCAATTGCGTTGGCAAAGACTTCAGTGTCGAGGACCATGGTATGCCTTCCAAGTGAGTACTCCAATCAGTCTAATTTCAGGTTCAAGAAAGGTTCATTTGAGAGAGCCGTTGGTAAACATTTTTAGAGTGGACCGGGAAATTCTCGATATGTAAATTCCCTCAGCCCATGATTTACTTTCAGGAAAACTCACCAAGAAGCGACGTCGAAACCGAAGCTCTGGTACCATCGCATCAAATGCCACAGGGTTTTCCAAATCCAGCCCACATGTCAAAGAGCAATGAGAAGAGCTAGTCCAACCATCCTCCCAACATACCCATGAGCGCAATCTGCACACAGTCCTTTTGGCATCTGCCTGAATGATAAGATCCACGGGTGGTGGAATAAGTCAGACCTCAAGGGCAGCAGTAGTCATAGATTGCATTGAGCCCGGAATTCCCAGGCCAGCTTCTGGATTGCAGTCTCCACTTACGTTCTTGACCACCATACACAAGAGGTAAATATACGGAACATGGGTCCTATAGTCAAGGTATGCATCCAGTGCACAACACTAGGTCTCATGTCCTATATGCATTGGGCGACAACTCTCATAGCCGCATTAAGTTTTTCCTCTATATGCAATCCCAGCGTCAACTTCAAATCATGGTGTAGACCTCGAAGTTCTTGACATGGGGAGACAGTTGCAGAGTATGTCCAAAGTGCTTTGGAAGATCGAAGCACCCCACTGTCATATCATGAGGGATTCAAATTGTTACTTCTAATGATAATGTTGATCCAAGTTTCATTAAACTTATTCTGTCATCTATTACTTATGTTATTTCTAACAGTATTATTACCTCTCCCGGTTTCTCTACCATATGAAAGTTCAGTCATAATATTCTAGTTAAAAAAGTATCTATCTCTGCCAGCTGATTATACATAAACCGATTAGCATCGACAACAAGCGTGCAAAGGGTCCTAACTCTATATGCCCACTTTTGGAAAGCAATTTTCTTTTTTCAAATCATGTAGATCAATCGATAAAAATAATGTCATTAAGTTATTTTTATATAATTATTGGTTATCATGATACTTACTTTAGTTAACACATTTTGAAGTAGAAAATTAAAAATTCGAGTTAGGAGGTTTTGCACGCATGTCATCGATATATTTAGCAAATCTATGTTTTTTTACAGGTGATTGTTTGTGACGCTAACACAATAAATATGTAGCACAGATATTTATATCTGAAAAGTCATCCATCTTGGATTGGTAAGTCCTTAGCAATACATAGCCGGTGCCGTTGTTTATCCAGTCGGGTTGTTTGCTCAGGCGCCAATAGTTTCGTCGGTAGCAAAAGGTCGAAGTTTGACTCTGGGTAGCTTCAGTGGAGTAAGCGGTCCAAATCTTGTGATTTCAGCTGTTGTCAGCTGTCTTTGATTTCAGTGTATGACTTTATTGCTTGAGTCCCAGTTATAAATGTAAATTGTGTAGATTAGTGAAACTTGTGTATACTGCATAAATCAAATTGAGCCGTGTGACAGGGAAGGCTTTCCGTTGTACTAACTAGGGCCTTCCGTTGTTCACGTACTACCACAAGTCTTCTGTCCACTTAGTGGTGACAGGATACCTTTCCTTTGTACGCGTACCAATTAAAGTCCGTTTGATACACGTTCAACCATGGTCCTCCGTTGTTTACGTACAGGCTTGCCGGCAGAGACAGATTTCTAGGTTTCCCCGCCAGGCCAGTTCACCTTTCTAAAAATTTGTACAGAATATTCGGGTGTAGGACTAGGAAGTTGAAGGTTCCTAGTGAATCTGTATTGCCCTACTTATAATATCAACTCAAAAAGAATCTGTATAAGCGGAGGAAAATTTCATATGGAAACTTCACAAAAATTTCCAAATATTTCGTTACAAGCCATGCATTTGAATTACAAGCCAAAAAATTTTATAATTGGCAAGTCAAAAAATCTAAATTTAGCGTCTCAATAAAATACAAATAAATTTGAACACCATTTTTGAATGTATGACTTTTTTGAAAAGTTATACAAACGATGACGGGTCTTAATATTAATCCCTATGCTACGTAAAAATATGGTAAAAACTTTATGTTCTTTCCGATTCTTATTTGTTGTTTGTGCGCAAAATTAAAAACAAATGCTTAAATTGATATCGATTTTATGAACTTTTATGAGCATTCCTAAAAATCTGTTTAATCTATACATATATAATACGTTGATCTGAGAAAGTTAACCGATAATCAATTTCTCGGTATTCTTGTGCTTGAAACAAACACCAGAGTTTACATACGTCAGCCTAGAAAAAGCTTCGTCAAATCTTTCCAATTCTGCTCTTTTTAAATTTTTCTATTTTTGATTTAAATAAAATAACAACTATGAAACCCAAATGCTTCTCTCTTTCTTCCATATACAAATTCAAAGAAATTATCAAAAAGAGCAATGTCAATAATTTCAACGCCTGCTTTCTATTCGACTAAAAAAAAAACAAAAAGACAAAAAATTTCAATAATGGGCTCAATTTCCCAATGAAATAAAATTGAACGCTGCATCAAACACGCGCCATTTGAATTGCAGTGGGGCCAAATTTTAAGTTCACGTGGCTGGCCAAGATTTAACAAATTCCCCGCTGCGATTGAAACGTGCACTTAGAAATGGACTCCTGCTGTGTCTTCTATTTACACATTAGCAATTATAGACTCTACCAGACGCAACTGAGTTAATTACAGGGAAACCTTTCATGAATTTAATTAGATTTACTTATGATGGCCATTAGTAGAGGAAGAATGGTCCGAGCTGGTACTATCTTCCAATTGAAAAATTCAAAGCTTTCATTTCATTTATGGGACAAAAATTTTATGCCTAAATCAGAATAATTTTGCATGTTTTGGTGGTGATTGTTGTTGCCATGATTTTATTTTTTGGTAATTTCTTAATTTCCTCATGAGACTTTTAGTTCAAGCTTGTGTGAACAATTTTTGAGCCAAATAAATGTGTTGGTAGTGCAATTTAGATTTGTCTAGGATAATTTAAGGGGGCTAAAAGAATCTATATTTGGTCTGGAATATTGGATTTATTTCCTCTATGTCATTTTAATAAATCACATTCCAAAAAGGGTATAAATTGAATACACACAAATGCAAGGATAAAATTTGAAAAAGAATTTTACTTGGAAAAAATGAATCAAGAAAGGTTGATTTGGATGAACCTGATGGTTTTTTGTATAATGATAAGATTAAAATCAGTATCCTATATGAAAAAAGCAGGTATAAAAACGGCGACTGAAATACATAAATAGACTACTTTAAAATAGTTAGAACTAAATTAAGAGGACAAATATGTATGTATGAAAATTTTAAAATTAAATTCAAAAACATTAAGAAAAGACGAAAAAAAATTATAGATTGGAAATACGACATCGCAGCTGTAGCAGCAGCTTGCAACCCCTTGCTGAATGTAAGGATTGCAGAAAATCAACAAGATACGGACGCTGGCCCAATTGCAATACCCTGTAAAGAAAATGCAGGCTCCTAAGTTTCAAATACGTCTCTGGGGAATAGCCCAGCAATGATAGACTCCAATAGGAAACATGATCACATCTACGCAGCTCGGAAATTTTCAAGAGGACACAGAATCTAAGGCTGGGAAAATAAGACATCCATTAGTGAAATGAGGGAGCATGAGTAATTTGACCAAAGTCACACATAAGTTTAGTGGGGTGATACTAGTAAATAGCCAAAGACAACGAAGACCCACATATGTAAATTTTAGACAGTATGGCCTTATCTGATCACAGCAGCACATGCGGAAATTAATGTACACTCCAATATTTCGAGCCCTGCTAACATATGCGGGATATTGGTGCCATTAAATAGAATTTTTGGCAATGCAGAAAAATCAATTTGTCGTGGATAGAATGGAATGCACTAGGCTTTACTAAGAATATTGTCAATTGACCAGCAGTAAATTCTTTGGAGGTCACATTTAATACGGCTTACACAATCTTCGATAAGACCTATGAGACGACTCAAACAAAACTGAACATTATCTGTATATAGATGGATTCACGTCATAAGCCACTTCTGGAAGGTCTTTTATATATAAACTGAATAATAAAGGGCCAAGAATAGATCCCTGAGGCATACCACACGGAAGGGGAAAAAGATCTGAGGAATGATCATTGTTCAATATGACAAGTTTTAATTAAAACAATGGCAGAATGGGAGAAACCTAATCGCAAAGACAGATTCATCAAGAGTCTTTCGTGATAAACACTATCAAATACTTTAGAGAAATCTAATAAAATCAATATAGATATCATATTATTATCATGAGAGGAGCGAATGTCATAAGTTGCTTTTAGTAGAGCTGTTTCGCAGCTGTCATGTGAGCGAAAGCCTGATTGACATGAGCTGATTAGATTGTTTATACACAAGTATTCCAGAATTTTCCAGTACAGTAATTTCTTCAGGATCTGAGTGAGGAAGCATAATATACTATTCGGTCTAAAGTTGGCTTGGAATGCAGGTAAAGTGTATTTAGAAATAAGTAAAATTTTGACTATTTTCCAAGTCGTTGGAAAAGAAGCCGATACTAGACACGCATTAGGGACATGCTGAAGGGGCCTTATAATTATGGGCAAGATCAATTTGAGAAATTTCGGCGATACTTGATCATGACCAGATGCATTAAATTTGAGAGAAAAAACCGCCTTTATCACCTCTTCTTCATCCACACAATGAAAACTGAAGCAATCAGACTTCTCAGAATCAATCAAACCACTAGACGAGCAAGTTTGAAGATTATCACTACCAGGTGCATGATGAACTACAAAGTAGTTAGGTGTACCTAGTTTCGAAGTGATTCAAGCTTCCAATATAATGCCGAAGATGAAAATCTGAGAGTAAAATCATCTAGAATGAGTTTCTATAGAGGTGCGAATTGTTATGCCGACTCTGCTGGGATCGATTATTTTTCTAATCATACATATGAGATAAAAAATGGTTTCCTTATAAATATACAAATTAGGTAATATTGAAAAATAAAAGCATGTTGAAAATCATCCCTCTGTCAGGTATTGATAACTTGGCTATTGAGGACTTAATGCAATCAGAGAAGGGCAAAAGCCATACTTCTGACTCCAATAAACTTCAGGAAACTATCGTTGTTGAAATGAATAAAATTGTCTAATTTCACAAGGATCATTTATTCTGCTTCAACTGTTTGATTTGGAGTACTTTTATCCAGCTGAATTAAGATCTATAGCTACCTCGTGTTTTGCTTCTTACAAACTTAGATGCTCCAAGTCATTACTTTAATTGAAAGTATTTAGTACCAACGAAGCCCACTTTACAATGTCTTTTCAGATCCTAAAAGGTAAAATTCTTTTGCGTGCACAAATAAATCACATCCATAAAAATGTCCTAGAACAATTTACGGAACATAATGTGATCCATTTTTATTTTTTATTATTTTCTTTTTTTTCTAAAACATATCCCTCTGATAAAAGTTCCATATGCTAAGAAAGAATTAAAAAAAAAATCCTTTCAATTCTCTTCATCTGAGTCCCTTGACATATATAAATATGTAACAGTTGTCTTCGCCCATATTACAGAATCTTTTAAAAAGCATAAATAACACGCCAGGTCATGTTACAGGATATATTATGTCCCGTGGAAATTTCTTCCAGCAATTAAGTTTGCATCCTGGACATTATGGACCATTGCAACAACATTAGATGCAAAAGGTAAACATAAATTGTAGGAAAGCAAAAAAACATGGTTGGCATAGGGACATGCAAATGACAAGACATACATACATATACTATGTGAAGAAATGTGTTGTCAGCCCACTTACCTATGGACAAAAGGATAAGAAAGGGGTTGTGTAGCGGTCAATGCAACCCTTTTGTCACAGGCGTCAGTGAGTTTCGTTCTTGTATTTTATGTCCATATCAAATCGTGCGAAAACTCAACCCTTATCCGGGTAGATCTTTACTTGACATACGCACGTATCCAGATTCTGAATACCTTTAGTTTTACATATTATTATTTTTTTCTTTTTTCTACAGCATCCAAGAAATGAATCATTTTATATTTAGCTTCCACTTGAATGGATTTATAAGGATTCACAGACAAGAATCATGAAGTCTGAATACTTCGCTGAATGAGCTACGAAAAAAAAGAAACGAGCTCGGACGTTATCCTTAATGAGAATTAAAATACATCCTTAGTGGAATTTTAATTTTGTAAATGGAGTCTTTGAGGATTTTTGATATTGTCAATGGTAATAGCAAAGCCGGAGCATTGTTGATTTCCTCGGGGACACAATAAGGTATCACTGGTGAAATGCTAAAATCGCATCAACGAAACAGATATGGCCCCCGGACGTTTAATGTCTTTAAGGGATTACCCGTCGAAACAGATTGTAATTGTTTGCATTTCAAGAAAATGATTCCTTTTCACTTCACTTCACCCGCTTGTACTTTCACCCTCTTGTTTGCGAGCTAAATTCGCCCGAGGTAGACTTTGCTTTTGATTCAGCAGTTTGCCTTCTATAAAATAAGGAACGTATTTGCGCAATTCATTTTGACAATAAAAAATAAAAATAAAATAAAACCGAACACAAAGCAGGCACGTCACCTTAGGAACTGAGTCCAATAATCTAACGACCTACCTTTAACTAACCGTACTAAGTCAAAGGGGCTGATATATCCTTTCTACGGGTTTCTATAGTCTCGCGCCGTGGGGTGATTGGTATCCAAACAAGTAATTTCGCAAATATATTATTGCTATTAAATATAATCTTCTAATTTAAAATTTAACTCGTAAAATAGGAATGATGGCCCTCCTGAAATAAAAATGAAAGAAAAAAAAACGTCTTTCCGTTCGCCAGAAGTAAATCCTGGAACTGCTTTACATTCAGTTGCCACCCCATCGACGCTGTGCCGTCAAATCTAATCGACCAAAGGTAATCCTCGGTTGTAAAAGTAAAACTGTAAAGCGGATCTTGAGCCTTTACCGCAGTGCTTGTTTGTTGTTTTTTTCCTCCCGCTACGGGACCATTTTAAAGAAAAACTTTTTTTATGTTTCCCTCGTTATTTACTCTCAGATAAATTTAATTACACTCATAACCGGGTGAAACTTGCTATTTACGATTATTGACGGAGTCTGCAATTTATTTAGGATCAGCCATCATCGTCACTTAAAATTAGTTCCTGATTCAAGCCGCTTATGCTTATAAAGGACTTATAGGACGGCTAGAAATTGTTGGCCCATATGATGCTCTATTTAAGTAGATGTAGTAACTTATATCGGTTGTAAATGGATATTACTTTCATTTAAACAACATTCTAATATTTTTCCGTGACTATCATATATTCAGTAAGAATTAATGGACACCAATCAGATTCGAAGTCTTTATTTTTCGACTCATAAGGCAGTACTGAAGCATTGAAGATGTGGATGAAATTCAAATTTGTAGAGATATTCATAGTTTATCCACGCGATGATTGATGAAGCAGTAATTAGTAGTTCAAAACTGATAGATGATAGCAAGTGAAATCTCAAGTAATAATTGCAATATTATGTGTATCCAAAATTGTTACTGTCTGTTTATGCATGTGCGATGACTTCAATTGCATAGCCTATAATAGTTAGACAGGGTGATCTGTATCAAGTTTTCACTAATGCATGATAGAAGTTATCGAGATAAACTAAAAATTTTATAAGAGCGGTGAGGGTAATATAATACGATGTTTGGGATATTTGAGGGGGTAAATACCTTATCTTGTCATTATATGAATCACCCTGTAACTTCTGCCTGATAATTCTTCGAAATTTCCAATTGTTTAACTATTTCTCTTTTCACTCTCATACAACTTAACAGCGTCATACTCTAGTTTTCCATATCGAATTTAAGTAGCCCAAATAAAAAAAATGGTTAAAATTCCGAAATTTTTCTTTTATAAAGAAGAGTAGGAATGTCGAAAAAGTTATAGACGACTGGGTCATGGGTCATAGGGCATATGTACAAGAGTTATAGGATATTCTTTTTTCTTTAGTGCATAATTAGGTTTTCTGTCTATTATCTAGTCCCAGATTCGCAGATTGTCATGAAAAGTCAAGTACTTTATATTGACCGAAAGAATGAAATTGTCGAGAGTCAGATCCAGTGTTGTCACATCCTTTGAAAACCCGGTGGTATATTCGATCGAAAAAGAGTGAAAAGAAGAGGAAAAGCGTGGTAGAAAAGTAAAAGCGAAGCAAACCACATTTTATAGATTTTATTTCTTATAATAAGAAACACAACCAATTATTCTAAAAAAGAAAACAAAAGAACAAAGCAAAAAAAAACATTCTAATCAACAGAAACATTAATGTTGATTCATGCTGAATCATATTTTGCAAAATTATCAAAAACATATAATGTCAAATAAATACAATATACATAGAATACAAATCTCCCCACATTCAGATGTTTCATAATTGCTGGCATAGTTATATTTATGCTAAATAGCGATATACAAGCGATATCTATTGGTTCGGATATACACAACTTTAGGATAAGAAACATCTTTTGGTTCGGACAGTCGGTAAACAACTTTAATTTTGGAGAATCAATTTTTTTGGAATAAAGTCTTAGAAAAGGTTCTGGGCAAATTGTAGAGTATAAACAGAGCACTTATCACTGCCAGACTTGAACTTGACGAGGAAGTCTTGTCTCAGGTAGTGAAGTAAACGTGTGAACTATTTGAATTGCGATAATTGGAAGTAGGTACAGAACTAGCGATATTTAAAATAAAGTTGATTGATGATTGTTTATGAATTTTGATAAAAGTAAACACAGGAGTATAATCAAAGGAACTTCTGAGTTATATGTGAAATATCGTGTTTTAAATAACGAACTAAGGCCATGCAAATTGTGCTAGATTTTGACCTTTGGAAACTTGTGGAAGATTGGCAACACTGGACAGATGGCTAAGATTCAGTAATGACTATCTTCCATACAGTCATTGTTGTACAGGACTACTTATTATCAGTCCTTCATGTATGATTGTGCGTATTGTTATTATCGAAGTCCATGTATCGATTTTCTGTTAAAATTATTATGTTAAAGTCGCAAGTTTACTAAAAGTTTAAAAAAGAAAAAGGGAAATAATATTTCTATAAATTCTAATTAATTAAAGACTGTCGCAAAATTTTGAAGTTACTATAAATAAAAAAAAGAAACAAAAAAATTGCCTGTCAGTTGCCAAGTTGTATAGAGCCATGCTTTTCATAGTTGTAAAGCCCTGAATAAAAAAAAAACAATTGGAGCAACCAGCTTGACGTGAAACTAAAAGAAAACGTTGAGTAAGATTAACGTTCCATCTTCAATGATTAGGATTTATTAACTTATTTATTTTATAAGTTCAGACGATAGCAATCCATTTATATAACTACCGATATAAAAGAAAATTATAGATTAAATAATACAAAATTAAGAAGAAAAAATTAAAAAGTAAACTCTAATTAATCAGCATAGGTATAAATTAAAGGATAGTTAAATGATTGAAAAATAGCAAAATAAAAATAAAGGAAAACCATGAAAAGGCAGACTAATTCATACAAAGAGAAAAATCAGATTGTGAGAAGGAGGCAAATAAAAAAAGTATTTAAAAAATGTTGTATAAAATAAATTATTTATTTATTTATTTATATTCACATTATTTGCTTTAATATAGTACTTAAAATTAAGCCTACATCTAAATACCAATGTTTTTTAGGCCCACGGCTACAAGGCCATTTGGGCAGCGGTCAACTGTTTTGTCAGTCTGCGCTGGGCCGCGACTTATTACAATTTTTTATTTTTTTTTATGTCTATTTATTACATCTTGTGGTTTTATGCTATTTTTTTTTCTTTTGATTTTAACATTGTTTCTTCTTTTGTCCTTAAAAATATAATTAGTACATATTTTTTTTCAGGAGGCTATCTCATCTATGCTTATTCTTCTAATGATGTTGTTGTTGTGAAGTCTTACGTTATCTATAGAGGTGGATACAATGTGGATTGAAGGGATAATACAAGGAGAGTTCAAAGACAAAGCTCTTATGATTAAGTGACTGAATGCTGAAATTATATAAAGAGAGAGCCTAAGGATTATCTAACAATGAGAAAAAAGAAACGGAAACAAATTTACAGCTAGACTAAGAGTACTACTAAGAGTACTAAGAGTATTTATTTTTTTTTATGTACCTGCATTATTTACAAAGATATTCAAAAGTTATGATTTTAGGTTTTATAAAAAGTTTAGTTGATAGCGGTTATGCTAATTGTTTAATTCTAAGGTGACTTATATCTAGAGTCCATATCTACAAAATAAAATGAATAATGTCCAGTTAAGGATGACAAATTTGTGTTTTCATTTGGATTTTTTTTTATAGTCGATCTGTGTTTCTAATACATAAGAATTCAATTTTTTTTTTTTTTTAATAAAATCCGTATGTCTATCGTTAAAGTCTGGTGTCCAAGTTTCCGTTTTGTAGGTATGTCCTCAGTGCATAGAGTAGTATGGCTGTGTCCTCCCCGCTATATGTAAGGAGTTCTGTCAGTGTCTTTGTTGTTCCAAGTTGTTCGTTGAGTAATTTTTGTAGTTCTATGCACTGTTGTAGTATGTGGACTGCGGTTAAGGTGGTTTTTCGGCAGTAGCACTACTGTGTAATACAAACATATTGAAAAGTGTGGGAATAGAATGTGCAGTCGTCTCAGGTCGGAGGACTACACTTGACTTCATTCAATATTAAATATTTTAATTAATAGAGGCTCGATTGACTTGATTAGGATTTGGGAAAAACTCATTCAGGTGGTTAAATAATGCTGATTGATTTCTACGAACAATATAATAATAGAAAATAACAAAAAATATCTAAGGGTCACATCTGCAAGTCGAACAAAAAATTGATATTTGAACTATTGACTGAAACTGCGTTTAACCCCTTGATTGTGCTTCACAAGGCAACCAGTAATTTAATTTTGGCAAAGAAGAAACCACACTAGCTTAAATGGAAAAAGAATCTCTTACAGGAATCTCTTAGTTAGGAACGCCATATGGACCTTGTACGTTCTTAATCCTAAAAGTGTCACAATAAATCATACAAATTAGAACTATACCTATATAAAATTAAAAATGACCCATATAAGAAAAGAGGACATAAATCTGAGACTGTGTCAGAACAGGACTTAATTAAGGACATAGTTTAGAAAACCTTAACAACATTTTAGAAACCCTCTTAATAGAAAGTTGTCCAGTTGGTTTCAGATTTAATTCATTTCAAAAGGCATAAGTTCAAATAAACTCAAACTATGCACTCTTCCTCTACCTATGATCTGGAAAGATTTGTTTTCTCGTTACAATCAATACCAATCTCACAAGGCGTATCATTTCTCATTTATCCAAGTTCTAGTAAGATCCACAAAAAAAAAAAAGAGATATTTTAAAAACCAGTCTATCTATTAGAAGTAAACGACGGCCTTTTACATTACAGTATATTTTACATATATGGCCATAAAGCTTTTTGAAATACGAAATGTACACTTCCACAAAACTTTACGTATGCATGGCTGTCAGTCCCTTCTTTGCAAAGGGATACAAATTAGTTAGTTTACTGCCAACATAATTAAAAAAAAAATTTGGAAATGAAGCATTTTGAGTGATTACGAAAATTAAGAAGTTGAAAAATTAAACATTTTTAAGGAAGTTGATTTACATATATTAACAGTAAAGGGGAAAAAAAGAGTAAGTTAATTAACTAAATAATTAATACAAGAATACATAAAATATAACAGTAGCTTCTTTTCGAAAAAATTAATAAAATTAATTAAAATAAAAAGTGTTTAGTGTAAGATAAAAGGCGTGAAGGGATTGTGTCATTTTGTAAAAGCTTGTTGTATTCGACATAATTTGGCATTTGATATGGAGAAAGAGTTTTTGGATAATTTGGAGAACGTGAAGGAAAGTATGGTAACTGAAGATGGCGATGCCGTATTACTATTAAATACGCCTATTAATAAAACGGGAACGAGTTTACTAACAAATAAATGCCACGCAAAATTATTAACAGAACATTCGAAAGGCGCGTATATATGTATATTTATGAACTATTAAATAAAATTAAATTAAATTAATATAAATAAAATTAAATTAAGTTACATTAAATTAAACTAAATTAAATTAAACTAGATTTTAGATTAAAATATAAATAAATACTTGTTTACTTCTTCAAGATGTCTCTCAACTGCTTCAAAGTGTCAATCTCCCCTTTTCATTGCTCCTCTATACATTCAAGAGTCGTGTTACACTCCGCGTAAAGCTTTAACGCCTCACTATGGTATTCAGCTTTTTCTTTTCTCAGCAATCCCAACTCATCCAATATATCCGCTTTAAACTTTTAATTCTCTTGCTAAAAATTTTGTGAATTAAAACTAATTTGTTAATTAAGAAAATTGAACCTCACTACTACTACTACCAGGCTCTGAAAAATCACACGACGTTGACGACACTGGAGAAGAAGCTCTCAGGTCTTGCGGGGAAGACCTTGATTCTAGCAGTTCCATGAAATCCCTGAAGGTGGGTGGTTCAGGGGAAATTACCCTAGCCCATAAATATTTTCTTCTTAGACTATTACCAGTGCCCTCCTACTCCCCCATGTTCCGGAAATATGGCTGGTCCCTCTTCCAACAGTAGTCGCAATTCACTATAAATATATTGCAATATAGATATTTGCCTATAAGACAGTATAAACATAATTAGCTTTCATTCATGCTTTATAGTAGTGCAACTGCGGCCTGTTTTTCTATTATTGTTAATTGCGTTCTTGAATTGCCTTTCTAAAGAATGTTACTTGTTCCAAATTTGGGTTAGAGAGAAGCACTTGCGGATGTGGATCCACATTTACATATTACTTTTGAATTTCATCCTTTTCCCCACCTTGTACTTAACTTCCTTTGTAAACGGCATCAAACTATAATTACTTTCCAAAGAAAATTGCTTTTTCGTCACCTATATCTTACACCAATATTTCCGTATTCCCAGGTTAGCTTTCGTCTTCAGCAAGCGGAAAACCCTCATCATTTGTACCTGGATTAATTGGAAGGAAATCGGACTTATTGCTGAGGATATACTGCCTCAAAATACGTAGGATCTAATATTATTTTTATAAAGAATATTTTATTTTATATATGTCATCCATTTATTATACGCAAAAAAATTTGTTTACTTGTGGTCAAAATTGGTGACAACATTTGGTGCCAATCATGAGCGAAAATTAAAAAAAACTTATCAAATCATTTTACTTACTATTTTGTAAATTTTGATACGACCTCGGCGAACAGTGCACATCAATTTCAAATTCTATCGCCTTTTCCATTTTTTCCTTAATAATTTAAACTTCTAACAATTCTCCATTTCTAACAGACCCAATATGTTAGATTCTTGCAGTAGAAATTAAAGGACCTTAGCACGCGCATCTCATTTAGATATCTCTTCCTAGTTTTGTCCATTCCCTAAGTTTTTGTGCTGTTGAGAAAACAAATAAAGAAGAACATATGAAATTAATATTGAAGTTCGTATTGAGTTCAAATTTAAAATATCACCTTTAAAATTAATTATGAATTCTATTGTCGTACACTGGGTACAATTTATTTGACAAAAAGTCTTCAGATAAATTTTGTCGCTTGATATATGTTACTAGACAAAGGGTGACATACCAAATGATTGTTATTTTTTTTTATTTTTCTAGAAAAGACCAACATTTGCATCTAATAAACACAAATGGTCTCGAAACGTTAAAGGTCACAGCTATACCATAATTGCAAACCTTTGTTATACGATGACTGCATCCAATGCTTAAAAGTGACCAAGTGTAAAGTTTTGAAGGCTGTGTTAAATCAAAATATAAATTGATAATAAAAAGTAACAAAGTGTAAAGTTTTGAAGACTGTTAAATCAAAATATAAATTGATAATAAAAAAAAAGGAGAAAGTGAAATTCAACATTGCAATTTACATCGTAACTAATAAAAAAGTGGTCGTATAGAACTACTTGAAAGAGACCAAAACTGTTGAAGACCATTCACATCCGTCCTATATCCCTCGAAGGATTGAAGGAACTATTCATAATTCAGAATTAGATTGACCTCTGATAAAATTCCCTAATATAATCATTGTAAAGGAGCTCAGCCGTACAGCCCAATTCCATCTGCTGGAAAGGCTACTACTAAATAATGGACGAACCGTTTCCATCCTATATTGTTCGAGCAAATAAAAAAAAATAAAATAAATTAATATACATATAAGAACAGCACTAATTAAATGTGTTGAATTAAAATGGAATTATACCATTGAAATAATAAAACCGTTTCCTCTAAAATCCTAAACTTCTACGTTTATGTCACGAACACTTAAATCACCCTTCTTAAGTTGAAAATTCCTCTTTTTTTTCTTCTATTAGGCAAATATCAAGATTTGCACAATCCAGATGTCATCATGCATATATATAGGTACTATATTAAGACATGCACTAGTGGACTAATCAACAACATAATTCACATAAAAATTTACATAAAACTATGCTTAATAAAAGTAACCGCGACAAGACAGATGCCAATACGCATATTAACTGGTTCCCATAGCGCAACGAAATAGATCAAATCATCGATTTACATCTGCGCTAGGTTTGCACTAGAAACAGTTTTACCATTTCTAGTCACGCAAAATTTTTCTTATATTAAAAAAAGAAAAAAATACGAATTTCCATGCATTCGCGAGCCAAGAATACCAAGTGTTCATAGTTGTTGCATAAAATGCATCTTTTTTTTTCCATCCATCTCCGCATTAAGCGTGCCTATACTCATAAATATCCCACAAGCACCTTCCTTATTCCCTTCTATAGCAACGCCAATTGAATAGTGTCGCACACTATTTGATGTAGGACCAAGTGTTTTCTACTATATTAAATTACAATATTCTGATGATGCACCCTATTTAAGGTAAGAGAGCACAAGAAAACTGCATAGTTTTGTCCAATTAAAGGTAGCGGTAAAGAAACGCACTTTATGAGTAATGTGAACTGATCTTAATAAAATACCAAACGCGGCGTTAGTATCCTGTATGCGCGCCTATGTACAATTGTCCCCTTACATTACCACCGTTAAATAATAAGGGAAAATGCAAAAAAAAAAAATATTCATAGACCAGGGATACAAATGCACAGAAAGTCCATTGGATATGTCTGCATGAGTATGAGGAATTACTTTCATCCCCTATGCGACCATCTGTCGCGTAAAATTGAAATAACGTCAAAATAAAAAAAAATAAAAATAAAAACGCTGTCATTAAGTCGAACACGTGCAATATCTGCATATCACGGCACGGAATAGTTACATTATTGAGGATAGCTTTTCTCAATAGGTCCGTGTGTGTAGTCTGGTGTAGTGCACTTTCAGGATAGTTTAGGGTGCAAAATGCTGCCACATAAGATCAGCTTTGTAGTTAGATCTAGAAATATAGGCTACTACAAGTGCAAATCATCTTCACCTGATTGAACACATTTTGTCCATCCTCTTCGCATATATGAATTTCATGTGCTCGAAGAGAAGCTTCCTTTTATAGAAGAATAAAGCAAGTCGGTCCTAATCGGATACCATAATTGCTACCATTGTCATGAATATGCTAAATCATGGCAGTGTAAATAAATTTCCGTATTAAATAATATAAGCAGTGAGATGCAACCTTAGGGGAGAATAGCAGCCCCCTTAGTTACACTTGTGTCGGTTATGATTTTCTGCTAATCTTTCCTCTAATTCTAAGTTATTTTCGGATTTGACTTCCAAAATATTAGCATATGGCCTAATCTGCTGACAGCAATGGAGATGTTTATGAAGACGAGTGTAAACCAATTATTCTCAGTTTTTTTTCTTCCTGCATATGCATACAAGGTTCGTTCATACGTAAATTGATAGAATTGAGAGAAGAGAAAAAAAAACAACCCATCGAGAGTTAGGACAAAACATCATCGGCTGCATAATCGATTTCAGGTATAAAATGCTAAAAACCTTACCTCGAAGAATCACTCGAGGAGACCGGGCGATGAAAAGAAGAAACACGAACTGTCATTGCCCTTAGTGTGTATAAAACATACTGGAGTAGAACTACTCTATAAATGCAGGTGTTCAAATGATGCCACACAAAAAATATGAAGGAAAAATGCATTGAACGTTGTTTTTTCTGTTCTTTTTTTTTACAATGTTCCACCCTTGGTTTAATAATTACGAAAATAGTCAAAGGGAGAGTCCCTCTGATCCCATACCACCATATACACCATACTCCATACCTACTATATACAGGTTAATGATTTCTGCCATATGAGAGAGGTTTAACTCTGGCCGGCCGGGCAGTGAGCTCAAGTGGTTTTTTTTTTGCTAGCTTTGTTACCTTAGCTCTGTGTTATGTTACTCTTGATAATTACAATTTACGTGAACTGCGACGAGACTCATGGTGGAGTTTTGTCAGTGGTAACTACCACTCAATTTCGACCCCTTAGTGGCGGTGGTGGTGATTATCCCACATTGAGTAAAAATATTTAGGGCTGGCTTTTGGTAATGCCAGAGTGCTGGTAGTCGTAACAAATTAGCCTTAATAACTAAAGATGGTAATAATTTCATAATTGATATACGGCATTAAAAACTTGCTGCCCCCCTGTTATCATAAAAGCGGAAAATATCATTGCTACTGTCAATTTGACTAATGACGGAATGAATGAAGTTTTTTGTTTTGCAAATTATTTCCGATCGTTTTTTTTTTAATCAAAACTTTTTAAGTGAGTTCACATTACGGCGACCTGTGGCAGGTAGATCATTTTATTCTATTCTCCCGCAAGTGTCAATTAAATACTAAATTAACCTCAGAGTTTAATTGATTTGAATCTGTTCGAGTCGTTGTTGGTATGAATACACTTTTTGAAGACTATTTGACCTAATCTGTGACGGTACAAGATATTACAGAATTGGTAAGAAAAATGGAAAATGAAAAGTGGTCCATTTTCGAACCTTGCACATTGGAAGAAACCGCTGTGAAGATGATAGATAATTAATTCTCACATTTCGCGTCACAAATTGAAATTACTTTGAAAAAAAAAATAAAATTCAAAAAGAAAATTTTTGTTTTGAGTTCGTTTATTCGATAGATGTCAGATAGCCTAGGCGTACACGCTGCCGTATACTTCACTTTATGTGACTTTTAGTTGATGACAGTCACTCAGGGGGAGGAAATTTTTCCTGTCTGATTTTTTACGACTTCAGCACTTAGTCCTGATATTTTTCTTTTTTTGATAGATGCTATTTCAATTACTTACATCGCTTTTATACCAGAGTTCGGAAAAATTCATTCGCGAATGGAAAAAATACATTCTTATCATTCTTATTCATTCGCGAATGAATACTTGAGCCGATAGATTCTTGAGAGAATGTTTCCTGCCGAGAATTTTATGAATACATTCTATTCCTGAGAGAATGAAAATGAGAGAATATTCTTCAATGGCAGCAAAAGAATGAGAAAGAATGAAAACCAAACATTCGAAATGAAAGGGAACATTCTCATATTTTATTCTTTTACTGTCGGTGAATTCGAGTAGGTCGTAACATATATATTGTTAGGTAAATATTATATTAAAAGTTGAAAGGTTTTCTTGTGATCATGGGTCACTAATCCAATATAGATAGAAATAAATTCGTGACTTATGATAAGAACACTGATTTCTCAAAGTGCTTGCTATGTGAAAGGGTTTTAAGGGGAAATTTACTAGGAAATATTAAAAGACACTAATTTTTTTCAGGACAGAAAAGGATATATATCCATTGAAAAAATGTGGAAAATACACTGAATGAAAGCCTAAACTCACCATTATATAAATCGGTTTGCGGGGTAAAAGAATGAAAAAGAATATTCTTTTCCACTCTTTATCATTCGCGAATGCAAAAGACGTGGGAATGAATAATTTCATTCTCTCGCGAAAGATTGAAACCGACTCAAACATTGTGCGATTCATTCATTCGCGAGAGAATGAAAGCTAAAATTCTCCTAAGAATATTCTTTTAAAGAATGAATGAATTTCGATCATTCTTCTCACCCTGTTTTATACTATAGAAGATATTATTAAATTAATAATAATTTTTTTTTTATTACCTACTAGTTTTAAATTTAGAGCTTTTGCAAGGCGTAGAATTGGCCTTAAAATTCATCTTAAGTGGAAATATAAAATCAGGACATAAAAATAAAAAATCAGTGCGATTCAGAACGAATACGCATACATCGCATCATCTGTGGCGACGCGTCAGGCTACAAAAAAAAGGAAAACTCTGAACAGGAGTACAATAAAGAAATCGAAGACCTCTTTTTGGAATTCAACATCATTGTTTAATTTGAAGGCTGATGCAGCTTTTAATGTTTATGTTCGCCGATGGGCGGAAACATATTACTTTTCTTTTGCAGATATAGATCCTGTAAGACCCCAGTAAAATGGAAGCGATTTTGCTCCATACTGTAACCGCCGCGATTGCAGAACGTAGGAATAATCAGATGTTTCACGTCTGTACCTCAGAACTACGAGTTAATCATCCTCATACCTACGGCTATCAATAGATCCTTAGGAAAAGAGTTGCGACCATTTGTTTTGTTTCCAGTAAACTCCATCCGAATTATAGGTTTTCCATTGACGTGACGCGTCTCTGTCGAGAAGTTTCATGAGACATACCTCAAGGCATCTTTGTTTGCTTTTATGTTTATAACAGTACATATCGGCACGTTCGCTTTCCGAGACTCGTCGACTTCTAATTCAAGAGGCGCGCTGGGAGCAGCCTAGTGCCATATCCAAACTTCACGCTATTTCAGACTTGGACTAATCAGTGCATTCATAGTAGCAACCTAGACTGCACTTTTGGTCTAGATATTTAGGACACCAACTCCGTCAAGAACGCTCTGAGTAGCAAGGACTCAAAAACCTACATATCGGATTGATAGCTACACTCCTTTTTCCAGTTGAATATCTTCGAAGAAAAGAAGATATTTTAGTGAGGTCCTATCATCTCTATATTGGATACTGACTAAACATCGACTACATTTCGAGATAGAACGTAGGCATCAAAGGATTAATCGAAAATGGTATTTAGCTTACGTTTACCAGTAGATTTTATTCGGTAATGTCATTACCTATGTAGCTATTTAAGGGTAGTTTTAATGTCTCAGAGATGATCAGGATAATCTCTTTTAGTGTAATTTCAACCATCTTTTTCAAAATTTCGTTCTTTTCTTCATCTGAAAGATCATCCTATAAACACACAGTACATAATCCAGGCAGTGGTCGTGGGGGTCATGATCCCCCCTAAATTTGAAGAAAAAATATTTTTAATTATAATTTCAAAATTTAATTATTTAAAAAAATATATTTATTACTTCATTTTTTTTATTGATATAATTCAAATTAAAAAAATTATGCAAAATATTTTTATTCCAAAACTTTAAAAAAATCAAAATTTATTTCAATGAATTTAATTGTATGCATGTGATGTGTGTGTGTAGGTTTTTCTCAGATTTTGAGTTTGGGACCCGAACTATGCGTGATCCAAAAATTACGAGAAACACTTCCCAAGCCACGGAACGTACTTCCTCACTACCACATCAGAGCCCTAACTTAAGGTTAACTCCTGACAGTCTAAAATATTTGCAGCGTTCTTATGTAAAACCACTGACATGTATAATATGCACTGACTACGTTCATATAAATACACAGTAGAAAGTTGACTCACTTCTATATAGCGTTTTCTTGAGAGAGAAATTAATATGAGTTTAGGTATGAAATTGTTGAAGGTACCAGATCCGAAAAGGTGAAATAAGAAGAAAATTGTGTATTTTGAGAAAATTCAATATTATTAGTTCACTTGGTCACAATTTGTCCCTTAGAATAACTAAAGGAAGCTCAATAAGCCTGAAAAATTGCAGAATAATCCACTATGTGGTAGAATTTTCTCTATGTATTCATTGTGCTCATGGAAGTAGAAAATCTCTGAAATATTTATTGGGGGTAGTTTAAATAAAACAAAACTACAATTGAAACGGAAAAAAAACTGGGCGCGCCCAAAAATATAAACAAAGAGCGACAAAATCGTCGTCCGAATATTGATTCACCCCATCTACAAAATTTACAATTTATATATGTAATATATGTAATATATGTAGAGTTCTTGAGATTATTACTGAAGTCGAATTAAATACTATAAAAAGCTTTTTTTTTAATTTTATGTTTACCCCATGTCATATGTCTGCCACATGAGTTCTCAACTTTTTCTCAAATTTAAATTTTTGCATATGGGGCAATGAAATACTCAGGCAACGAATCTTGTTATTTTTGTGTTCCTAACCTTTTTTATTTTTTTTTAAAGTATTTCTAGAAAATAAATTTTCTAGCTGAATTTCAGGACTTCAACTTGCCTGTCTTTCTGGGATTATTTCGGCGATTATTCAAACAGCACAGCACATCACAATTCATATTCACGCGTTTATTAACTTAGGTCCAAAACTTCAATTGACAATTTATTAATATCAATTAAAGGGTTTTTATTTAAAATTAAAACAATCAGGGGAAAAATTCCATGTTTTTTAATTAAAGAAAACACAACATACCTACATACATATCCCAGCGAAAACACGAATCTGACGTTTAATTCGAATTGATACAATTTACATTAGCATGTTAAACTAAGTTGAATCCTTCTTACATTTCCACACCTTCGCCAAGGAACGGAGATTCCCTCATATTGACAGGGTATTTACACAATATTTTGTTTTCTTTAGCTATATGCTCTAGGATTTGTCCTTACTTATATGTTTTATAATAATAAATAATCAAAAAAATATAAATAAAAAATTACAATCGAAAAGAAACTCCAAAAGAAAATCCAAATAAATTTTTTTTCAGCTTTCCAGATTAGTCTGCAAAATGAAAAAGAGATTTTGTCGGTAATTCAACGATATTTTTAAAGTTTCAGTAGATGTGAATTCTGCCTATAGGAAGGAACCAGGAATCGGAAACAGGATTGAATGCTGAATTGATTAAAAAACAAATAATATTAAATATTGGGCGTTATAACATTAGACTCGGTTTAGAGGTCCAATCCATCTTTACTTGTGTGTGTTTTATTGGAGTTCACTGCTTTCCAACTGTAGGTGTCCCGATGGACACAATGTATATTTTGCAAAGAAATATACATACAAATACTAGTTATTACTTGTATATTTCTTGTCACTACTTCCAGTATTTAAATGAAATTTTCTATATAAGAAGAATATAGAAAATAATACTTCAATTGGCCGATCTGTCTAGGCTGACTGCACTGAACGCAATTCCGATTGTGAGCTGAAATGCTCTATTTATGTGTTTAGTTGGAGTTTAATTCCTTTCTCAGCTAGTGATGTGCAGTTTTGCACAATACATATTTTTGAAATGAAAATCTGCTGATTTTGATCAACTGGCTTCAATAGGTCCGATCCATCTAGCTTGACTTTTGAGAACCGAACGCTGATTTTTCTATTACTCTATTTATACCATTGCAAATTACAGGGTAAATAGAGCTTTGAAGAATTTGTGCAAAACAGATGCGTGCGTGAGTTCTGGCACTGCTTATCTTTCTGTATAAAAAGAGTGAATGCTTGTAATCATGATTGATGACAAATATAAATATTGGCGGTTGGTAGAAGGTGCCTATTATAGTGAGATTCTGTTTTCTATTATACTTTTTATTTTAATGGTTGTTTTTTCCGTTTAGAACCTTGGTTTGAGGATACCGCGTTTATGTAAGTTGGGAAAACTTTTCTGGTATATTCCTATGTTATGACTAATCTGGGAATTCACCTTTTTATTTTACTTTTGATAATTGTTTTTTTGTTTACTGTTAAGTTGGATATTTTGTTACTACCAAATAAGAATTGTAGCCAAGTTATAGTAAAGATAGAAAAAAGCTCAGTCTCTGTCTGTAACAAGTTTGAATCCCAGCCTTTTGTTTTTTTTTAAGTAAAAATATATTTAAAAAATAGAAAAATAAAAAAAAAAAAAAAATAAAAAAATTAAATTAAATTACAAATATTAAACTAAAAAAAAAATAGAAAAATTATAAAACAAAAAAGAGTTACATACTTATAAGTACAGGCAAGTTTAGCTTGTAGTTAAGAGATAACCGATGTCTTCGCTTCAGTGTCTTTAATAAAAAATCGATCTTTACACGAGTATATTTCAGTATTACCTAAGTAGGTACTACAAATTATAATACGTAAAAAAATAAAAAAAATTATAAAATCAAAATCAGTTTTTTTAAATAGAAAACAAAATCCGAATTTCTAATAAAAAGATTTCAAATTTTTTTACAATTTGATCTGTCCAACGTCAATCCCTTTTAAAGACATAAGTTTGATCTAGAGGATAGTGAAAGTAGTCATCAGAAGCGTTTTGACAAAAAAGCTAAAGTAGCTGAAAGTAGTTAATAAAAAATTCTATTTAAATTGTTGTTGCTATTTTAACGTGGAAGTGCTAGTAGAACAAAAGTCCAATTTTGCACAATTTGCTTTATTTTATTTTATTTTAAAACTGTGCTTACCTGGATCAAATATTGATATCAATTTTGGTCCCAGTTCTATCGAACCGGTTTTGAAAATGGGGTGGGGTGTAATTAGTACAGATTTGGTTTCAAACGAACATGTATTTGTGCCAGGAGTCAAGGAAATTGTCGAAATCATTTATTGGTAACGAAATTTACACGTCTTGTTTTCTTTTTTCTTTTACTTTTAAAATAGGTCAGGTGAACTTACTCAAAAGAAAACAAGTAATAATTAAATGAAAATTATTTAAAAAACAAACAAAAAGCAAATTGAATTATTCTCGTTGCTACTTACGAGGTTAAATCACCAGAGAAACATCAATAGTACGTAAGGATAAGTTTTTAAAGGCAATTAAAGACATTTTGAAATTGCTCTTGCTCGATCAATGAAGGGAAGATTAGCAATGTTTTAGCTCGATATGGATGAAATTGTGACAAAGAAAATTTTTTAAAACTAAGCAAGGCATTTTATATTTTAATGTACTCATTGCTTGATTCTTTAGTTGACTAAGTTTGGTACGTCCATACATTTGCGCAAAGTAGTCAATTGAAGTTTTGAAAAGTCCATCGTTAGAGGCATAACATTAAGTTTCTCTTTTATAATTACAAGCCTGGCACTAACAATCTTTGGAGCAAGTTTACTTCATGAGCACAAAGCCGGGCTTTTGATCTGAAAATTGGACTTACCAAGTGTAGGAAGAATACGAGAAAGAATTGTAAAATTCAAAGAGAAGGATTTGGATAGAGTTGTTGAAGGCTAATTAGAACTTAACAGAAGCAATCCGCCAGCTTCATCTTCTTTGAGGTAAAAAAAATTGATGGAATTTGTGACTTATTTATTAAAGTCTAATAGAATCCATTAGACTCTTCTGAAATATAATAATAATATTGATATATTTTTTTTTATGCTGTTATAGTACTACTGTTATGAAATAATTGGGAGGAGTAACAAAATAAAATATTCAAAACATAAATACAACATTGTTCAACATATACTAAACTAAATCATCTGTAGTAACATTACAATAGAGAAATATTCCAAATATTCTAAAATATGAACGCAATTTCCATCTAGAGCAAACTATTATAATTCATTAACATTTTGACACATTCCCTACTAGAGCCAATGAGCTGAACTTTACTTGCAAAGGGTTACATTTACGGATATACCGCGAAGTACACCTTGGAGTAGGAAGTTGAAGATTTCTGACCAAGTGCAGGAAATGCAGTTTCTCCTGCAAATAAATTGGGGTTTTGCCTATAAGATAATTATAGGAATATAAGTCTACAACGGTCAATTGAGGATCGAAGTAGTTATGTTGCGTATTTAAATACATGAGCGTACCGAAGAAGCTTGTAAATGTAGCGCACCATATCATTAAAAGTCAGTACCAATTTTCTTCGATATATAGAATCAAGCCCGCTATAAACAAGACTATCATAGTTAAAATCTAATTTTTTTCGCAGACATGTTGGTAGACAGCTAAACCTAATCTACAACAGGCGCAGACTGCAATATATTTTCCACCACATTTGAATGATATAGTTGCAGCAAATGAACTTTGAGTTAAGTTGAATGTCTAAGTTTTGCAAGTTTGCAATTATTGCTGAGCATCGCAGATTTTTCGATAAGTACTCTATAAACACCCAACCAATATGATTTTGATGGGTAGAATAAGAATTTTTTATCTAGTAACCAATCGTGTATTTGCTACAGATCCTCATTCATGCGACACATGCAATCCTCCATTAGTCCGATTGACGTACTAAAATATAGTTGAACGTCATCAGCATACAGATGAATAGAGGAACTTTTACAATATGTGGAAGGTTATTTATATATATGCTGAATAAAAGTGGACCAAGGGCTGATCCTTGGGGAACACCAGATTGAAGATAAGATGGAGTAGAAGGAGAATCTAGTACTTCTACCTGATACAGCTGCCAATTACTTTTACAGCTGATGATGGAAACATACTCAAAATTATTGGATATTTTGAGAAGCTAATTAGAATGTTCACAGAATCAAATGGCTTAGAGGAGTCGAGTAAGACTATAAATAATAAGTGTTCATTGTCGAGAGCCGCATGAGTATCCGTTAGTACTTTTAGTAGTACTGTCTCACATGTTTTGGACGAAAACCTGATTGCAACGACGATAAATGTTGTTAGCCTAAATATGACCCATAACTTGCCTATTCATAATTTTCTTCATTACCATAGTAAGTAGGCTAATAGAATGAAATAATTTAATTGTGAGAAGGCGTTGGAATAAAAACCACTAGAAAACGCTTCCAAATGGTAGAAAATATGGGACCGCTGTATAACAAAACTCTATTCAAAATTACAAAACGGAAAATTTAGACTATCTTCAGACCAGATTTCCTAATCTGCAGTTTTCTTCGTCCTCTTCCTCTACATCTTTGAATCTCACTTATTCAGGCCATACATGCTATAATTAGACCTACAAAATTACGTCTAAACCACAAATTACAATATATTTGAAATATACCACGAAATTTGATGGTTGGCGTTGGAGTTAGAGCTCAAAACCGAAGCCAAACTCGATGTAAGACTTAGTTGCTTTCGTCGAGTTTCTCATATATTTACAAATCGTGCATAATTCATTTGAAATTTGTGAAAATAATGTGGACAAGAATTATATTCATTGAAATAGGGGTGAGTTAATTTATGTAATAGAATTATCCTCAGATTATCTGCGAGATACAGTTTTTAACTAATTTATATAAAATTCTTTTAATATCTCATCCATAAAACTTTAGGAAGTTGCATAATAAAAATGTTAAAAATAAAATATTAATTTTCACTATTTCCTACCTCTGACCCGCTCCCATTTAATACTATGTAAATCGACATATAAATTTGCCTTCTTTGTTTTGTCTCTTAATTTGATTTTGTGGTTTTCAACTCACTCTCGACATTAAACTCTTTTGCAGCTTATACGACAACATAAACCCAAATCGTACACCAAACTAACCAGCAACAATTATAATTATTTACTTAACTCAAGCCTCACTTATTGCTATTTTTGCTGTTCATATCCCGCAAAAGTTGTTTGATTTTGGTTTTTTACGACCGCAGAGTTTGTAAACATTGCTTCGCACCATGATGCAGATTGCACAACATATACACAATCTGTAACTAGTTAACCTCAGTTTTGCTATTTTACTACTCCACAGCTGATTGGATTGGTTGACTATGAGTATATAGTATTCATACTATAGTTAGTCCCATCTGCACAAGTTGACCAAGAAACGCATGCGCATAATCTCAATTCGTATTTGAGTGCCTGCAAAGCAAAAAAGTAAAAAATAAAAATAAAGAAAAAATCAAGAAATGCTTTGCTGCTAACCGCACATTGCGCCATGCACTTTTGTTGATATTGGCGGGCTCACGGCTCACTTAGATTTACCCGATAGTGGTGCACTTGCTGTCGATTTATCTCCCGCTAATACTGACATATTCCAGCACCTGATACGATATGCGCCGTAGATTTAGCATAATAATATTGCGGGAACCTAGAAACTCGATGTCACTTCTTGTACGCCTGCCGCATCGTCTAACCCTCAACCACTCACCGCCCGCCCAGGGCCCAGATGTTTTCAGAACATGCACTAGCAGCACCGCTGCACTGTCTTATTGGTTTATTGTTAGAAAGTTGTTGCCCTTGTCAAGATGCAATTTATGCCATGGAGTCTTTTTGTTGCAGCGACTTCTTGTAGCCAACAAATGCGCAAGTATATTTTTGCGTTCTAGTATATTTTATAATATAACCAGTATGCAGTGCCTATTGCTGCTGCCGCTGCACTGCTGCTGCAGCAGCGATCCTTCCTATACGAATCTGTAAACGAATAATATTTTCTTACGAGGAGTACCTATTTTGGTGCGGGATGCGGTTTTACAGTAATTTGTGTTTACGTCAGTTTTAGCTCGAGCCAAGTAGCTGCTGCAGCAGCCCCCAATGTAGCTCCATGAGCTGCCTGGCTGTATCGTTGGCGCGCATATAATAATTATTGCAATTACATAGCTCCACCATGAAATAAGGCCCACGTGTTGCACTTCTGCAGATTACTTACATAGTTCCTCGGTGCAACGAGGTCTCGTCATCGAGAGCAATTAGCTGAACATGTTACATAATTCGCAACACTAAGGCGAAGATGTTTGATTTCTATTGGTTGTGTTTTATGATTAATGGACCTACGAGAGGGCATACACATGGCAATTGTGCCGAGGCCTAAGCGCTGCATATACACCGGGTTCAACTTTGCAATAATATTTATCAATTTCTTGCTGCAGGTTATACAAATGTTCCAATTAATACCCACCCATTTAAGAATGAAATGAAGTGGATTTATTGGCATAATTCTGCCTTGAACCTATTGTAAGGGAGATCGATATGGAAATGTAATCTGCACTGAAGTATCAGGGATTAGAGAGAACCTACAGCGAAAAGAGAAGTCATAACCTGAGTCTAGTTTATTACTTGAATCGTAGCGATTTGATAGTTAATTATATTGCAAGTAGGGACAATACCTGATTTGCTTAGATTTATCAGTGACAAGAGTGATGAGCATTGGTGAGATTATCTACTTATAAAACGGTTTGAAATGCTCTTAGATTAGTAAATATTTACTGCTCTATAATCTCTCGAGTAACGTGAGGCGAAAACGTTATCTCCTTAAGGGACCTTGTTGCTTGGCTTAGCTTTTAGGCCATTCTATTATTTTCCTTTTAGTATGGCTTAAAATAAATGATTCTGGCTTTGAGTCCTCTTTTATGTTGTGTTCCATCCTGTATCAGACTAGGGTATGCTTCGTTATGTTGAGGTTATTCGTTAAAGTGTGTGGTCAATTGAATTCGATTTACATTTCCTTATTTCCATGCCAATCCTCTCTTAAACTAGCTATCTCCAAAGTTGTCCGCTCGAGATTCGTTGATCCCAACGAATTTTAAATGGTTTTATTTGATTTTAATGCCTGATAGGAATATAAATTCACCTGGCACACAGAACAGACCTATATGAATACAAAAAAGTTCCTAAAACTTTTATATAAAAATTAAAATAAATTAACTTACAGTGCTCATTAAAAGTTCATAAAAATTCCGTCAGAGGACCTTTAACTGCAAATTAAAGTAATAACTTTAAGTTCACCTGTCTTCTTAGCTCCGGTATAAAGAAAATATTAGAATCTAGTCTCATGAGAAGTAGGTGCAGCTCTATCGTTGTATGGAAAATTGAAAACAGAAAAACGTAAAAATATTCTTTTCAACGCCCTGCACTTTTTTGAAACTGTCAGTCGTCATAATGTGGATTGTTTTTTGATATTGTTCAACGAATCTAAAAACATAGGAAAAATTAGAATAAATTCTACACGAACTATATTGAAACGTAGACACCATCGGATTTGACAGGTGTGGGGGGGGGGGGGGGGTCATAGGTGTCTCAAGTCCAAAAGGGATCCGAAAAATAGGGCTCTAAAGTCGGGTCCTGAGACCATCTGCTGAGCATTTAACAACTCCTTTTTTGAAGATATTGAATTTCAAGTTATATTTGCTAAAATCTCCACATAAGGACCATAAGGCCGGTATTTTATTTATTTTCAATAGATTAATAATAATTTCATAAACAATTAAATCCCATACATTAATTTATCACAATAAACGTGATTTGTGCCGTTTTTATAAAATTTTAAGAAGGAACCTAAGGCTCGATGCACACATCAGTATTTTGGACGTGCGGCGTGGCTGGGGTGATATACCGGCACGCTAAAAATCAATACACACAAACGCATCTAAGTTGCAATTATTCCATTTCTATTCTATATATATATTCCTTGTGTCAGTAGTACTCAAGGACTTGAATTACGGCATGAAGTGGACACAATATGGACGTGTGGTGCCACAACGTCGCCGGAGGTATATGGGTCATTCCGTATCAAACAGGCGACTTATGTGACATGACCATTACTAATTTTTTTAAATTTTCATAAAATTTCCTGACTCATAATAATGATGATGACAAATGGTCATAAATTTTATGGCATTGAAATCCTTTTTGATGGAGTGCTATGCTTAAATAGGCACTGCAAACATTTTCTTTAATTTTGCTCCAATTATTAGTTGTAAATTTGTGTGTAAAATAAATATTCTGCTAAATTTCACTAATTCTTATTACTCAAATTCTATTAAATATGCGAAAGTACGTACAAAGCTTGTAACTTTTGCATTAGTTTTTTAAAATTGCTTTCATGAATACTAAAATTCCATTTTTGTGTTTAAAATTACGCCAAGCTTTGAGAAATTATACTATAGCATAATATTTTTCAGACGAGTTGAGACAAGTTGATAGTGTCTTCATAGATTGGTTAAAACCGTGACGGGAGGCAGAAATTCCTTCTATTGTGCGGAAGAAAAAAAGTAATATTTCAGCGTTTTTATAGAAAAATTAGTATAAAACGAGCAATAAGTGAATAAAAGTTGCATCAAAATGTTAAAATGTAGTTTGTGTATCCTTTTTTTTTTTTTTTTGTTAACAAAATTAAATCCTACTTATAACAAACATTTATATCACAATGTATTATAAAGTAGTGCAAGGTGTATACAAACATCCATTTTTAAAGATATTATCAAGCATATTATTGGCTTGTCATTATCTCAGACTTTTGACTTTATACAAAGGTACTCCTCGAAATTCACACGAACATTACAAGAGAGAAAAAATATATGTACCAATGCTGTGGCAAAATTGCTACGTCTGATAACTACAATTTCACAAAAAGTAAAATCATCTCATAAATTTATTTCACATTCCATTTTTGAGGCCAGCCCGTCCCTTTTACACGAATTTGTCTGCGTGTATATTTATTTATATATTTCTTTTTTACTATTTTCGACACTCTCGTAGACCCACTTTTCGTCATCACAGCGAGCTGAAATTTGGCACACAGGGTCACGTCGCGTGACAATTGAATCTATCAAAATTTGAACCGGAAATTTCCATGGAAAAACCCGGAAAATCGGGAAAAATCATTTGAAAATTTGGTACAAATTTGATTAGTGATAAATCCGTTTCAGGAAAAATGCAGTTTTCCGATTTTTCCGAAAAAAATTTCCGGAATTTTCCGAATTTTCCGGAATATTTTCCGGTAAAAAAGTTTCCTAAATTATGCAGGATCAAGTTCCCTATGAACTGGCATCATTACTTTCTTTCCGACAATGGTGAAAACTTGCAGAAAAAATCGAGGAAAATTCATGTAAAACGCTTTTCCGGAGTTTTTCCGACCAAGGAAGCGCTTGTGCGTTTTACAACCTAAGACAAAGTTGTAGAGCGAAATGAGTTGCATAAAGTTGCTTTTGTGGAAAACTCCATGGAAAACCCGGAAAAGCGGGAAAATCATAGGAAATATGTTCATCGATATGATTAGTGATAAATCTGTGTCAGGAAGAATGTAGAATTTTTCAATTTTTCTGGAAAATTAAGCGAAAATTTCCGGGATTTTCCGACTTTTCCGAAAAAAAAAGTTTTATAAGCTATGCGAAATCATTTTTTTTCCGTCCTACTGGCATCACTACTTTCTCTGCAACAATCATGAAAGCTTGCATGAAAAATCGAGGAAAATTCATGTAAATTTTTAAACAAATTTCATAGTATTAGGAAAAGTCTGTGGAAAATATGGAAAATCGGGAAAATTCATGTTATATATGATTAAGTTGGAATACAGCTAAAAAGCGCTGTTTAAAACATTTCATTTTGAATTTCAGAAAACCGTTGCAGTATTTCAACGATCTGATACTCGAAAAATATTTGTTTTCCGATCGGCATCAAACATGACTTAAAATGTCGGTAATGATAAGCTGAACAAAAACTTCCAGGCAACCACGGTGCTGACTCATCTCATCGTAACTGCCTTCAAAATATCAAATTTTTCGAAACCTCGGTAAACCGTAGTCCGAGTTATCGAAACTGTTCGGATTGTTTTCGAAGTAAGGTCAGTCGATTGCAAACGCTCGAGTTGTATGGACGCAACAAAATTTCATTGCGAATATTCAAAAATAGACTCAAAATAAAGAAGAAAGAAAGAGATATTAGGATAAATATAAGAAAAATTAAAGGAAAACGGAACATTAAAAGGGAAACGGTAAATTAAAAAGTAAGTAAGAAACCAAAATTAAATTAGAATTAAGTAAAAATATAATTAAGTTCAATTAAATTGATATTAGAAAAATAAGAAGTAAAGTTACACGAATAAAGAAACTCTAAAATGGCTCGAAAAGAACCACCAATGCAACGTGAGCGACGTTTAAATAAATACAAGAAAAGCAATCAGAAAAGAAAAATAGCTGAAACACCTGAACAAAAAGAGAAGAAGAAAGAATACAACCAGAAAAGAAAAATTGCTGAAACTCCTGAGCAAAAAGACGAAAGTTTATAAACAAAAAAGTTCTGTAAATAAAAATAATTTTTACTCGAATAAACTTTTTGAAAAACTGGTAAATCAGTGTCTTTTCAGCCGTCATAAAATTGTTTTAAAATATCTCCATGTAGCACGTAATAACAATTTAGTTAACGTGAAAAAGGCAGAAAGTAAAATAACTAAAAAACGAGTTTTCAAACAAAGCTGAGGCCAAGTCGCATGAAAAAGTAGAAAATAAACTTTTCTTCACAGACAGAGGTGGACTCAGATTTTTTGATTCGGACATTTCTCTTGAATATTCTTTCTCTTCATGAATCAAATCACTTATTACCTCAATTGATCATACTGAAATATATCGGTGATTGTCAGCGAATAAAATCTGATCCACCTCTGTGTGTCAAGAAAATTTATTTTCTACTTTTTCATGGGGCTTGGCCTCAGTCTTGTTTGAAACCTCGTTTTTTACTTATTTTATTTACTTGTACTATTATAATGACTGCCTACCCTTTTGTTATAAATTAATCTGCTTGGAAAAATTTATGTTCATTTAGTTTTTGTAGGGATTTTCCAACTTCTATTAATCCTTAAATAGGCGCCCCAGCAAAATCACTCAAGTGGGCGCATAGGGTCAGCAGTGACCACAATTTCTTTCTAGAAATTTAAGTAACCCACAAAATGTTCAAAAACAAAACAATGCAGTTCGATAACTTAATCTGCTAAAACTTCTCTTTAAATTAACATACAAATAAAATAACAATTATTTTATATTACATTCTGAGGAACTTCTTGCCAGTCTTGCCACATTTCAGAGTAGAGTAGAATAGCAACACTATTCACTCAAAATTACAATCTCAACATACGTTTTATTTATTTTCTGTAGAACTTATCCGAAAATATTATAAAATGTCGAAATTTCAAAAGATATACCTAACAAAACTTACGTGACGAAAAAATTACGTAAGTGATCGCATGAGGTTACATTTCACTGCAATACAAAAGCATGCGTACGTTGCAGCGGCTCGAGTACGACGATTTTCAAAATAGTGTTCTAAGATGGAAAGCTACTGGAAGACGCAAGAATGTGTTCTACATTTTCTCGCGGTTTAAATGCACTGACTCTATGCGGCTATTTAAGACTTCATAAAAAAATTCTACACAAAATTTTAAAAGAATTATGTTTTCTTACTTTAGTTTTGTTCATTGAAGGCTATATTGAGATTTTATTACCCTTTTGTATTTTATGGAATGCAAATCAATTTATCATATATGCATGTATATCATAAATAAACGTATGTGTTTTATATTTCCAATATTCATAAAATAGCCACAAGCATGCGATCCTACTCATAATATGATAAAGGTCAATCTTTCATTATCGGAATTAAAAACAAAAACAAAATTTAGGCTATTAGTGATAGCTGGTAAGGCTTTTATTCCATAAATATGTGATTTGTACTCATACCGTTAAAACTTTAAAATTTTGTAAATTTCCTTATTGTCACTTAATATAAAAAATGTCTTTCGTGGTGAGTAAAAAAGTTAAGAAATATACTTACAATTAATGAAACAATAGAATTTTTATATCTTATGGTCGTTCTGTGTAATGCAAATCGAAATGTAACGAACGTTTTGAATGAATAAATAATGTTATTAGGAATGTTCCAATGGAACTTTGTTTTAATTGTAAAACTTTGACATATACATACTAACGCGAAACTGATGCATTCGTCCGTAAATCCAGCAACTACGTACTTTTCACCGATTTCCTTTCGTGTAATACTAATGGGAGAAATTATGATGAATTTTTGTCGTAAGTTAATTTTTGAAATTAACTTTTCAGTAGTTTTTTCTAAGCTGTTCTATTGTACGAAATATTCTGTTTATAGTAATTATGCCTCGCATTTGTTGCCCCGCCAATCCATTTGCGAATCTTCACGTCCGCTGCTATGCTCCACTTATGAGAGCGACTGTGTGGGTAGAGGGAATCATAATTTCATATTCAGAAATATTTTAAAAATTTTTAAATGAAAAAAAAAACAATATAATAACAATAAACTCGTGTTTGTATAGTAGTAGTATTTCAGTCACAACAAATGCATGCAAACAATAACACGTTGCACGCACAACCAAATGAACTTAATGTTAACAGCATTAAACATAGATGTAATAAATATACCTATGCAAACGTACACAGCAAATCCCTTTTCAAAGGAATTCATGGATACCTTAAGTGAGAAATCATCTAAATCAACTCATCATTCACAAGTATACATGGCATAGGAAAAGGCGGGAATCATTCAGGTAAATCACAAATAACAGTATTAAAAATAAGTAACTGATTCCCGTGATGAATTTCACGAAATACACTTTTTACCATAAAAACATTACAAATAATAACTTGGGCGCAGTTGACATTACGCGTATAAATATTTACGTCAAACTTCATATTCTCGCGATGACGTTTAAACTGCCACCCCGGGACAAAATTAGAGCTCGAATCAAATAGTCGCGTTCATTTAACGATATCTTTACGCATTACGGGTATTTCGTGATTTTAATAAATTACCTTTACATCAATGAGTACGAAAAAGACCCAAAAGATATAAAAAGAACAAATAGCAGAATGAACACTATGGCAGGAATTCATTAAGTTGAAATAAAACATGGCGAATCGATAAGTTATGGCACAATTTACAAAACTTATCAAAATTACTCGAATTTAAAATAGATTTCTATAGGAAATATATCAAAAAATGCATTTTGTAATTTGACATCAAATGAGAATAAATTGATTTCATGTTTTAATTAAATTCAGTAAAATATTTGAGAAATTAAAAATACGGATAGTAAAATTGAAACAAATGTGGCTATAAAAAGTGGAGTCATTCTAGTTGTCAAAGTTCAAACACATGCCACACATTCCCACTTACTTGTAATTTTACTTCATCAGCACTAAGAAAATTTTCATCAGCAACAAGTATTACAAGGATTCATCATCAAGCAGATTACTTTTCATCAGCTATAAGTACCACAAAGACTATAAAGGGCAAAATTTGTAATTAATTTAATTATCAATTTGTGTAAATGTATGCCAAATTTTGGTTAAGATCTTTGCATGAATTTAACAGGAACGATTGGTCAAATATTTAAAATTTATTTAATTTCAGAAATTTGTCTTCTTTATTGCATTTTATTCTTCACTCAGTCAAATTGAATTTCAAAAATTATTTATCGGGCGAAAATGTGTCAAGTAAGGACATCTTCACACAACGTAATAATTTGAACTAAGCACGAATTTCTTTTCTGTTTTTCAGCAAAGTTATTTAGCTTTAGAGATATTTAGGTTTATTTAAGGCAATTATTATATGAATTAATATTAACATAACTATGTTGTTTTCTAATTTGAGTTAGGTTGGTAATGTAAAATTGAATGAACTACATTAAAACTTAGCATTTTCTTTTATTATTATTGAATATTTAAGCCAAACAATAGTTTTTAAAAAATTGAGTGATAACCCAAGTGTAATTTCTTTCAAGCCTATACTCCACCACTATTTTTATTTTCAGTGGACATCAGATTGCTATTTATTACAGCGGTAATAATTATACCCAATCTTGAGCCACTCGATAAATCCAGTTCATCACGAAGCAGCATGAAATTGCCAAATTGACATAAGCTGTCACCAGACACATTTCAGATATATTCTCAAATATTACTCACAATCAATGCTCCACAGATCTATTTCATATACCAGTCCTTACGAAAGGATTTATAGGATTATAGGAAGCTATTTTGAAGGGCCTTTAAAAAGACCGAATTCAACTGAAAGTCCATTTAAATTTCTGATGATTAGTAAGCTTTTTCCCATGATAAGATTACTGACGAGACTTCAATCTTAATTTCTACATTAAAAACTGAGAGCTTCGGAGGGCGGAGAAAAATATATTTTTCTTCTTTTACAAATCTTTCGAACGGTCTTTGGAAAAACGTGTTGCGTGTTGTATAAAACATTTTCAATGATTGGATCTTTTCCGATAGAAAGTCGTTTTAAGGTTATGTTGAAATGGAGAAATTAGACAATTTTATATTGCAGTTGCCGACTTTTGGCTAGATAGGTGACTAAATACAAGGGTCTAAATCTTAAGATTATCCAAAATGCAATAGATAAACATCTACTCTACTAAAAATTGTACATCTCATTTAGTAAGGCTTCTTTCAGGTGTCCCCCAGGGATCTATTCTGGGGCCAATTCTATTCTATATGTACATTATTGATATTGAGCTAAGTGTAACTAGAACTTCAATTCAGCTTTATGCCGATGATGTTCAATTATTTCTG
This sequence comes from Dioctria linearis, assembly GCA_963930735.1. Classification (NCBI taxonomy): domain Eukaryota; kingdom Metazoa; phylum Arthropoda; class Insecta; order Diptera; family Asilidae; genus Dioctria; species Dioctria linearis. The sequence goes on from OZ005743.1 coordinate 163,121,176, forward strand.
TCATCTCAGTTAAATAGGCTACAAGATTGTGTTACCATACTTAATGAAGATATTTCTTGTTTGGCCGCTTGGGCCAATTTATAAGAATTCGATTGATAGATCCTAAAAGCCTCTGGTCCTACTCAATAGGTCCCCTATTCCCTTTCAACATACCTACAGTTAATAATCTTGGTATTATTTTCAATAAGGAACTAAAGTGGAGTGAGCATACTAATGGACTTACAGCTAAGATATACGGTGGCTTATGTTCACTATGGCAGCAGGCAAGATATACACCACCTGCCTTGCGTAAAAAGCTCATTATTAGTCTAATAATCCCTCTGATTACTTATGCAGATGTGGTCTATTGCCCACTCGACTATAGAAGCAGATTTAAACTGAATGTTGTTTATAATTCTTGCCCTCGTTATGTATATGATATTTTAAATAGATATCCCATTGTGTCTGTGACGCCTTTGGCAAAAAGTATTTTGAATTGGACCTTGGAAAATTACCTTAAATATCGCGAACTCCTGTACATTTTTAAAATAATTCATAACTTTTTACCTGAATATCTCCTTGCTAAAATTGAATTTCCTCAATCTCCGCGCTCGAATCAACTTGTAGTTTCACGCCATTTAACTGGTTTTAGTGCTAAGAGCTTTTTCATCTATGGCATCCAACTTTGGACTTCTATGCCGATTTCCATTAAACGTCATGGTGCTTTCTGCTGGTTCGAACAATCAGTTTTTCAGTATTTTCGAATTTACATATAATTCATTGTAATTTTGCAATTTTTTCAACTTGGTATATTCATCTCCACATTTCTTATTTCATATACATATGTATATATATATTTTTTTTCTATCTTTTTTAATTTCCTTGGATTATAGGATCAATGTGAATTTAATTTTAAATTTTAGTTTTAAAGGTTTTATATTTTTTCTCTTCTTACATAATTTTTTCTCCACTTATTGTTATTATTATTAAGAGTAAACACAGGAAAACCAGTTTGTACTCATGTGTGTTTTAAATGAAGAGCTTATTATTATTATTATTATTACTCCAGTCAGGCTATGGCTGTTGACTGTAAGAAATAGCAGCTTCTCCAGCTACCTAGAAGTAATTACTTTTTTTTTAAATAGGGAAGTTTACACCATGTAAAAGAATAAAAAAAAAGAAAATGAACTTAAGGCGGAAACGCGTTCCATTAGCGCGCAACTTTAGCTAGTACAGAATACATACTAATGTAAGCCAGATTTGTGATCTGTTTTTATAGGAAATTCCATTTTTCCCATAAACGAAAAATTTTCAACAACTTTGGCACATAGGATGTATTACTACTTCCTGAATTTTAAGACTAACTAAAAGATATAAAGTCAACTCTTCACAAATCCTTGATTTTTAGACTGAAAGGAATATTGTTAGATTTGTTTTTTTTTTATGACATGAATTTATTTACGCCTAACTTAATTTTAGGAATTCGATGTTTAGAGGAAGTGATTTGGGAAAAAAACAAAAACAAAACAAAAAACAAAAATTATTGACACTTGAGTCAATTAAGGTAAAACTAGAATAAATTTAAAAATTGGAAAATGCAATTAAATAGAAATGTAAATAAAAAAAATTTAAGAAAATATAAAAGTAGATGTGAGTAAAATTAAAAAAATCTAAAAATTTAAACAAAATTTAATGTCGCTGCAGAATTTGTTCAGCAGCAACAATAAATGTTGCTAAAAATTAAGTTAAATTTACTGCAATTACCAAACATAATTACATTCACCATTTCCTAACAAGTTTCGACATCTCTTCTTCGTCGATTGGCAATAAATTTCTTTTTTATATAAAAAATTCGCCTTATACAAAAGGGGAAGAAAAAATTATATTCAATATTAACATTTAATTTTTTATACAAAACTACATGAGGAATTATAGTATCCCTGAGTTTTATAATTTAAATGTAGCTGGTATGGGATATTAAAACAAGTTTTCTTCTTTTCACTAACGTTTCCCGATGTATTTCAACGCTTCTCCAGGGCTATAAAAATACATAACAACGAAATAATTTGACAATAAATAGGAATTATAATAATTATTATGAAAATTACACATTAAAAAGATTAAACAAATTGTAAGGAGCATCCAAAATATCTAAACAATTTTTCGGCTGTCAGATAGCATCCTAGATAAAAACAGATAGTCCTGTACTGGTATAACAAAGTGGGAGCAAGTCTTTATCAAAACTAGAATAACATCAATCTCTTTTATCATCACTCATTATAGTGTTTTTGTATGATTTTAATAGTGTCATATAGACTGGATTTACGTTTAAAGTATCAGTCCGACAATTAATGTTCATGTTGTCATTGATCTGTATGTGTATCATTTCACTAATATTCCGTTTGTACCAATTATTTTCATAGTCCACGATGTTTGTATTATCAAAATCAAAAGCATGGTCTCTCTCTTCGACATAGTGCTGGTTGGTATTATCTTTTCTCTAACAATTGTTTAATCTGGCCAATATAAGATGTTTCACATGACTTGCAATTAATTTTATATACCACATAATACTGTAATTCACGTGGATCCCGATCTTTAAGTCTGGTGAATAGATTATGAACTTTCTTCGTATTATAGAAAACTACCTGTATATTATTAGAATACGAGGACATTAAGACTTCTAATTTATAAGACATCGGTGTCATAAACGGTAGTCTAATAAATTTTTTATTTTGAATCTGTAGATTATTAGTTGTATTAACGTTATGGATGTTAGTATTCGTTACATCATATTGATTAATTACTCTATTAATGAAAAATTTGGGGTAGTTATTTATCAACAGAATTGGCTTAATATTTATAATATTCTTTTATATATAATATTGCGAGTATATATTGATTTAATGCCTTACTGTTGTCAAATGAGTTCTTTGTTATGTATTTTTACAGCCCTCAAGAAGCGCTGAAATACAACGAGAGACGTTGGTGAAAAGAAGAAAACTTGTTTTAATATCCGATACCACCTACAATTAAATTATACAAAAATACGTTTTAAAAAACATACTGCATGATATTACTGTATATATTACAGCATATAGTATTAATAGCAACTTCCATACGTGTGGTAGATTGCACAAATTTCATGGCAAATTAACCGCTGATGCAAGGGTTAATTTTTTTTTTTCAGTATAGCAACATTTAAATAAAAATTTATTTCATTTCATTTTTTCCTTTGATTTCTTTTGAATTGATCTGAATTTTGAAAATTTTGCCTTTATTTATCTTAATAAATATTTTTAATAGATTTGAAAATTATTAAACTTAAAAAAAAACGCGATGCCCATGGCAGAAAAGATCTCATTACATTTGGACAACCGTTAAGTGATTGGAAATTCTGTAAATTCGCGTAATTGTGGAAGTTTTGAAAGAAAAAAAAAACATTGTAGAAATGAACCGGGTGAAATTTACCTGAAAAGTGCTTCCACGCGCTCCTTTACACGCGGCTTAACATGGCTATTAATGGAGACTTCTGTTTTTAGTACCTATCCTATATGAATACGGGGTATTACTACAATGATGGTCCATAGGGTAGGAGACGATAGCACTCACCCACGTAAACAAAAAATTGTTCGGCGGAGGCGCATATCGACAATTAGTTTTCCACAAAACACCCTGTATGTTAAAAGGTAAAGTGTGAAAAGTCATGTCTAAGCACTCATTATATGAAAACCTCATGATCTTTCCTACGACTAGTCAACCGTATTCTTCTCCTCTCCGAAGGTATGGCGGTCTAAAATAAAGATTTCGGATTTTCTGTCATTTTTTTTTTATTTTAACCTCGTTTTTGTTTTAATATAAGCTGCTTACAATAACTCTCTTTTTTTTAAATTGGTTGAAACTTTGTATAAAAAAAAAAGAAGTCAAGTTAATCAGATTCATCCATTTAACCATTTTTAAAGCTATATTTATAACTTGTACTATTTGATGTGCCAGATTGCAGATGCAGATCTTGCGCTTCGATTGGCCAATTTGGCAGAAAATTGATTTTCAATGTGTAAGAGACTCCACAAAATCAGTGGAGTAAAAATGGCTGCCATTAACGAGTATGTGGGTATATAACATTTAGCAAATTTTTATACATTTTTGAAAAGTCACAACAACAAAATGTCTGATCTTGGAAACACAAGATTATTTTTCTATCAATTTTGGGTATGTAAATGGTATGGTAAATTATCCTACCAGGTTTCGCATTAAAAATCCAATTTTCTTGTTATTCGCTTCTTTGTAATTTCCCTGAAAACTGCTACGATTGATCGAATTGGCAGAAAATTGGTTTGCAATCACTTTTCGGTCCTGCAAATATTTAAGCATTTTTTTCATGGACATAGACTTTATTTAAATTTTCAAATCGTACACGTGAACAACATTCCACCACATTCAATATGAACACTTCTTTTATAAGAATAATTTTTAGAACGAGGGATATAATCTATCAAAAGGACCGTAATTCACCCATGTATAACATCAGACCCATTTTTGCCATCGTCAGTCTAGCTGATATAAAAACAGCCTCCCCATTTTAATCGATTAGCACAGGATGTTTGAATGTGTTTTATGTCTCTTTTTTAGATCACGACATATTTTCATTTAAAAAGTCGATACAAATATGGGGGTGACTCTGATCTTTTGTCGAAGCTTAGTCGTATATTTTAGTAACATATTTTGACATTTCACCACACATTTGCCGTATTTTTATATTCACCATAGTCATTTTCATTTATAATTTTCGTCAACCACAAAATAAACTAAAATGAATTTGCAATGATTAAAAATCAGAATATGTGGCTAAGGCAAGTGCCAGAATAAACTATTGGTGTGTTGATGTAGTGATGATGAAGTTTTAAAATAATCATCAACTGCTATATTGAGAGGACATGACATCAGAAGGTCATGCTGCATCCACGTAAAGTGATCTGATTTTTATGTCACAATAGCAAGCACTTAAAATTTAACTCAGAGAGACTGAAGACCTTTTGCTGCTTGTGTTATAAAATAATAGAAGAAAAATCAAAATAAAAGTAAATATTGGGAATGTTGTGGATTAAATATTAATCATTGAATATTTGACTAAAAAAGGAAGCGGGATGGATATTTGGTAAATATACGTGAATAAGCCACTCAGCATTTCAAAATTCCGGAAGTTTAGCAACTTTTTCAAGTTTGTTATTACTAATAAACATTATGAATTTGAAATAGCGTTGTTTTTAAAGTTTGAAGTGTATATTATCATTCAATTTTAGTGGTTTGTGGAATTATTGCTCACTAATACAATTAAAATTTCGCACCATACATTTAAAATTCCTGTCAGCGAGTGTTTCAAGCTTTCACTTGATATATCGCTTCCTTGTTAGTTATTTATTCAATGATATTAATATACACTTATTAAAATATCGGAATTTTTTGATGGCCTTTAAATCTGAAGGAAAACTAACTATCATTCATGATAAATGATAAATGACAAAAATCAACAACAATCATGATAAATATTAAAATTTAGCCATCATTCATGAAAGCCCAACAATCATTCATGAAGACAGCACGGAACACCTGCAAGTCCATTATCCAGAGAAAAAAATTTCTTTTTGACCAGAATATTAGACAAAGAATCTTGGCAAGTCGCAAAGGTAGCAAAGGTTTCTGGTCTCTGGTCAAAACCATCAGGAACAACTTCACCAGTTCCTCTATACCTTCACTACTTAATATTGGTGAAGTGATTGTTGACTTCCTGCATAAAGCTAATATTTTAGCTGCTAGATTCGCGTCAAATTCTTGTCTTCCACCCACCTCACAAACACCTGTTGTGCATCGCCCTTGTGAATGTGTACAAGAGCCAATACACGTTCGTACGAGAGATGTGTTCAGGGTCCTTAAGGGGATCAACGTCTCTAAAGCCGCAGGTCCTGATGGTTTTTCGCCCCTGTTAATTAAAAGCTGTGCCTCATCCTTGGCTAAACCTCTGCGCAAACTATTTTACTTGTCTTATTCGACAGGAAAATTCCCAACTGCTTGGAAACTAGCTCACGTTCAGCCTATTCCCAAAAAAGGAGAGGGTAGCGATGCCTCAAATTATCGACCAATTGCGATCACTTCGATTCTTTCAAAGGTTTTTGAATCTATCATTAACTCAAAATTAATGAAGTATCTAGAAACTAATCATCTCATCAACGATCATCAATATGGCTTCCGAGATGGATGCTCATCTGGAGATATGCCTACCTTTCTGCCGGAACGTTGGAACTGTAGTCTTCACTATTTTGGTGAGTCTAAAATCGTTGCCCTGGATATTTCAAGGGCCTTTGATAGAGTCTGGCATCCAGCCCTTTTAGCCAAACTTAAAGCACTTGGTCTCTCTCCTCCTCTTCAATTATGGATTGAAAGTTTCCTATCTAGTTGCCAAATACGTGTTGTATTAGATGGTGTTACATCTGAACCGCATCCCATAAATGCCGGTGTGCCTCAAGGCTCTGTTATCTCTCCAACTCTCTTTTTAATTTTCCTTAATGATCTGCTTTCCCTTACCTTCAATCCCATCCATAGTTTCGCAGATGACAGTACTCTTGATTTCGCTTACTCCTTTGACACTCTTGCGGACTCTAGGGGGAACGCCGCATGTGTTAAAAGAGATTGCATGATTAGATCATTGAATAACGATCTTAACAATATCCTCGCTTGGGGCAAAGCGAATCGCGTCGAATTCTGTGAATGTATGACCCAAAGCTGTCTCATCTCATTAAAACAGGATCATAACTTAACCACAACTGTTTCTTTTGATGGAGCATTAATTTCTGATTCACCGTCACTAAGCATTCTTGGCATTAATATTTCTAGTAAGTTAAACTGGACAGATCACATCTTCTCTGTTGCCAAAGAAGCATCGAAATGTCTTCGATTTCTGAAAAGGTGTAAGAAATATTTCAGCCCGTCAAATCTAGCGCTCCTCTACAAGTCCTACATTAGACCTAGAATGGAATACAACTCCCATATATTGGCCGGGGCTGGTCACACAGACTTAGCTTCATTGGATATTGTCCAAAAGAGAGGCTTCAAGCTCATTGGCGATTTGGAAATAACTTGTCATATCGACTCACTCGAGCACCGCTGCAATGTTGGATGCCTTTATCGCTATATGCATGGTCAATGTTCTGATAAAATCTCTAGTCTAATCCCTTGTAGAATGATTCCTGTACGCAATACTCGCGCTGCAAACCGAGCACATCCTTTAACCCTTCAAATTACTTTCGGCCGTACAGTCAAATTCCGTGATGCTTTTTTATCCCGAACAGTGCGAATGTGGAACAGCTTACCATCTTCTGTTTTTCCCCCGGCATACAATCTGCGGAGGTATAAGGGTGACATACATAGGCACCTCCGCCATTCTCCTCATATCCCCTAATCCTTTCCCTATCTCCTTCCCGCCATGCTGTGCTTTGCGTCATAGGGTATCCCCTGAGCTTGGCTTAATAAAAAAAAAAAAAAAATTATTCATGATAAGTTATAAAATCCAGAAAGCGCAACGCTTCTTGGAGAAGATTAGTTATATTCCATGTATGGCAGCCATTCCAATGACGATAATTTATGTCATATAATCTGATATTAAAGTACGACTAAAGATCAGAATTATGCCGTAGTATAGAGAAAATAGAGTTGAATATCCAGCAAAATATCAACACCTCCCTAGCCGTACAGCCTAGTGCTTGCAGAAAATTTTGTACTTAACTTATCTATGATGTCCTTAGACATAGTTTAAACATTTCGCGAATATAAATTGTTACATATAAAAAGAAATATGGCCCAATTGATAGCTCCTATGCGACACCTTGTCATATTTCATGTGAGTATTTTTGAAGTAGGTACTTAGCTAGAAATATATTTTTGCAACACAATTAATTTTCTCGTCAAAATTTACGTCATTAAAATAAAATCGTAATCAAAACATGACACATAGATCTCGTTAAACTCCATAAAAGCCGTTTAATTTTAGATAAATATGAAATTTAAGCAATTTTGAAACTATCAAAAAACTTCAAGTCATATAACAACATTAGCTCCTGCAATATAACAGGTCCCGTGTAAATTTTATCAAAAAAAAATTTTTTTTTCTACAAATTTCAAGACTGCCTCCCTTCATATCAAAAGATACATCAATCGTGTCCATAAAGCAATCATTGACATGTCAACATAAACCAGCGGAGATTACGTTTATTGATTCCTGGATACAAACTAAACAGTATACTCTCGGCGATAATTTAAACATCAGCCAGAACGAACTCGACCACCTTTTTTTTCTTCTTTTTTTTTTTTCTTTTTTTTTTTTGTTCTGGGTACAGATCATGATGGAGCTTAAAAATAGCCACCATCTAAAGCAGCAAAAGGTTAGAGTAAACGACGCAGCAACGACGACGACAACAGAATCCAAAGAGCGGGTGTGCAAAGTGAATATACAGCAAGATTCAAACGCACATGTGCAAGAGTGTTCACTTTGATTTTCGGGCTTATAGCTTAGCTAAGCTGAAGAAAATGGCTACAAAGCGAAATGGCAATCGGAAAATATTTAAGGAAGAAAAGAGACAAAACAACAACAAATCGAAAACAGGTCATTGCCTTAATGGATTTGAAGATAAGAACATGAAGCAAAAAAAAAATGAATAAAAAAAAAAGAAAAAAAAGAACAAAAAAAAAACGATAACCTGAAGCCAAAACGACAAAAAATCATGAAGAATACGAGCAAAAACTGGATAACACTTGTGTTTGTCAAAAGAAATCAAAGAAAAATATAAGAAAAGTTGTAGAAGAGTAAAGAAAGAAAGAAAAAAAAGGAAATTTAATACGCACTCAGTCGACTTGGGCCTTTTCTTTTTAACTTTTTGTTGGATAAAGATGGGCCTTCTCAACTGATGCAGCGGAGGGCATAGGCCCAGAAAGTATACATACGTTCTCTGTACACGGGTTATACTATCTCAGCATACTTAGTTACTATGCGGCTCTATAGCACATATGTTGAGGTGCAGTTTTGTTTGTTTCCCAAACGGGTCAATATTCAAGATACAGAGGCATGGTAAGACCTAGCCATTAGCGCAGCTCTGCGCACGTCTTTGGATAGCACACCACAAGAAAACGATGAAGAAGGCGCAATGGTTCAAGGCAAAGATTTAACTCCACACACAAGACAACATCCAAGACGGGTTGAATTCGTTGCACGACCACGTGGTTCGAAAGAGATGCAATGAAAACAAAATTAAAATGCACAGAAGCAGTGTCAAGTCGTAATGGAACATAAAATAAAAAATAAATGGTATAGATGGACACAGTATATAGATACAGGGTGACTTGGATGTTTTTGCTGGTGCTGGTGCTGCAGGCTGCTATTGCTGCAGTTACTGCGCATGGGATGAGAAACGGTTTTTGTGCTTCGCACGGTGATTTTCCTCATTTATAGGATCCATATTAGGACCGAAGCTAATTATGATTTGAGACACACGCTTAAGGCATGCTCTGGATATAAAGTAGGCAGTTTGATTTGCATCCAATACTTTTGGTGAATACTTGATGTCCCATAGGGAAATTTCTATGGGATACGAAATAAAAAAAAAACAATCTTAAGATCATGTTTACATTATGTGTGTGGGAGATGCCTAGTTTTATTTTTGACTATTTATTACTTAATGCAAATTAAAATCTGACATTAGGTAACTTGCTGACGCTCTTTATAGATTTAAGAGAAGCACTTTGACACGTGGTCGTGGGTTGAAAACGAATCTTTTTGATGCTTTCGAAAATTTGATGAAAAAATTTCCCATGATTGTGTGATGTATTAAAAATTTTGATTTATTTTTATTTGCATAAGCATTATACAAATTAGACGTGTTTACAACATGATGATTTGGAATGGTGCCCTATACTAAAATTTGAATTATATTTAAATATTGAGTGAATTAAACAGCAGAAAGTAGGTAAAAATATGCCCTTTATTTTTTGGACTTTAAAACATTTTTTCTTAGACCATATGTTGCATTAGTGCAGAATTATCTCATAACTATTTAAGTTAATTTCCCATGGAGTATACCAATTTACGTCCACTTAACGAAATGTCATCCCTACAAAAAATTTTTTTAGTAGAATTTACTATCGTCGGTGTTTAAACTTTTGTAGTACAATAGTAAGTTGTTAACTTATACTTTAGTTTGAAATAAAAACTCAAAACACTTATCTTGTCTGCATAGTAATTGAAAATATCAGTGTATTCGGAAATCACCAGTTTTCGTCCAGTGTAAGCCAGCGTACACCCAGGGGCCAATTTGCGTCCAGGCTAAGAAAAGTTATAAGAACTGCTTTTATAAGGGGGTTGTTAAATAAGTGTCATTTTGAAAGACAGAATTTTATTAATTTTTACGTTATTCCTGATTTTAAAGCTAAATATAAAGTTGTGATAAAATTCACAATAGTAACATACTATTCTTACGAGTAAAGCTAATTCCATTTGAATTGAGTTGTTTTAGATAACAGCATCTTTAAAATTTTATTAAATTAAATTGAACAAATCAAGAAGAAATTATAGAACATAATTGAGTTCAACGTATTATAAATTAAAATAATAAGACACATTTTTGTTTCGTTTTTTTTTTTTTTTTTTTTTTAAAGGAAGGGGGACGAGACATCTTAAGCACGGATGTCTGAGCGGCCCACTGTGCTGTCCTGCTAGAAGTCCTATCACCAAAACAATCCTGTTCTCTTACTGAAGCGCTTGAGTTCTTGGTGAGGAAAGTTTTTCTACTCATGTACAGATAGGAGGGCAGAACTTAGAGTATACACCCTGCTCCGGCAAAGGCCGGACAAGAAGTATTGGGTTATCTCAGGCTCTCCTTCCAGGTAGGTCAGATACTCAGGTTGTCAACAACTCCCATTTTTGTGAGATGAGCGTGAAAAGAGCTCTGGCCGATGATGACCCCAACCACATTGCTTCCTTCCGTATCCTCATGAGAAAATTCGAGAAATTTCCATTGGGCCCAACAAGAAACTGTTTTATGGATCTCGGGTTCACAAATCTCTGCTGATGCTTCCTATGAACACTCGCCTTCTTGAGAGACCCGATGCACGAGTTGGCAACACCTACGGTGGGTTCCGGTCCGAGGAAGGGTGAAATAGAGCTATCTCTAGCTAAAAGCTCAGCCCTTTCATTTTCTATGATCCCCATATGACCAGAAATCCACCGAAGGGACACTTTGTTGGGGATGCACATTATATCCACAGACGAAATGCAGTCCCCCAGTTATTTAGATGTTATCCGAGGACCAGTAAGAGCTATCAAGCCAGCTTGACTATCCTAAAGGATAGCAATTTCCTTTCCCTTGAACTCCATATGAAGGGATAGTTTCGCTGCCATTGCGATGGCGAAAACTTCAGTCTGGAACGCAATGGTTTGCTCCCTCATTAGTGGCCGTCCATAAAATTTTTTAAAGCGGGCCGGAGAATGTTCGATAAGGAACTTCCCTCAGTTCGCGATTCCCTTACAGGAAAACTCACAGAGCAGCGACGCCCAAAAAAAATTTGGATACCATCGCATCAAATGGCAGAAGATTTTCCAGATCCAGCCCACACGCCAAAGAGCAATCAGCAGAGCTAGTTCAGCCGGCTTCCGAACATCCTTATGAGGGCATGCTACACATAGCCCTTTTGGCATCTGCCTGAACTATAAGACCCAAGGGTGGCAGAGTGAGTGGGACCTCAAGAGCAGCAGTAGTCTTAGGTCCCATGGAACCCATAATTTCCAGACAGACAAGCTTTTGCAGGCCCTCCATCTTCTGGATTGCAGTACCCACAAGCGTTCTCGGCCACCATGCACAGAAATATGTGGGCATGGGCAAAGTTAACTTAATGTTTTACATTTAAAATGTACACGGCAAGAAAAGGAAGAAAGAAAGAATAAAAGGTAAAAAAAATCAAACTTTCAAACTTTTATGAACAAAGATAAAAAATGTGAAAGCGGAGATCGCATGCAACAAAACAGTTTTCATGTTTTCCTCTCATAAAATAAACCCGCACTTTTATGAAAACCTGTTTTCATGAAATATTGACGGAGTTTGGCCACATGTTGTTTGCTGTAATCCTATAATATTTGAACATGACGTGCTTTTGTTTACATTCGTTTTGCTCTCAGGAGATTAAGTGGGAGAAACTCATGCTGGATTCTCTGATATTTTCGGGAAAAATGAGAATTTTACATCACCTTTCAGCATCATGGCCAAAGCGAAATTTATTCTTTTTCTTAAAAAAGGGAGATAGTGTTACCCAAAGTACATTATTTTGAATTGTCCCATAAGATTTTGGAGCGATTAAATAAGATTTTGTCGTTCGGGTAATCCTACGTTCTCTCGGTTTTTGTTTCTAACTCGTTGTCTCAGTTGCAAAGACGAAATTATATTACATTATTTGTTTCATTCTATAAAAACACGAAACATTTTCAATTTTCTTCGGCTTCTTCCTTTCTACTTATTAGGTAATCTTTGGCATGAGCCTAACGATCGAGGTGTACATCCAGTGCACAGCCCTCGGTCTTATGCCACATGTGTAGCCAAAGGTTCTCACATGATGAGTGAGGTCCCGACCGCCTTGATTAAGATCAAAGGATGGATGCTCGGTCTACCCGTCTTTCTTTTAGACAACAAACTACGAATTGTTGTCTAAAAAAGGTTCTCCTGCATTGAGGGAAGACTCTCATAGCTGCATTAACTTTTTCCTTAACTTCAGCTTTGAGTCAATGTAGACTCCGGGGGTGCTTGATATGGGAAGAGGGTTGCAGAGTGTGTTCAAAGAGCTTTGGAAGACCAAAGTACCCTAGCTTACGTCTTCAAGAGAAGAGCACCAGGGTGCTCTTTGTAATATCACGACGGGTGCACCAGTCCTAAACAATATTGAGGCCTCGTTGCATGAACGTATAAACACAGAGCGTGCACAAATTTATGCATATTCTCTTTAAAATATCCAACAATAAAGAAAAATTATTTATTTGCTAATTACTTTCAGACTTTCAATTTTAACAGTCATTTTTAACAGATCTCATTATGCAATAAAATTTTACAATGAGCATAGGTAGGTATGTGCATATTTGTAAAAATGCACTTAGAGTTTAAAAAACTTCCTCCTTTTTAAAGACCTTCAAAAGTTAATGGCAGTCTTCAGGATTTACTGGAGGCAAAAATGCATTAAGTTGTCATACTTGACGGCCTGTTTTAATTGGAGTCAAGCATACTCTTCATAAAGAGCAAATGTTTTTTTTTTATCGCAAAAAGGGAAGTAGGCAAAGTGTTCTTCTTAATAGTCGCTCCAGTATCAATTAAATAATTTTTAAAGTTAATTTCATTTTATTTACTGCATTTTGAAAATGTTTTGGACCCTGGTATGGCCCATCTTCAAATATTATATTCCGCGATAATGAGCATGGATATCCGAGTCTAAAACTACCAAGATAATTTAAGCATTGAATTTTTTGCTTCTAATAGGTAAATACTTTCTACAGACCTAAGCCATCATTTAGTGTTACTTTTAAACTCTTAACTCGTCTACTAATTACCTAATTGTATGTCAATTAATATTTGGTGTACAATTTAAATTTAGTTCTAGAATATTATTCAAAATTGTAAATGTGCATGTGCGATGTGGACTTGATATAACCGTCAGGAAGCTATTAATTTTGCGTACCACTCGTCGAACTGGTAAAGCAATCGGCCCAAGGACGACAAATATTCGCGAAGTTAAGGAGAGGAAATACTTCATGAGGAGGGAAGTGCGATTAGTTGATAGCGATAATAATTTGAGAGAAGATGTTATAATCAAGCGTGGCTACTTCGGTGCATTAAATTGGGGTCTGTTTGAAGCAATAACATACCTGTACACCTATATAACATACCTATAACCTGTGTTTACTTTCTCTTGAGCTCAATCAAATAAATATTAAATTTCAGAACAGCTAACTATTAAGCACACTATATAACAAGTAAAAAAGCTAGAATTGGTTTAAGACCAATTCTTATGATACCCTAAAAGAATGCCCTAATAAAATTTCGTATTGTAAATCTTTTGTGCAAGTTTGATTTTTGAAGTGGTTTTTCGCATATATTCTAAAACGGTTTGTCGGACAGAAAAAATTATTATAGCCAATTTTATAGGATTTCGTATTCTGAAGAAGTTTTTACTACAATAAAAATATCTAGGATTGATCGTTTTCACTATATCCGTAAAAAACCAAAATTTTTATATGGCAACACCAAGAAGGTGTTGCCGGATTTAGTCCATTTTTGAAATTTTATTTTCTATTACTATGAAAACACAATGTACCAAATTTCAGCTCTCTATATCGATGCGTTCTCAGGTAGTGTCCAAATATTTAGTGGAAAACGAATGTTTTGTATGGCAACCCCACGAAGGAGTTGCCCGATTTGTCTCATTTTGGAACTTAATTTTACTTTCTTTTTCAAAGTCTGTGTACAAACTTTTCAGCTCTCTAAGTATACGGACGAACCGACGAACGCACATGCAAGAATCAAAATAACTTTTAATATTATGCGTGGGTGTCCATCCATTTTGCTCTACCATCATTATTTCGAGGTGTTTCAAACGGAATGACAAACTTAGTATACCCTATAGATTTCATCTAGGGTATAACAAGTAAGTGCTGTCAGCCTTTTCACAAATTGACAAGCCAGCCAGATATAAAAAGGTGTCTCCCGCATCTTTAAACCTCAATTCAGTCAGGCTTTTATATGGGAACACACACAGTCATTTGAGTCATACCTGAAACTGACTGTTGCAATAGCCTTACAGTTTCTCCGAGTGACTTCCAGTAGCACCTCTGGAACCGAACAAGGTTACTGCAAGAAGCCTGATTGTCATGTTCTTCGTGGACAACGAATCAGCAGTGACTTTTCGCTCATATCTTGGTCAGTAGTTCGTACTTTTATATCACTCCCTCTGACTCTCACCGACAGCCTGGCTGTTTCTTGTTAGGTACAGTCCATCTACAATACCAAACAACAAAATCGGTAAGTCACTGGGGATATGAAAACTGCACTCCAACTTGCAAAAAGCAACATCACTTTTCCAAGAATCGTCATCTTAGAGAATAGCTGTACTCGCATCTTCGAAGAGAGTGACACCTAACCAACCGCAAAGGCGTGGTATGACGTGTACACTCTCACTATGACGATACTACTTAGCCCTTCTGTCGTACTGGAGATAGGGATATTAATTGACCCAAAAAAAAAACCACTAGGCAAGATCATCGTGTTAATGATGGATTTCCTCCAATTATGAGATGTTTGGCCTTTATTTATAAAACAATGTCAAAATAAGTTATAACGCCAGCAGTTCCATGACACTAAAAAAGCATAGTTGGTGGTTTCCATGATAATTTCTCATTTAAGATGTGCTTATATCCCCCAATAAAAAGCGCCGAATATCTGATACCAAGTTACAGTCTGCTATAATTCGCCGAAATATGCATGTTGTCAATGCAGGGGGACTATTCTTAAAAAAACGAAGACAGATTCCGTATTCGTTATACTGTCAAAGCCATTCGGAATCGACACGTGTGGTATTCCTGAACTCGGCATTCGTTATATACCGAGCGCAAGCGCTTCGTTATTTAACGAGTGGATTGAACCATTCGTTATGCCAAACGAAGAGTGAGTCAGCTGCTATTTTATGGGTGATAATGGGAGATAAAAGATGTGCGAAAATGTCATATGCTCAAATATCTAAAATAACTGAGTTTTTAGAGGAAACCCTGAAACTGAAATTTGGTAAATACGGTAACTCTTTCAGTTCAAAAGAAAGCCACGGAATTGCTGCCATGGAAAGCTAACATCAATATTAAATTCCATACCCGGAGCGCAAGAAGGCAGGAAAAGTTGGAGAAAGGTATGTCTATAAATTCATATCAATTTTTTTGTTTTTTTTTTCAAATCAAAGCTAATAGAAAATTTCCAGAATTGGAAGGATTTAAAATGAGTGGTGAAAGGAAAATCTGCGGCGGCAAAAAGACATTTGCATAGCACTGCTGGAGGACCTCCTACAATTTTTTTTTCCAATCCAGTGATGAATTAAGGGTACAGGAATTGATCAACGATCGACGTAATTAATTTTACATAGATTATTCAACAATTTCTGACGCAAACAATAATGACAATCCACTTTCCAAAATTATATTTTAAAACATGAACCAGTTAACAATATTCACTTCGTAAACTGACAGATTTAATCTTACCACACTCGTTATGTTGAAAAACTTTTTCACCACTTCGACTTTATAACGATGAGGTTCAAGAATACAAACGGGGTATTAGATTCGTTATATGAAGAATTCGTACAAATCAGTCGTAATTCAAGAATAGACCCCCAGAACATTATTTATACAAGGGTACGGGTACTGATGGTCTGCCGTTAGAAGGGTACTTCATCAAAAAGCTGACGAAACTAATTCATGGTTCGAATCATAATGGCTTCCATTAGTGACATTATCTAAATCCTTAGTGAAGGAACTACATAAACTCACTGTAGTTGGACAGTCAGATTTAGCTTTTAAATAATATAGAAAGGGGTAGTGAGTCATTTTTTTTATGGACTTCTGACCTCTCTTTGTTATCCTGTGACAGGAATAGGCCAGAGTTGATTAGTTTGTATAATTAAACAAACCCAGGAAGGGGGGGGGGGGGGCATCTTCTAAAGCTTTACGTGCCGCAAATAACGAAGGTTTGGCTTATTTATTTTAAGTTAAACAAAGATTTTGTGAACAGCTATGTTGAAATATTATACGAACGTACTGACGAAAACAATCTCGCTGTAATATCATGAAAGATTCTCACAAATGTTTGAACAATCATTGGATGACAGAAATAGTTTGAAGAAGTATACACTCAAAAGTGTAGTATTAAATTAAAAATTTTTAAACTTCAAAAGATGAACTAAATGAACCAAAAATGTTCACTCACTACACAGAATACGGAAATGTCTCTTTTCCGTTCTCAAAGCGCAAGATGAGTAAGTCTGTTTGCTTCAAATATAAAAAAAAAAACAGGTTGCTGCAATCGGTACTTAGAATCTGGAATTTTCGTTGAAGCAATATGATTACATAAATTTGGTGGCATTTATTTAAACTGTGCAAATGTTTTTTGTGTTCCTTCAACTTAACACTAACACTAAATCGTTATTTAATCTACTTAGCTCCCTCGCACAATAATAGCTCCACATACTGATTCCTTTTATTTTAAGGTCTATGTGACACGAGTGTTAAAGTTATGCCAAAGTTATATTCAGGGTAGTATTCAGTTTTTTCATATAAGTTCCACCGGGTGCCACATTCAAGAAGCCGAACAAATAAAAATGAAAATCTTGACCAATTTGTAAAAAATCTTATTATTTATATCTTTATGACGCAATTACTAATATCTTTTCAAATTAATTTATATAATGGGTATGTCATTGAGAATTATTTATATAGACATTCCAGACAGTTTTTTCTTCTGAGGATCCAATTTAAGGAGTTTAACTTTATGTGAAAATTCAAAAATAATGAAAAAAAGCATATCCATGTTTAAAAA
Organism: Dioctria linearis; assembly: GCA_963930735.1. Lineage (NCBI taxonomy): Eukaryota > Metazoa > Arthropoda > Insecta > Diptera > Asilidae > Dioctria > Dioctria linearis. Next base: position 163,138,809 of record OZ005743.1, read on the forward strand.
TCCTAAAACAATTAGTTCCCAATCACAAATTTAAAATCTCTAAACGCAAAATTCCCAAGGCAAATTATCAACAGGCCCAAAGTGTCAAAAATCATCGTAAAAACTTGCTCTTTTACAAAGTCCAATGTGATAAAAACCTGCATTTTCTTTAAATTTTTATACCGGGTGTTATTAAAATCTTTAGTAATTTGTTATATATGTAAGAGAGGGGAAATATTTAAAGTTTGAGAATCAATCAAATTTTATCAATTCTCTTATAGTTATGTTAGCGTACATTTTATTTCTTGCCAGTTCAGGAGCGAATTCAGAAGTTACTCGTTATGCTTCTATTATCTGCTACTAGATAGCAATTTAAATCAAAGGATTTTCAAAGTTTAGGATTTCGAGAAAGGAGTATTTCGGAACAATAGGACTTTTAAAACTACGTATTTTGATAACCATCAGCGATTACGAAAAATTCGATTCTTAAGAAATTTCTGGAATTTCGGAGAAAGTTCTTTTTGCATAGGGGACTTAGTATGGTGCATTAGCAATAAAAAAAAAAAAAAATCAAAAATTTAAAACTCAAGTGAAACAAAATATAGAAAAGATAGTTTTTTTTTCTGAATTTTGGTACCCTCTACGTAATATATATCAAGTCTAGTTCCGGTTTTGTCTCTCTAAATATCGTTTCCCATCCGCTAGAAATACGATCGATCGACTTTCTATGTACGTAGTTTCTTTTGAATTTTCGGGTTTTGTGATGATATTTTCTTTGCAGGTTTTGTCTGAGGAGTCTGCGTCCTATAAATATGTCCGTTAAATTTAGCCAATATTAATATTCAACTAAGTGCGGGTACCCCTTGGATTATTTCTCCTCCTACTAAAAAACAAACATTTAAACGGGTTATGATAATTGCTGTTTTTTCAGTCCCTTGACTTGCTAAATTTCATTTATTATTTACCATCTGTGCCTTTCTGGATAGATAACGTGAGTTGTAATTATTACCTTTAATACCAGTTTGTCAAGTAAATTTGCTATAATCGGTTTTATCATCAATTTCTATCTTCCCACAGTTTTGATGCCTATTGACTGAGAGTGGGATAAGTCCATTCATTTCTATAATGACAATTAAAAATATATTTCTGTAAGAGTTCGTTCAGAGTTCAGAATAAGTGCTGTGGCCTACCGCAGCAGTAAGATAGTACAACTTTTTTTGTAACGTAGAGTAAAATCGAAACCTTCCCTCAGATTTCTATGACAAACGATCGAATTCTCAGTTCAGAATAATTCTTAATAATATTTATCTTCATTTCTTAAAATTATCTTTCATTTCGAACAAACATCTTGTCGATTTGCACTTGATATTTTCGCTGCTCCCGCCCATGAGGAAATTAGCAACAATTCTCGTGTTGTCGAAAAAAACTTCATATATAGACTAAAATAAATAACATAGAATAATTCCGGTTAGAATATGGATTTGATCGGTCCTGTTTAGTGTGGTATACTGTGTGCCTTTAAAAGGATTTCAGATCTTACAAAGGGCTTTGCTAGTATTTCCCGCGAATATCTTCTGGTTAAATTTATTATAATATATTTAATTCCTGTCTCACTATGTCAGTATTTCCGCAATCATGGACACTTTCTAAGTCATAACCGGATACCTAAAAGATCCATATCTAATTGAAGGGAATTCCGACCCATTACCATATTGCCGTTTCTATCTAAAGCCTTGGAAAGGTTAATGTGTATGTAAATCTCGAGCTTAATAGCCTCCTTCATTCTTTCAATCTGGCTATCGATCAAAATACTCCGTCATCACCGCATTATTATTACAAATAGAAAATGAGAGACGGAAAACCTTGGACTAAAATAATATAACTATTCTAGTCCTACTGGACTTCCCCAAGGCTGGTTATGAAATTCAAATTTTCGCCTTACGCAGGTAAGCTTTTACATAGTTATTTGACAGGAAGTGTCGGAAATTGTGGGGGGGGGGGGGTGGTCCCGGGGGTAATTAAAGTAAAAATATTTTATTAATTGAGTTATTTGAAAAAATGTATTATAAAATGTATGTATAAAATGTATTGTATGTATGTATGTATGTATACCATCTACCAAATTTTAGTTCCTAAACGTCAACGCGTTCTCAGGCAGTGTTCAAATATAAAGAGGAAAACGAAATTTTTATTTGGGAGCCCCACGAAGGAGTTTGTCTCATCTTTGAGCTTAATTTGACTTTTTTTTTAAAGCCTGCGTACATAATTTAACTTTCGAAGTACGTATGCTCTCGAGTTATCGTGCGCACGGACGTATGGTCAGACGGACAGACGTGCATGCAAAAATCAAAATAATTTTTTAATATTATGGGTAAGTGTCCAATCCAGTTTTCCTCTACCATCATTATTTCTGTACGTTAGATTTCAATAGATTTCATCTAGGGTACAAAAATGACACATCATTCACACTTCTTAATACGAAATCTGCCTACTACCTCACTGCAGTACTACAGTAGATAAACTAAGCGACTTACGGCGATGGACTAGTGGTGCACCATTTCATTGTTTTTTCTTTTCTAAATTTAATGGCAGGATTACCCCCCCCCCCCCCCCCCACTAATTTCAATTCTCGATCTGCCCTTGTTCGCAGTTTGATATACTCTAATGGCAGGTACTGCTCCTACAGCAGTGTCAATCGTGGATTTCTACAAGGATCTATTCTTGGCCCATTGCTTTTTTGCATGTACATAAATGATATCTTTGAATCAATTTCCCATATTGAGCTTCATCTTTATGCAGCTATTTCTCTCCAGAGCTCTTGGTCTTATTCAGGATGGCATCTTACCCTGCCGTATTGCCGTATGATATTAAATAGTCAATAATATCAGGCTCATTCGTTATCATTAAAAGGAATGCATTTAACTTTACCGAAAAATTACATTGAGGGATGAATAGTTTCTCACTCTTCTTGCTTGTTTTGTTGTTTTCTCCTTAGCACTTTACCTCTCTCTTATTTGGAAATTATTTAAACTTATACATAATTTAAAAGATGCGAATCTATAATTGAATTCATAATAATAAATAAATAATAATATAAAATAAAGAAATTGTCATCACAATTCGAAAAACAAAATAGTACTTGGACTATCGATGATACGGTTAAGGCTTGTGCGTTGTATTATTAGTTCGCCTTAGTCATCAATTTAATCTTTGACATCAATTTGTAATGCCAGTTATTTTCTTATACATAGGAGAAAAAGCAAATTCATTTTTATTTATTAATCACTTTTTGGAAATGAAAATGGATAAATAAAGAACAATATCTTTAATTATTTTATAATGCTTTTTATTTTATTTATTTTTAAATAACTTTTTTTTTTATATTTCATAATTTTTGATTAATTTTTAAACTGTAATATATTTTATTATTGTAGTCGTAGTGACAATATTCTGGATAAAACTGAATTATTTTACGCAGACAATTTTTAATATATATTACTATGTATACTAAGATTCTCAATACATTTGTGTTTTCTCTAACCCTTTACTTTTACAAAGTGTATGTACATTTGATTAAATTTTTTATTTGCATTGCTTATAGTTGATATTTATGCTATTGTTCAATTTTAGATTCAAAACTTTTCTAAAACGTTTTAGTAGTAATGTAAGTTTTTACATACATGTAGGACGCTACAGGACAAACTGGTTTAAATGTAGGAAGGTCAGTTTTTTTTGCTATTCAAATTCGTAAATTTTTCATCTGAAGAATTCTGTCAAATTTTTTTTTTGTCATGAATAAATTAAGTTTATTTGAAAAAAAAGCAAAATCAATGATATTCACTGTGTTCCTTTCTCTTTTCAAATAGATATAATATTCAAAATATAGTTTAGTTGAAAATTATTACATCTGTCATTTCATCCGGCTCGAAGGACCAATTTTAAAATATTGTTGAAATGAAAAAATGTATACCTTTAGGTATTAAAAAATGTATTAAAAACTGACTAGCAATAAACGCAATCCAACTGAAAAATTATTTTTATTGAACACCTTAAAACTTTCTTCAGGTCTTGTGACTGTGGCACTCATATTTCTCATCCAAGTTAAAGTAAAAAAAAAAAAGACCACATAAAATCACTAAACTCACTTTTGTTGGCATAGTACTCGAGAAACCGCAACACGTGCCACCCTGTTATGTATAAGTTTCACGAACTTCTTACTTCTCAAACTTCTTCCTTTTATCTTTTTCATTTTGTTTTCTTTGTTTGTTTGTAGTTCAAGAACATTTTCGTTTTGTATGCTTCACTCCTGTTACCGCTGGCCGCAGCCGCGAAAAACAGAAACGTCGCAGTCTTAAAGGGAACAGAAGGAGAAAAAACAATAACAAATCGTAAATAAAAGAAAATAACCCTTAACATAAGCGAGAAGGAGAAGGGGTGAACAAGGGACCGAAGCTACTATAAGGTTCTTAACCCTTTGTGGATTTGTATGACGTCGGATCATCTTTAATCGCTTTAGTCTTGCCCACCTCCTCCAACTTCGATCGTTTGAATTCTGGTTCTGGTTGTCACTGTGCTCCACCTCTGTTTTAGACCTTCTGCTTCTTCATCGTTTTGCAGAATATACGCAGGAGATAGAAACTGCGGATAAGTTTCGCTTTGAGCTCAGCTAGCGGAGTCAGTTGTTTCGGTAATAATTTCTCAGTTGGTCATAGTATGTTTGCTGAATAAAGATTCACTTTTATATGGACAGGAAAATTATTGGCATCTTTAGCGATAATTTATTAATCGTAAATAGGTAGGTATGTAAGTAAAGAGCGTGAAGAGATAAACTTTGTGGGCATGATTGTTTCACTTGGTGCAGAGAATAGGGAGTACTCTGCTTTCAGCCTAAGATGAAAATAAATTGTGACGATCGGTCGATGCGATGCTTACTTAATGAAGGAGAGAGACTTTTGAAAGAAAAAAAAAACACATGTAGAAAGATCATAATTAAAATTTTATAGAAAATTAATTCAATTAAAAAGACGTAAAAATAGTAAGCGTGGCGGTGGTGGAGGGTATTATCCAAGAATTATTCATTATAAAATCAATCCATTTCGTTTTGGATTTTATTGTCTATGAATATTATAGCAATGTTTAAATTCCCATATCAAGGGGAACTACTTAGTGAGTGTAGAAATCAAAACCTAGATTTTATTAATATTATTATTTATTTTATTTATTTACTTGCATTATTTATTGTTTACAGGACATTGCCTGCATTTCGAATCGACTTAGTTGTTGCATACTAAGCCGACAATTCCAAGCGTAAATTAAAATTCTGCATACGAACACATGACGAAATCTTCCTTTCCAAACCTGAGATATTATAATGCGACCTATAGAAACAGAAAAGTAATGTATTCCCATTAATAAAGAAGGTGCATTAGCCAGTCCAGAAGCCCTCATGCACAGATTTTGTGTTTATTTTTTTCCGGCGAAAAATGAGATTTCTAAAACAAAATAGCTTAAACATTTAACCAAAAATTCATAAGTCAGCGGTAAAGGTAAAGGAGTCTGACGCGAATCCTAAAATAATGAAGAAATAGTAAGGGAAGTCTACAGTAAGCCGATAAAAAATCTCGGGAATTGCAAAAAGCCAAAATCCAGACACAAAGGCTATGGGTTAACTCTGGGGCAACCTATGGTTATTTACTATAGCTTATCCAAAATTGGAGTTCAGCACACTGGTTGTTAAATTACCAAAATTTCCAAACTTAGGCTTTTAAAACTTTATGAAATTGTTATGGTCGCATGCGAACGCACCATTAATATCTATAGCAGCCCTAGCGACATCTGCGGTCCAAAACTGAAAGCACATCTGTTAGGGAACGAAACGCTTCACGTGGGGGGAATAGAGAAAACGGGCTAGACGAAAATGCCGGAAGTAGAAAGGGAGACATAATTAGTCTGGTTTTTAAGAAGAAAGTTGAACGCGGTGATATGCAGGGGGGGGGGGGATTTTGGGGTGAAAAAATACCGAAGAAAAGCATATCTGTAACGATTTAAAAAGTAGTAAAAGTTGAGGTGACCTATTTGACAGGAAAATCACGAGAAGTAAAGTGGCAGTCATCGTCGATACGGGGACGGAAACCAAAGTTTTGCGCAGGAAAAGTTGAAAAGAAGAAAAACTTAACATAAACACCGAAATTGCGTGATAGAAATTCGTTGAAAAGGTGAAAGTTTTAAAAATAGAGTGAAGGAAAGTGGTTGGCGAATGAATTTAAAACTGGAAATTGGAAGGTTAGAAAAGGAAAAACCTATAAGCCTAGTACGCTGTTCAAGCGGAAATTTCGTCTGCATTCTAAGCATATAATTCTACACGGAAAAAAGTTGTGGAAAACGTTAAATCACAAATTATATAACATTAATCTGACAGAAGTAATACACGTAATATCACAAATTAAATATATGTGCCAAACCGCTAAACATCAAAGGGTATATCTGTCAACTTGTCCGTGCGAAATAAATGCCTCGATATATAAATCGCTGCGGAAAAATGTCTCCACTTCATATTAGCGCCATCTGCATTCCATGATGTAAACATTGAGTTTTCTTTCGAACAGCATACTAGGTACTTTACGAAATCTCAAACCGAAATTTTCATGGCACTTTTCGTCCACATTTTTTAATATAGATTTTGTATAGGAAACGCAATTTCCGCTTGAACAGCGTACCACGCTATAGGGAAAAATTTTGACAAAGAAGGAGGAAAAATTTTGACAAAGAAGGAGAAAAAATCAAAATCAGCAGAATAATTTAAGTTGGCGATGATATTTTTGTTTGATAAATGTATTAGAATTGAAAATTAAATATTAAAATTAAAAATCAAAATATGAAAAACCTGCAAAAGGAGGAAGGTTTTTAGACCATTAAAATAAAATTTCAAATTTACAAATTTTATGAAAAATTTAAAAGAACGAATTAGAAAGGAAAAATTACCAAAATCAGCGAAAAAGTTTGAAAATGGCAATGAATTTTCGTTTGAATCAAATGAATTAAAATTAGAATTGAAATTCGAAAAGAATGCAAACGAAGGAAGGATTCTAATAATATTGAATAAATTTTTAAATTTGCAAAAAATTCTAAAAAGGAAAAACTTAAAAGTTAGAACGAAATTTAAATAAAACTGCATATAAAGAATTATGCAAGTTGGAAGAAAGGCAAATTAGTAAGGCTGAAAGAAAACAGTTCGGCAATTCAGAAAGAGAGAAATTTGATTCTGATAATTAACTTTTCAGTATTTAATGATAATATATCCTGGAGATCCTTTGAGGAACCGTGCTTCTTCCGAAGCTTTGAGACTAGAGTACATTGGTTGTGACTAAGTTTAAATATCAAGTATCAAGCAATGGTCAGGGCTCCCAGTATAAACACAGTTAAGCAAAGTATCTCTATATGGCAATGAGGTACTGAAACTTTGTTTTCTCCCTTGTTATTCTGGAGCCTCTTTTATGATTCAGGTTGATTAGGTCCGCTCCTCCACTAAATTTTTAAGTTAGTAGGAATATTGAGATTACCTGCCGACTATGTCATTGGCAGGTCAGGGAAGGCACGGTGAGGATCAATACTATCTGATCCTCACCCAACTCGAATGTAAGTTTTGTTGAGTCTCCGCTGGACTAAGGTGTGCCATATATATTATTCTTCCTTTTTCATGGCACGAATTTTTTGTTATTGGCGCGTGGTGGCACAGGTTTGTCGGATTTAACCCACCCCACACTCTCTGCTTATAGCCGAAGTGCTAGCATGCCAGCCTGAACACAATATCACCACGGAGTTAGCTATCAGCCTCGGCTGATAGATTGGATTCTACGACCTCCATCTCTCGCTCATCATACTGCAATAACAATATATATATGAAGTTTATAAAAATTAGCGGGAGAATCATTCATAATATAATATGTTATTGTGAATATTGTTAAACAGATAAAATTTGAAGTTTTCAAAACAAAAGTTCATCTAACTATGTAAATAAATAAAGCGCTCTGAAAAACTAGTCGAGCACACGGTCAAAGTATAACTCATACAAGAAAACTGCTCTGTCAAAACTATCAAATGAGTAGGCTGCTTACATAATCTGACTATACTTTCTCTTTCAACTGCTTCGACCAATATATGGGTCAATTTTTAATACAATGGTTCCTATCTAAATAAATAAATAAATCTAATCGCATGCATATAATTCAGCTATGTTCCCTCCAGCAAACCAAAGAATTTTCGGATCTTCATTACTTACCCGCAAACATCATGATTCGAAAATGATTTACGAGTAAATCGTAAATCTCGATAGTGAAAGGAATTCAGCTTACCATCGTACTAAAAGGAATTTAATTCTTGGCCTATTAACTCGAGATACTCCCAAATCAATTTCTTTCTGAATCAAGAACATTTACTCTCTGGCTAGTAGTCAGGTTTGAGGCCACGGTACATTGATGATGCTCTTGACAAAGGTCGGATACCCAAACCAGTCCTTCTAGATTGCAGCAAAGCGTTCGAATCGATTAATCATGATAGACTTCTCCTTAAATTGTAGCGCAATTTCAAGTTCTCGTCTACAGCTATCTCTTTCATCAAAAATGTTCTGCTCTGCCGTAGCCAGTCGATGGAAGTCACCCAGTCACTATCATCTCTTCTAACACTCTACTGCGGTATACCTCAGGGCTCTGTTCTCCGTCTCCTTCTCTTGTATCTGTACATAAATGATCTACTGACGATTTCGCACAATATTTCAGTCTACTTTTACGCTGATCATGTAAAATTTTCTAAAATTTGTAAAAATTTACATACATAGATAGACCAATTAGCTTAATCGAGGAAGAGAGGATCTGTGAATAGCGTGAAAGGATTATGACTTAATTGATATACCACTTTGATTATGGACTGTAATATATGTTTCCTGTATCACTTCGATGTTGCATATGAGATGTCGCTACTTGTCAAAATTGTGACAAAAACTTTTATTTAATTATACAAACCAAATTTTTCAGCATATCGACTAAAAATGGTTAAAAACTAAATCAAAAGTAATATTCAGTCATAGAAAACTTTTTTATTAGAAGTTTTAAAGCTGGAAACGGCTAGTGGAGGATAAATAGAATCATCTCCTACATAAAAAAGAAATGATTCTCAAGGCATCTACTACTGTCTATAATCAAAGTATACTTAGTAGTTTGGATAAATTAAAAATCTGGGCATTGAGCTTGTGGCGACATGACCACACTTTTGTCACAGTATATACTTGAGTCAAATGAACCGCTGTATTGAATTAAATAGTCAGATGATTTCCAAATCACATAAACTACCTTTTGCGGCGTAAGAGTATAAAGAAATAAACACATCCAAGCAAGCCTAAGGCTTGGCCTCTCTCAGGCTTCCTCGCACTCTTCTTCAAGGCCTCCACCAAGGCTTGTTTTAGTGAATTGAAAACAAAATGACACCACCATGTGTCATTGTAATTTTGATAGTATTTGCGACAATTCCTTTACATTCTGGGCAGAAATAATTTGTTATCGAAAATGTGTATTATAAATTTCAAGTGTTTGTTATTTGCCAAATATCTCGTTTAACATAGCAAAATAAAAAAAGCAAAGAAATCTGGTGACAGAAATAGTCCTGAGAGAAAAAAGTGTCCAACATTCAGCCCAGCGCGCCTTGCGTCTAGGTCTTGAGGCGAGCTGCTAGGCTTGATTTTGTATTACCTCATTCAAAAACTCGTGTTGGAAATTTTGACAGTACCTCGAGGAAGCCTCGAGGCCTGGATGTGTTTCTGCCTTTAGTCATTACTACAAAGTCGGAAAATTGAACTGTAAAGTAAAGTGCTGTTATTTTGTAATTTGGTCTAGTTTTGATTGCCAAATCGAGCAGACTATATCCTAACTTAATCATCCGGATTGTAAATTTCCACTAGCCTCACCAGAAGCTACAAACTTCAAAAAAGGACAATTATATTGAAGAACCATTGACGGATATTTATTTCCGAAGAGCTGCTTTAATCTTGCTCCCTTCATTAGCTTTAGGAACCACATCAGAAGACGAATCCGGTCATCAAGAAGTGACTATTCACACGTACATCCTCAAAGATCGTCGCCAAGGTCATTCCCCAAGAACTGTCTATGCAGACCCTCATCCTCCAGGATCGACCTTCATCAAGCAGTTTCTGGATCCCAAGTACTGTCTTTGTAGATACTCATTCTCCAGCATAGACCTTCATAAGCAGTTTATGAATCCCCAAGGATGGGACATTCTCGGGACATTCCTGTATTCCCTCAGGACTGGACTTCCGGAGCCATCCGGTACATACTGTGCTTTCAAACGCAATTTCAGGATCCGCAGAACAGCCCGATATATATATTTTATCGATGTGTTAGTAACTGGTTAAGCGAACCGGTAGTTAGAATTTGTAAAATTAGCACTGTTCATTAGTCGTGCTGCTACTCCCGTTATTGCATATACTTTTCTTGTGTCCTTAGCATAGAATTTGTTAATTTGATTTCCATTTTGTAACTGTAACTGTTCAGAAAATCTTTTCTTATAGACACATTCAAAGGCGATTTCTCTTACACGAATTTCATTTTCGGCTTTTAGAGATTTTTGCCTTAAATAGCCCCCGATTTCCCACCCGTCTGAATACACTGTCTGCTTGTAGTAACTAGTCCCACACAAAAAATATATGGGGCTTAAATTCACCGAACATGGGCAATCTTATTAGGCCAGTGAAATTAGTTTATTCATACTGACAAAATTCTTGGTATACACGGTAGACTATACCCGAACAAATTTAATTAATTATAACTTTTAATCCGTAAATCCGTACAAACATGTAGATTTAGATTTTTTTTAGCAGAGGGAATGACCATTACACTGCAGCTTATTATGCACCGCTTGCATTGCAGTTCATCCAACAAATCTACTCTTTTGAGGAAGAGCAGTTTTTTTTTGGATGAGATTTCTTCGAAGTCGGCAGACTTTAAGAAGTATGAGCCAAATGCCTGGAATCTACGTTGTCTAATGGCCACCCATTCACGTGCTCCGATGTTTCATCCTCTTCGAAACATAACCTACACACGCCAGTGGGTGTGATGCCAATCTGGTGCATGTGCTTGTTAAGTTTACAGTGTCCCTAGATAGCCGTAAAAGATCTAGGCTCTTCTTTGAGGAAGGTCCTTTAATGAATCTTTTAGCTTGCCTCAATCCTGTCCTTGAAGTCCATCTCTGGTCCTTTTCATTACGAATCCAATTATGCAGAGTAAGCTTCATGGTATTGTAGGAAATACTGCGAAAGAGCTCTACTCCTACAAGGGATATGGATGCTGCTTTTATCGCCACTGAGTCTGCATTTTCATTCCCGAGTATCCTTGCACCCACTGAAATGTTAGATGGTTGTATGTGCCAAGATTCGTTAATGGTTGAATACATTTCCACGTTATCTTCGTTCTGACCTCAGGTGATGAGATGGCTTTCAGAGCCGCTTTACTATCTTTATAGATATAAATATTTTTATTAGTGTAGGATCGGCTGAAGTTTACGTATGGACATCTAGTGATGGCATATAAATACCTCCGTCTGAAATATTGAGGCATATTTACCTAGGCTTTGATAGATATTAGCTCCTGGCTTAACGCCATATATTCCCGCTTCGACTCCGTTCTCGGTTTTAGAGCCTTCGGTGTACCAGATTAAGGCTTGATTTGCTAGCTTTATTGTATCTGTTTCTTCCTTATCTGGTATGGTTCTTTTGAGGGGCAGACGGAGATTGTGCTCAAAGACCATTCTATCTGGTAGCATGGCAGCATATCAAGTATTGGATTTGCTCCAATTATTTTGGTTATAGTGCGTATACTTTTAGAGCACTATTCACTATAGCCATCTGTCCGGGCTCTGTACACAATGAGTCCAGCTTCTTTCAAAACAATGTCGCCGAGTACCGGCAGGGTGTTTCTAGAGCGCTGATAAATGTTGTGCATATAGCACCAATTACACTTAGACAGGCCATCCTTTGGAGCTTGTTCAGCTCTTCTTGGTGGTGGTCTTTTGTGTACATGTATTCTCTCATGCTACTTAAACATAGGTAGCCATGGGTCTGACTACTGATTTATATCATGATATTTCGCTTGAGTCCCTATGTTGAGCCAGACAGTTTGCTGTAGTTCCACAGAATTAGGGTACCTATCTGGACTGTCTTTTTAATATGTTGATTCCAATTTAGCTTATCATCAAGCGTTATCCCAAGATATTTAGCTTCTTCAGACTTTGAGACCTCCTTACCAAAGAGGATAGGGCTAGGTATATTCCTCAGAATATATATAATTGTTGTTTTGTTGGGGTTTACTGATAGTTTGTATACAGCACACCAGTCTTGAACAAAACTTGAAGCTTTCTCTGATAATGATGACAAGGTCATCGGCATAACCTTCAGACTTCCGTATAAAATCTGATGATTGTTTTTTTTTTTAGCTTCCTACCGGAGCAGCTTTATGAATTATATTCTGTCAACTTCTTTATGATGATTTCACAGTTTTTAATATTTTTTTTTCCATTAGATTGGGGGTGATTCTGACAGAAAATTTCAAATCTCCACAAAAATGTGCTCTTTTTTATTTAGAAGAATATGCAAAATTCAATATATTGATATTTTATAGAGAGGTTTGCTGCTAATAACATTTATTAATTAATTTTCAGAAACTTATTATATAATAGAATGACGACATATAAAAAAGTCAGTTGCACTTAAGGAAAGAGTAATTAATGTTCAAAGGGGTTGATCATTTTTGATACTAAAAAAAAGAGCCTTGAAATTTCGAGTCCTTCATCTTTACATCATTCTAGCTAAAAAAAAAAAACCAATCCTCATTCAATGTGTACTATTCTTTCGCCTTATATCAACAAGATAAATATTCGGAAACCCCTGCACATCCTGAATGTATTATCAAAGTTTTTTCTATGTAGCATTTAAAAATTACACGGCAAGCCATTGTTTCTTCAAATGTGTATAAATGACAACTGCTGATTGCTTTTATTAATTTTACCAGGCAAACCTTGAGTCATTCCCTCCCTTTTCAGGCTACAAAACTGCACCGTAAATCAGTCTGAAAATTACTGCTCAAAATAAGAAATTAAGAGTTGATGTTTAATTGTCAATGTTTTGCCGTTAAATCTTTGAGCAGTGTGCTAGTAAACAAACAAAATATAAAACTTAAAGTGAAGAAACCACATAAAGAAGAAAATCCAAAGAAAAGAGAAGACACCAACCAAGAAATGGCAAAAAAAAAGTCTCAAAGACTTCAAGTGGAAGCTCAGAGCTCGTTTGTCGAATTAACTTTTTGGTACGGTTCGGACTCCGCTTAATTATTTCTCGGGAGCAACAAAAAAAAAAAAAAAAAAAAAAAACAACAAGAACCAAAACCAAAGAACTCTGAATTCGTTGCGCGTAATTAAAACTGCTGAGAAAAGTGATAGACTTATGTATAGGGCCGGGCCGATTCAACGGTGTAATACAGGGCTCATTACGATTAAGGTTTCATCAATTTGCAGCATGACGAACCGGTGTTGGGTTCCTGCAACTTGTGATTTTCGTCAGTTTGAGAACTGACAAGAAATAAAGGTAATGACTTTGTCAAGTACCAAACGAGGTTTTGGTTCAGTACGTACTTGATTACAAGTACCAAGTACAGAGTCTCTAAATCTATTAAAAAAAAAATGAAAAGGTAAAAGAAAAAGAAAAGAAGAAGTATGTAAAGGTTTTGTCCGCAAAATTTAAGTTTCAAGCTCAGTCGTTATGCTATAGTTTTCTGGAATGGGTTAAACCGTGCCCAATTCTTTTGGCTTGGATTATTTACAGAACAAAGTCTCCATTTGGATTCTTTAAGAAAGTTACCAGTTCGTTTAATCGATGTTTATGGAGAATTTGTGAAAGTGAGTTAATGAGATGCTTTAGTTTTACTATTCTGCTTTAATGGGTTTCCATTGGATATAAGGAAGTTGAATCATTTAAGTATATTAAAGACTAGCACGTGTCATCCAATGGTCATACAAAGAAATTTTTGTCGAAGACATAGAGATTTAGATTTTTATTCATATCTCTTGAATGGTAATACTCTAAGAATGTGAACTAAATTTGTTACGAAGACTAATATAATCGGTACTGTTAAAATTACGTATAAATCGTTTATCTTTTAACATATCTAAGTAGTTTTATTCAAAAATAAAAATAACAACAAAAATTACCATTAGGGAGAATATTCAACAGAAAATGTCCTTTTCTTTAGTTATTACTGCAAGCAGTTTATTTTTTGTAGCAACCAACCATTAAAAGAAAGCAGTCACTGTCTATTTATTTTAAGCCAGCACAGTGTAATTACTAGGGCACTTCTTTGCGATATGGGTTACATAACACATTCTGTTGGTCACAGTATCATACAATGTAATGTGGCAGCCGATACATTTGGTACAGATGTATCAATTATGGATAATAGGACCTGTAGAAGTTGCATGCGTCCAGTTAGAGGGAAACAAGGAAACTAGTTCAATATCTGCGTTATTTAGAGTTATCTTTGGTTCAAACTAAATTCCACCAAAAATACTCAAGAGAAATTGGTGGCATGTACGGGATATCGCCGATGATGTCATACCTTTGGTAAGCACACCGTAAGCTTATACGCTCTCTGGAAAGATTTTTGTAGAAAATAACTAGGCTGTAAAAGTCTATATGTGAGGATATTCTCTGGTATTGCTAGAGGAGGGATCAACTCTAGGAAAACCGTTTTTGCGAGAACTGGAAGAAATTGAAAGAAAAGGGGTCACCGATCATCGGACTACTTACCTCCCTAGAATGTTTTCATATTTGAAGCCTTTGCGATTTCTAGTAGGATTTATCGAAAATGGCAACATAATCGACCCTAACAAGGTTGACTGGTTTTTCATCAAGGGTTTAGAATTTAATCATTTCTGATAGCCGAAATGGTAGAAGTACAAAGTACAATGCATCAAGATTGTAGTTTCGATCGTCAGTGGCCATTATTTTTTAAATCTTATTGAATCATGCACTTCATGATATTATCGTAACCCCCGACAGAACACAAACCAATATAAAATCTGGCAGACTGATTCATTTTTGATTCGTTATGTAAATTTGTAAGACTTCTAGCAATTTGTTCATCGCATTTTCTCTCAGGTGAGAGAGAGATAAATTTTTTTTAAAAAACTTCATCAAAGATCTGATTACTAAGATTATACAAGAAAAGAACAAAAAGTATATAAACAATAGTAATAAAAAGAAAATTAACTTTATCTAAGCTGATCTCTTATTTGATGTATTGAAACATTAAAGTCAATGCAATCAAACTGGTTGCTAAAAAAACGAGACATTGATGAAATCGGCTCGTACAAATCATAGTTTGTACTATGCTGACGAGCGACGAAGAAGGAACCACGACTTCAGGAGCGCACAGGAATAGATATATTAAAATACAGTTAATATCACAACATTTATGAAAGGTGTTTAAGTCCAAATTTAAAATTCCACACTCGTTTTCATTAGAATCAATGCGGAAGATTTTGACATCGTGAGCATAGCAAAGTATTCTTGCATTAGCCAAAATCAGAGATACACCATTAAAGTAAATTATAAAAAGAAGTTGTCCGAATTGGCTACCTTGAGGAACGCGAGAAGTATTATCTATTTTGTCAGAAAGAGCTGCTTGAAATTTAACTCGCTGCTTGCGATCAGATAAATAAGAACGAAGCCAATTGACAGAGACAGAAAGAAAACCAAGAAGAGTCAACTTATGAATCAAGATTTTATGATTAGTTCGGTCAAAAGCTTTACCAAAATCCGTGAAAATCCAATCGACTTGCCTTCCGCTTTCAATAGCAGAAATGTAGAAATTAGTAAAATCTAACAAATTAGTTGTAGTAGACCTTTCATAACGCTATGTTGATAAGAGCGCAGAAAAGACTTGCAGTGGAAGTACAAAACACCCCAAACCATGGCTTTGAATATCTTACCAATGCAACAAAAATTAACGACAGGTCTGTAGTTAGAAATTTCACACTTATTACCCTTCTTGTGCAAAGAAATGAATAATCAAAGAAAGCTTCCACTATTTAGGAAAAACACCACAGGGGAAAGATAAATTAAATAAATAACACAAAATAGAAACGATGGACGTAGCACAATGTTTTATGAGCGTGGAAGGAACGCCATGCTTGAAATGTACTTGAAGACAGACGCTTCATCGAACAACAGGTCCTTAGGTTGAAGAGAAGTCATCGGAAGCTTCGTCAAATGGGTAGAATCGTTATAACTCACAGCGTTATATCACAGCGGTTATCACAGGAGGCAGTTTTAAAGAAGTCACCAAAACATTGGCAGTCTCCAAGAGATCAATACTATCTATGTTTGCAAGACGCAACGATGAAGGGTATCCATCACAGTTGCGCTTAGAGTTCACAAACTCCCAAAATGGCTTGGGTTACGTACGCAAGGCCGGCCTCATTCCACGTATACAATCATTATAAGTATCACTTAAGTACGAAATGTGCTGAGTGCACAAATTAGAATAAGTTACATAATCAGCATAGCTCATTGAGGAACACAACGACCTCTCCTCAAGTTTTTAAGAGGCTTCAAAGAACCATTGATTGACAATGCGAAGTACGATTCGACCTACCATGTGGTACACAGTGAGTAAAAAAAAGAAATAAAATGTCATAAAATGAGGTCACAGCTTTATCAATGTCACGTGCCCCCAGAACACTGGTCCAGTCGCAAGCGGATAACCATTCATTCATTTGATTAAAATCAGCTTTTTTAAAGTTATAACAGTAGTTACTAGAAACATTGGATACGGACGTTACAGAAGCAAAACTATATGTAGAGCCGGATGAAACTTATTTCAGGAGACATAGGAGTGTAATAACGCTTAACGAGAGTACCATTGGGATCGGACGAAAATACCAGATCAAGAGATTTTCCAGAGTCATTAGTCACGCCGCTATACTGCATTAGCCCTGAAGAAATAATGTTGTAAATAAAAGATGTGGCATGTTGAGGAGTCGCCATAAAAGCGGGCAGCAAGCTCTCGTCGTCCAGAGAGTGTACCCAGCTCATCTTAGGTAAGTTAAAATAGTAATTCGACGGCAGGCACTAGAACATCAGTAAGCCTATGTATACATGAAGCCAACAAGTCAAATATTTCAGCAGATGGGCATGGAAGGATATAAACTGTAGCAATATATACGGTTTTGTGTGAAATCCTGAGCGCCACACATATAAACTCCAGATCACCGGAATCAACAAAGCCGACCAACATGCATGGAAGGTTGCGACGAACAGCGCAAAGCACTCCACCTCCAACAGGAGCATCCAGAGAAAGACAATTTCGTTCACGGCGAAACAAAA
Organism: Dioctria linearis; assembly: GCA_963930735.1. Classification (NCBI taxonomy): domain Eukaryota; kingdom Metazoa; phylum Arthropoda; class Insecta; order Diptera; family Asilidae; genus Dioctria; species Dioctria linearis. The sequence goes on from OZ005743.1 coordinate 163,156,228, forward strand.
AGAACTCGGGATCAAAAAGCTCTTCAACTGCGATATTCCCACACATCCATGTCTCGGTCAAGCAGACCACGTCGAAACAGAAATTCGTCGAACTTGTGAATAGGCGACTCTTCTTGGAGTGAAGACGAGTTATGTTGGAGTAGTAAACGGACATTTCGCTAACAAGTTTTTTTGCCATAATAGAAGATGCAGAACGTCCCTTAGGAATAAGTTCATGCACAATGGAATTGCAGGGCCATATATCAGGAGAAAGCACCGCCTGAAACCGATTTTCCGGAATTAGAATCCTGAAGGACGCAGAAAATTAGGGTTCCTCGTGAGCATGTCGAGTAGATAACTTTTGCAGGCAATCAAAAAGCTCGGAGTGCCGATACGTGATGAAATATGTTTAATAATCTCGTCTGCAGTGGTGTCAGGATATACTCTAGAGATAAAAACACATTTAGGAAGCCTGGCTGACTGCAACGTAACAACATCTCCAACGCAGGCGACGTATCGTTGGTGGGAGCACTATCCGCAACCAAAGCCCGAGACAAAGCAACCGATTCCACTTCCTGTGCAATAGAATGAATGTATATAGCTCATGTTGATAGGTGGGAGGACATGTTTGATACGCGAACAGAAGATAGCTACCCTTCAGGAGATAACCAAGCATATCGTGTTATAACTTCGTCTATCCTTTTCATGCTAAAGTATTCAAAATGCCTCAGCCAACCCAAGCTTTTATCTTTCCCTTCATCAGCAATATTTCAATAATTTTTCAAAATCAAACAATATTCAAAATCTATGTAAGTTTCACTCTATATCATATCCACCAGCAAAATGATAATCTCCAGTGGATCAACATCATCTAGATCTCTTCAAGTTTGAAAAAAAAAAATTATATTGCCACAATCCACCCAAGATCAACTTCATCTTCCGAACGCTGACGGCAGTCGCGTGTTAAGCCAGTTTTCATGTTATTTTGCAGACTCCGAGTAGCGCTAACTCACCGTCCATGTGCACTCTCACATCTTGATATTCTATTCCCTACTACACTACTTTTATAGTGGAAAGGTGGGCAAGCAGTCAGTCAGGTATAGTTATATGGGTTTTAACCTTATATTCCTACACTATACACTTATCTTTAATCAATTGCTTGGTGGGCCTCTATCCATCCCGCCGATCCTGCAGGTTAGTTGTTGCGTGCATCAAGTTCACTGTTTCCATAGAGCATTTTGTTGCTTGCTTTAGTTGTCCGCCAACAAAATGACTAATTGTTCGCGTACGAGAGGAGCTCCATTGTCCATTCCGATCCAGCAAAGCAGTAGAAGAAGATTAATGCAGCACAGGGATAGATTAGCCTGCGGTTATGATACTGGTGCTTAGCTTATCCAGCACCAGCTGGGCTCACCGTCTATTTACCCCGCGCACATTGAAAATGGATTTGTGTCGCACGGCAAGGGCGCTGAACTTGTTTAGCTTGAGCACATTGCAAAAAAAGTATCGTTTACGATTGATATATCACCTCCGTCGGACCGTTATAAGTGAAGCATAGCACCGCGATATTATTACTTTTGCTTTTTATATACACATTCGATAGGAAAAATTTCGATTTATTGCGAATGCGCGGTTTAATTCGATTACAGCATTGAGTTATTGCAGTTCTCTTGTGGTCTACGCACTATATAATCGTAAATGTGCCATTAAAATTGTGTTCTTTTTCGTGACACAAGCCTCGCTCGCTGGACTTATTCTAACTACGCAAATGGCTAAGTTTTTCTAAGGATTGAAACGGAATATACGGTACTATAGTAGATGGTAATTAATAGCAAATAATAAGCTCACTAACTTCTTCTGGGAAGTGGTATGAGCTCTGCATTTTTCGATCCAAGGTATTATTACAGAAGCCTGCAATTATCAATCAAATGTTGTTAAGCTTCTACAGAACTCTTCGTCACTTGTATTCTACTGGTCTTTTTACAGCAGTGGGTTGGTCGCAATCAAATGTCCAATCTGCGTAATTGCTCAACTCCAAGTGTTTTATCAATCAGCTCAGCAGCACAGCGTTCGCCTTGTCATCTGGGCACGGGTGGGACAGGCAATATGCTATCAACTTTGCAATTAAGGCGACTCTGAAACGTCTCTAAATGCTCCTTGATCTTGCGTAATTTTTAATTAACAATCTTCAGGACATAATTGAAAGTGAGTAATAACAGTGCACTGAGCTTATCGTTGGGCTGGCTTTATTGCTGTCATGTGAAATAGTACTTATTGCTTGCTAGAAGAGTCTGGAGAGTCAAGTGCTGCTTGCGTGATATGTGCATGTCAGCCAAACTTTATAATGACAAACAAATACTCTACAGGAAGTAGGTGCACTGCACTTTAATTATGTATACCACCACTGTGAAGATAGATGGCCCCACTCTTGATGGACTTTTATTTTTAGGTGCATGTGAAAATAAAAATCTGGCACGGCAGAGAGCATAGGGATGCATATTGGTAGAAATATCATTGAAACTTGAATTATAATTACAGAGATTAATTTTTTTTATGGATTTTTTGTTTGTTTTGACTACATACTTATTTAGAAGAGGGCGATTAGATTAGATTAGGTTTGTGGAGGGGTGTGCAGGCATTGGCTTCGCATTCAATGCGACCTGAAAGAACTATTGTGAGTCTCCGTTCAATTTAATCATTTTCTAGCCTTAGAAGACTGTTAATACAGTCCATGCTGGGATTGAGATTCCACACGTTTGGTGGAGGTAAAGCATGCCCGATGTAAAGTAATCTTCGGCTGGACAATGCTTCACAATTGCAGAGCAGGTGCTCGCAGATTTTATGTGCATCCTCACAGAAGCGGCAGGATGAAATCACAGCCATGTCCACCTTGTTTAGGTGATATCGCAAGGAGCAATGGCTCGCGAAGTACTCTATCATCAGTTTAAACTCTATTCTCCCAAGGAGTACGAATTCTTTTATTTTTCCGCCAGAGGTGTCGATACTCTTTTTTGCCTGACGAAGTCCTTGTATGTAGTCTTTCCCAATAGAGGGATTTTTGCTTGTTCTTCCAGCTATTTAGGGTAGCTAATAAGGTAACATTTTGAATACAAGAGGGAGATATAGTGCCATATAGCTATACAAGGAAAGGAAAGGTGGAAAGGTGCTCACAATAAATAGTGTGTCTACTGAGCGGATGTTGGCCGATATAGATATCTAGCTTGATGTTGGCTATGAGTTGAGAGACCTTTCGGCAGAAGTCCGTTTTACAGTTGAGGGCTGATGCATTTCTTCTTGTTGAGAGTGTGTTTTCTATCTTTCAGATTAAGACTGGTCTGGCTATGTGTGGAATCTGAAATTGGCCAAAAGTTTTACCGTGGAGATACCACGGTGAACTTCATGGGTGCCGGTTGACGTTTGATCGCTCGACCTAAAATAATTTTCATTAGCCAGCTAAGGGTGGTACCGAGATGCTGTGCAATCTTAAAATTACACACATTGACTGTCAGACGGAATGCAGGCTTTGCACGGCCTATAATAACGATAAGGGCCGTCTCTGCGAGCTTGCTGGCTCTTTAGAAAAGCTGTCACAGAGCGGTTCCAATTGATAGTTATTTCCTTTGCGAGCTTGGTGGATCATTAGGGAATCCGCTGCCAATCGTATGTCGACTTGATAACTCTTTGAAGACCACTGCCGTTCAATTGTTGACGTGCAGCTATATTACTCCGATTCAACTGCAACGCAGACAATATCGACACTCTGTCGACTTGAGGACCACCGTGAGTATTGTTCCCATAGAGCACAAAATTACCCAGGGACATCCCATTTTTGTCCCATAGATCCCATAGCCTTCCCGGGAGCAACAGGAGGTATTCAGTATGTACCTGGGACCTTATTTTTAGGAGTTATTAGAAATCTCTCATAAGTTATTCCCTGGGATATCACACTACTACGCTCTATCGGAACATTCTCAGTATTTTTCAGACAAATACACATGGGATGTGCAGGACAATAATAGGACAAACATGGGAAAGTCTTTTTTCCCCATTCCAGAATTTATTTCGGTATCTTCTCTGATTTTCGCTGTTCGCATGGTTCTATGGTGAAAGCAGTATGTTGCTTGGTGTACTTGTGGTATGTATTGAAAGAAGGCACATGAGAAGTGCGTTGTTTAAGCCAGCTACAAGCGTAAACCTATATTAGAATTCTATTCGCTTCTGTAATTCCTTGTTGTTTTGGCAAAGTTTGTTAATTGTGCACTTCAGAACGTGACGTAATTTTTTAGAAATTTTGTCATAGGAATTCAATTTGCCTGTGTTAAAAATATTGGATTTATATTTTGCGGGAGTGCCTGACATTTCCAGCAATTTTTTTTTCTTTTATAAAATTGCCTACCCATAAAAACAAATCTACAATCCCAGAAAATCTCAAACATTATCCTCAGATATTCCCCCGTACATCTTGATAACAAACTAGGATATCCATAAGACGTCCTAGGCATACTTACAGTAGGAATTTCTCATTATTGAATGCGTTACCTATGCCCAAGTACAACCACCGGAAATCCTGTAGGAAAGGCATGGGATCTCCCAGGGAAATTCCAACATCGGACATTCGTCACTCCCAGGGATGTCCTAAGTTGTTAACTGGGACCAGACAGGATTTCCCACGGACAATTTATATATCCTAGCAGGATTTCTCAGTAGCATACCACGGAAACATTGGTGCTGGGTGGGTTGAGCGTCGACCTGTAAATTCGCGCTAGACGAAGGGAGCCTCTGTTAGAAAAAGTTTATACAGGGCGCTTCCCCTTAGGAGGTCAATAGAGCAGGAGGTCATAGTACTAACCTAGACAAACAAAAAATTCTATGGCAGTGGGGGTAAGGTGAAAGGGGGGCAATATCAACCGTTTAGGAATTGCAAGGTGATTCAGAAAAAAAGTTAATTTTTCATAAAACACCATGTATTTTAAAAAGTACTGTGCACATGGCCACAGTTAAGAGCTCGTTGTATGCAGAACTTCATGGCATTTCCAACGACTGTACAACCAGCCCAATAAGGGGGTCTAAATGAAGTATTTCGTATTTTGTTTACTTTTTTTTTTAATTTGACCTCTATTTTTTTCCAAAACGGTCTCTAACATAACTTTATAAAACTTGTAAAATGTAGACTCTCCTCTTTAATTTGACCTTGTATACCCTATGTGCTATCTGCAGCCGTTAAAGGGTTAATAGCTAAAAAAACAAAATCCTTTGCACTCCGATAGTAATGACTTATCAGAACTTCATAAGATCATGATTTCATCTAGAATGACTAAGGTCTTTATTCTAGGATAATTATATTATATTATTCATTTCGTACAAGCAGCCAAAGTAGATTTTAAGATATCCTCGCTATTTACAAAATAAAATTTCAATAAGAATGAATCTTGTCGAAATCCACCCACTAAACATAAAGTAGTTCTTGTGTCTCCTCAAAAAACTATGTTCAACCGTAAATAAACGAATATAATTACAAAAAAAAAACCAAAATAATCCTATTACAAGCTCCCAAAAATTTTCCCACTAGCTTCAAATCAAAATTTCCAATATTTGATCAGTAATCATCATAAAACCGCGAATGGTTAGCAAAATGTAAACACCGGTGCGGTTTAATTTCCATCGAGTTCAGTAAGTTTGCAAATTAGCACTTCACTTATGAAAAAAATCTCCTTAAAGGTCGGATGTAGTAGGTTGATTGCAACAGCGCATCAGTAGCAGTAGCAGCAGTAGTCAAAACCTGCTGAAAAACCCGTCAGATAAAATAATCAGCAGCTCAGAGTGCATTTACTTGAGTAGAGATGGTTTGTTTGCAGCCAGAATTTTCATCACAGCAGTATAGAAGAGGTGAAATAAACATCAGATTGGTTCCTTGTTCGGGGCCTTATGCGACCACAAAAAATAATTTGAAAAACGAACAAATAAAAAACTCCGACAAAAAGTAAATTACGGACCTATGAATGTACCTACGTACTACATACATAATACAATGCAGGCGTATCGTTCAGGCTTTGAGACCTTTAAGGCCTTTGATTCAGGTCTCAACTCCTGCACCAGTCCAGCTCTTAGCTCAGCTCAGGTATAAGGGCCTTAAATATAATGACACAATGCTCAGGTGTCTGAGTCTTCTTCACGTTCTGTTCATCTCGTCGCCGTCTTAAGTTGTTTTTAAGCTCATTTAGAATTCAATCCGTAACGAATGTACGCAGCTACCGTGTTACTCGTACGACGACGGCTAATGCTGCAGCAGGTTCACCACGTATATCTCTGCGGGTATACTGTGGGCTTGTAAAGGCTTAAGCCCAGGTAGGTTAATGGAGGCAAACGCATAAAAACTTAAACTCATAAAATAAAAGGCACAAACTGGATGAGATTTGAGTCAGCGAGCCTCTTCAGCAGCCTCCATCCTATTCAAGAGTGGACCTGAAAGCCAAGTGGTTGATAGAGTTTGTGTGCAGTTTGAATAAAGCCGCGCCATATTTCAACCGATTGTAATTAGTTTTTCGCCAGTCATGGAAAGACACTTGCTAGTACAAATCATATGGCGTGAAACCAGTTGAGTGAGCTCTGGACAGAGACATGATAATCGGTTGCAAGTTGGGAATGATTACTTTAATGGGCTAATTGTATCCAGGATGTTAATTATATTTTATTCAAAGTAGACAAGGATTTAATATTCCGATCATTTTTCAGTTTAGTTTAACTGATCTATCCCTGTCAAAAAGTAAGTTAGTTAAAAGTCGCAAACAATTTAAGTTGTGTTTCGCAAATTTACATACTAAGATACCTGGGTGCTAAAAATTTGGTTACAATTTATTAGCATTTAAATGAAATAATAAATAACAGAAATCAGGCTACGACGTTGATTACTGGAGTTATGCAATTCTATGCTATCTCAAGAGTATTTCATATCTTGACTATTAATTAAAGCGTATTCCAAGCTGAAATATTGCACAAATACACATTAGGTATGGAGTAGACAGCCTGCAATAGGGAAACTCTATCCAGAGGTGTTGTGAAATGTGACATGCTCCTTACTTAATTATAATGAAACGAGGAAATGTTTATACGCATAAATTGATGCAATATTTATATATAAAAGTAACTCTGAGTATATAATTAATTGGTATCACCACGCTCACCTAACTGTCAGTCAGTCATATGGTATCTATGATTCTACTAAATAAAATCGTTCAATATATTGGTACGAAAATATAAAAGAACTTATCGAATCCATCTAGTAAGTTAAGAGCTCCCAAGTACCACTGGAGGTTTGTAATGCCTATCATCGAGAGCCGCCTATTTTGGTTAAAATTATGTAAATTAGATTTAAGAATTTTACCTTAAAGGTCACTCGCCTTTGAGATAAATCAGGAAGGAAATATTACTTAATAATTCCTTAAATTAGGCCTTCAAAGTAATCTGAACTTTGTAATTAAGTATTAGGGAAAAATAACGTAGTATTTCCTTTTTATTGTAATAGGAAAATAAAAACGGAAAATTTTCTAAATCTGAGGCATACCTCCTTACTTTTTACGTAAATTTTACTTAAGTTTTAAGTCAAATTGAAGGAAATGTATGGACATTGTAGTTGGATCAATTCCTAAATTCAAGGCAAGATAACGTAAGTATACCCTAAATAATTCCCTATCGATTAAGTTCGCCCTCAAAGATATGGTAAGCGATGCCTGTTTAATCGATTACCAAAGTTAGGGAAACTCGATTACCTCCGATTAATAGATCAAAACTAATCGAATACTTGATTAATCCCCTCATGCAAAATATCTTACTAGGTCGCAACAAATTGAAATTTTTATTCATATTAACAACCATCGCCCAATTTAGTTCAATCGACAAATATCGTAAAAGCAATATGTCATGAGCTGACAGAAGTAACCAGTAGTGGTTGATTCTCAAAAAGCTAAGGTACGTGCATAATTATTTTTTATTAAAAACCCACATTTCTGTTGTTTAGTTAGCCGTAATTAAATTATTTATTTATATTAATATTTGGAAGTCTGTTTAAAAATAGGAACTCTTCAACACTCTTTCCTGAAACCTACTTCTTCTTTCAGTTATCACTTGTCAAGCCCTCGAAAATAATCTTTCGGCTGGTACAGAAGTTTCTGGTGCTAAAAGGAATTTTTGACTAGTTTTGGATAAGTGTTTGTATTTGTACACATTTTATTTCCAATATATTAATGGATCGATCGCATTCTAAGCTATTATGCGCTCACACAGATATTTTTTAGTTAGTCATTTAACGGATGTTTCTCGTATTTGCTGTTTTTTTTAAGGAGAGATTTGCGTGACCATTAGGAGTTTAAAAAGTTCAAAGCAATTCCATACTTTAGGGCGAAACGCAATATTTTAAGTCGAATTTCTCTACAGGAAAAAATTATCGTTGCCTTTGAGATGAAAATTACCTAAACAGGGATTTTTGCCCTCCAAGTCGAAGATTTTAAGTCAATTTAGCTTTTAGGTCGTAAATGTAATATTAGCCATTTTCATTTAAAAAAACATGGCTGCTAAATATTAAAGGAATAAGTACAAAAATTGCGTGATACCTTAATTTAATTTTACATTTTTCTTAATTTCAGAACGATTAAAGGTAACTTAAATTAATTTCAAGCTTCAAAATAGCAAACCAAAGAATAATATAAAAGAAACTTTAAAATTTATAATTTTTTAATATACAATATTTTCAACTTTTAAGTAGACGCAGTAGCAAAATTACACAAGTGGGCACATGGGTTCAGCAGTGACCCCAATTTTTTTCTAGAAATTTAAGTAAACCACAAAATATTCAAAAACAAAACAATGCAGTTCGATATTATTTAACGAAAACTGCAAAAACAAATAGCTTCTCTTCAAGTTAACACAAAAATAACGGAACTATTATTTTATATTGCATACTAAGGAACTTCTTCCCAGTCTTCATAGAAAAGTAAAAAATAAGAACCACTCTTCGAAGTAGACGAAGCAGACATATGTTTTATTTATTTTCACTAGAACTCATTCGAAAATTTTATAAAATGTCGAAATTTCGAAAACAACACTTACCTCACGTAACAAATTACGTAAGTGGTCGCATGGGGTCACACCTCACAAAAGCATACGTATACGTTGCAGTGGCTCGAGTATGATGATTTTCAAAATAGCATTCTAAGATGAAAAGCTACTGGAAGAATCAAGGTCTAGAGAGAGCATAGAAGATTATCCCATGAAAGTCATCGAAGTGTGAAGCCAATAAATCTCTTCTGTATAGATTTCAAACATCTCAGACATATGTATATGTCCAGTCAGTAGGGGTTGCCCAACAAAAGATGAGGTAGTTGTAATTGTTATATATGTGATTTAGTTCCGGGCCCAGATAAAAAAATCCAAGTTTTCACCCTTGCGGGGGTTGCTCGGCCCGCCATCTTGGATTAAATGTCCACAAATTGGTTTTCTCATAATAATACCTCAACGGTTGATCGTACGACTGAAATAGCTGATACATATTTAAAGAACACCCTGTAACTCCGAAATGGTTGAGATGCCGCCGCCTCTTTGCTATAATTTTTTTTTTTTTGACTAGGTGACTTCTATCACCTGCCGTCCTATGGACTACCATGAACGAAACACCCTGTATAAATTTGTTCGGAGAAATAGTAACGATTCCGCCGCTGTAACTCGTTGTACATCACAGTTACAAAAAAGTGTTTATACAAAAAATGTAGGGAATTTAGTATTCTTCAAATTTGTCAAAGGATCAACCGTTGTGGTATAATTTTGAAAAAAAAAAAATTTATAGTACCTTTAATCCAAGTTGGTAGACCGCGCAGAACTGCCTCCCCCCCCCCCCGCCCCTTAAGTGAAAAATTTGTTTTTCATCGGGGCCCGGAACAAAATAACATATATAAAACTCAGAACTAGCCAACCTTTTATAGGGCAAAGGCTTTATTTAGTCCCCATTGACAGGACTATATAGCACTCTCAACAAGAGGTCGCACAAAAGTTAGATACAAAGTCCTTATAGTAATAGTATCATCGAAGTAAGCAGTCCTTCTTCTACACAGACTAATATCACATTAGCTTTAATGATTTCTTGTCAATATTCAGTAAAAGGTCTGTGTAAAATTTCACCAAGTTCTTTGACTTTGACATGGAGAATATGTACGGATAAAGCTAATGCTCTAACACTTATCAATATCTAAATACATAACAATTTTACTACACCAAATGAAGAAACTGTCAATATCTAATTGCTAGCACAACAATCAGTAGAACTATCGACCATCTGGAAAATTTTGAAATCGGGGCCAAACATCAATACTCCAGATAGACTCTTAACGTTTGAAAAATCGTTAGTATATAAGATGAATAGCATCGGACCAAGATGGCTACGTCGTGGAATACCAGAAAGTACATCTGTTTCGCACCTAAACACAGCTTGCTGAATCCAATTTGATAAATATGATTGTCCCATTCAATTAGAAATATAGGAATTTTGAGATAACAAAGCTTGAAGAGCAAGAGCATGTGAGAAATTTTAACAAAGGCCTTACTGAAGGCAGTAAAAACAATCAAATTGGTTTCCATTTTCCATAGAGTTGAGGCAAACTGATGTAAATTCATTTCAAGTTAATTGAAGTTAATCGATTCTTTACAAAACACGCAACATGGTTTAGTTAATTTTGCAGTGAATGTATGTAGCGCCGCATAACAGGAACGACAGAAAGCTAGGAACTATTTCTGAAATTAGAAAAAAAGAGAAGATTATTTGTTGTAAAAAAAAATTAGTACGATATTATACATTTACTTCAGTGATGCCTGTTTGCTCGGACTTGTGTGCACATTGCCTCTTCCTTAAAACGACATTGATCTGGGAGCATATCTGAAAGGAATACCGCTCCAGTTTATGTAGGAGGATTTCATATTTTAAAATAAATATTTGAATTTTCCAAATATATAAAGGAGTTTGAAAAACTTGCTGGATAAAAATCCCAAAATAATTCTTGAGTGAATAGGATGAAAATTACCACTGTCCGATGGCTCCAAGTGTGTTTTGTTTCTCTCCCGCTCTCTCTCTCTCTCTCGCACTCTCTCTCTCTCTCGCACTCTCTCTCTCTCTATCTCTTTCTCCATCTCTCCCTATCTCTGTCTCTCTTTATCACTCTCTCGACAAAATTCAGGCCCGAGTTACAAATACCACTTTTCAGTCGACTTCGCCAAAATTGGAAATGCAAATGCTGTTTCTGTCAACTGAAGTTCATTGCAACCGACACTAACTTTGCACTAAAGTTCGACTTTAATCGAAATTGCAGTCGACGTCGAAGTTGCAATTTAATCTTGCAACATGCAATTACCATTCGGGCAAACTCGAAATCGACTAAGATGTCGAAATTGTCAATCGAGACTCACTTTTGACTTGCATATACATATTTCTGCCATCAAAACATCGAAGAAAGTTGAACGATATATAATTGCTATGCAAAGACCAACCATTTCTTAAGATTTTTATACAACTTCCAACATTTAATTTGTGATGAAAGTAACACGAATAAATTTTGAACAACTGTTAAAGTAATTTTCATTATTATCTACAAGTGTGCAAAGTAACATTACATTAAATTGCATCTCAACTTCAAATCACCACTTCATTGACCATTTTGTTGATGAGTTTATATAAAAACCTCTTATTCCCCCTCCACTTTCGATCTACGAACTCAAAAAGAATATAAACTCCAAATGACCACATTGCTTTCGCCCCTTTTTAAATATAACAAAAAAGAAAGAAGTTTATGGGATATTTTTGCGGGCTGAGATATGGATACAAGGGATTCAACTAACTACCCAGGGATAATCGGACAATAGCTTTTAGTTGTAAACAGGAAAAGGGGTTTTCATGATGAATAGTCCAAGTGTTAGCTAGAAAATGTCAACTGAACGCCACTCGCTATGACATCAATTGCTTTCACTCCAATGATGTCTAAAACGGACAATTCCGATGAACCTAGGAACTTATCCAGGCCTGATAAAATGTAACTTCATTGACCCCTACTTTTACAGGATAACTGCCAATTGAAGTAGGATGGGGTGATACTTAGTGTGTGTTTTTTTTTCCTCTCCTTCTTATCCCAGTTAGAACATAGATTCTGTATAAAGGACACGCTTGACAGTTTATGTGCTTGAGTGCAATTTTTAAGCATTGTCCTCCAAATATTTTAACAATTTTGTGAGTTTTATTGAACAGGACAATGAGGACTTTTATTATGGCCAATTCACGATTGAAAAATGATCGCCATTTGAAACCCTTCGATTTGTAATTGACATTATTTGCGGCGCCACGTTCAAAAGGGTGGAAGCTATTAAATTCAGCTTCAGTAGATAATTTTTTTGGTTGTTGCTGTTGATGTTGTTGTTGTTGTAATGATATTGAAAAGAAATGATGTCACTTTTGCAAAACTCAATAAATCAAATTCCTTCGAGGCAAAATTGCAGAGATTTTAAGTTATTTTCTATTCGTGCGTATTTTGAAGTAGACAAATGACAAAAAATTATAAATGATGTCCAAAAGGATTCTTTTCAGTGTTATCTTCTAGCGTTGTAATATGTTTGCTTTTATTGACTGCATAAAGCAGGCTTAATCGAGAAATTATGTTAAACAATGTTTTCGGTCCAGTGGATTATATGAAAAGGGTTAGACGATTTTCAAAAGTATTCGGGAATGTGAAGGATATGAATATGTGCCGAAATCAGTGTGGAGCATACATGTGAATTCATTCATATATGTACAAATTCGATATGCCGACTCAATTATTATAAATTATGAAGTGCAAAGAAGACATCGTAATGTTCTGCGTAGATGTTTAGTTGAAAATTTATTATAAAATCTATTAAAGGGAAATACTAGAAATTGAGATGTTGAAAAACTTGGTGAGCTTTTTACGATATGAGAAGACTTTCAAGGTTTGTAGGTGTTTTAGAATTTTGCACAATATATATAATGCTGATATAATTGGAGACCTATACTATTCGAGAAAGAAAAGAGCACATATTGCTTACTATAATATCTTAAAATGCATAGCATATTTTAAAAAACTATGGTTCCTCTGTGATAAGTTAGTCATCACGTTCAGAAACAAGAACGATGCAAGTTGGTCTTAAGGAATTTTCTAGTATAGTTACAAAATGAAATGTTGAATGTCACGTCTATCGAAACAGTTTGTTAAATTTTATAATAACAAAAAAGATCAATTTAAGGCTTATCGATTTTCATCATCCTTAGAGCGTTCAAAATACGTGTGTGAAAGGATATTTTCATATCTAAAGTATTTTAAAAATTACAGCCTATTGAGAGCGAAATCGCTCACCTGCTGGAAAACAGGTAGCTGAGGCGCTCGGAGCGCTCTTTTTGGGAGACATTCACGCGCTACCTGAGGTACCTTCATACATTTCGGATAACCGTTAACGTTCAGATTCAGCACAATCAGTTCTTGAAAGAAGAAGAAGAAGTGCCTCTGTATGCTGCTGGATATGAGTTTTTCTGGGAACAACATTTTTCAGCGCGCGGAGATCTGTACACCTTCAACGGATGAATCGATTCACATGAATCTCTGCGCAATCGAAAGGACATTCAATTTGCGAAGCCATTAGGAAGTAACTTTTGTCAAAAATTGATTTAGAAATAGTTTTTTTGTCCTTTGAAGCAAAAAAAAAAAAAACGAAAAATAGGGCAAAAAAATAGGTTTCTTTTTCAAACGGCTGGCATTTTGTTATTCGGAGGTTTATTGAAAACAAAAACCAGTAAGGCCCCCAAATTTTATCTAGTTTAATCATTCTCAACCATATTTGTTGGTTGCGCATGAACTGGCAGTGCTGTGGAGCGCCCCGCGTGTACCAAAATACGGCGTGCACGGTTTTGTTTGATGGGAGTTGGAGCCGCCATAAATAAAATTGGAATTTACTCTCCTTTGATGGAAGAATAAAATACGTTAAAATCCATTTCCAAAATTATTTATTTTATGTAATACGAAAAATTCCAAAGTTTATGCAATTTTCATGCCTCTCGAAGGTGACCTCCTTTATGTAAAATTTCCGAGTATAATACTGCATGCACCCTTCCCCCACACACGACGCCAAAAAATGAAATATCTGATAATTATGTGCTAATTCTTCACCAATTTCAAAAATCTAAATAGGGAGTGCGGGATAAAGTTGGTGTCCACTCCGCCGGTTGCCCTTGTAAAAATGCTTCTTTGGTTACTCTAAAATTTTTAAATTCGAATATTTAATGTTGTTTTATCGAAGCTTTCCACGATAATCAGCTTTCTGTATATTGATAAAACTTATAGAAAGCTAAGTTTTTACAGCATTTCAAGTTCTCCAGAGTGACGTCACGGATCGAAATGTCAGAAACTTATTGGCCATACCTTATGGACTACATATATACTGTGTCTATATCGAATACCGTGTTAATTCTATATCGAAGAATATAACACTAATTGCAGGTATTTTCATATCTTGCAGACTCCTGATGCAAACTTGCGACTCTGGAATTACCTATTTTTTTATCCAAGTCTCTTTTCTCACAAATTTTAATGCTATAAATTTACCACCCCGAAAATATATTGGCGAAAACGGTAAAAATAACTTATCGTTAATTGTGGGGGTTGGCTTCATAAGAGCTTGGAAAACCTAAATTTTTCGAAACTGAGACGATCCTGCAATAAGTGCTACACTTAAACTTTATAAAGAAAAAGTTACCAAGCTATAGTGGATAGCGAATTCACTTAGAGCTAAAACTATTAAACAGAGCCAGGTATAAACTACAACAGCACTGTTCTGAGCAGTGACTTAGTGTAAGAATACGCAGTTTCCGAAGTTGTGATGGATTGTATGTCTTAATATCATTAATACCATGAGTACTAGTTTTATCGAAAAAATTTTCGCAATAGGCACAGTGCTATCAAAATTTTCCAAGGATTTAAATCAGAGGGATTATTACCTAAAGATATTATAGATCTCATGACTATCAGACTAGAGTTTATCAGACCACTGGAAATTTAGTGTACTCCAACTTGATAAAGAAAAACTCGAAGTACACCTACTGGTTTATAAATGAATCGAGTACATAATGAAAACTGCGTGTAGGCTTATGCACACTGAAGCAACAAGAATTGATAAATTCTTCTTGGTGGAAATCTTTTTCAAACATAAAAAAAAAGTGGTAGAGGCCTTTTATGAAAGTACAAAAATTCTGGAAAAGGTGTATATGAGACTACGTGAGGACATACGGGGATATCATATTTGTCATAGACACTTGAGGAAACTTAGCACTTCATGAAATATAAACAGATAGTGTAAAAGTATGCGCTTAAAGACTTTTGACTCGAAGTGTCTGACATTTTTAGTCTCTTCACGAAGTGCTACAAGCCTTTACGCCGATAGTGTAATACCAACTGTTATAACCGAATTCTAGGAGAGGGAGATCAGCTGTAAAGTAGGACAACGCACACAGCCTTACGAGATACCCATACACACATACACGAATTTAACACATTGCCAAATACACAAACGCTACCTGGCGCGTGTGTTTGTGTATATCTAATCTAGTATCTAGAAACCAGTTAACTCATCAAAAATCGGCAATACGGCTTCCGGGCTGGAAGACTTAAGACTTGACAGCTTTTCTTAAGAAACGTTGGAACTGTAGTCTTCATAATTTTGATGAATCCCAAATCGTTGCCCTAGATATTTCAAAGTCCTCTGATAGAGTCTGGCACCCTGCCTTTTTAGCCAAACTTAAGGTACTTGGTATCACCCCTCTTCGTCTATTATGAATTAGTCGCCAAATACGGGTTGTGTTAGATGACGTTATATCTAAACGTGGAACATTTTTGTCTAGCAGACTGAAATTTGTTGAAAAAAAAAATAGAAAAGCCATACTGATGAGACCTTTCTGATCGCTGGGTCGAAAAGCTCTATTTTTCTGTTACATCTGTACCTCATTCTATTAACACTAGAGTACACGCGCGGAGGACATGTATGTCCCCCAGTGTTTTATTTTCCTACATATTGTAACGTGCATCTGATATATAATCTTGAACTCCTAGATGATTTTAATTTAACAACCATTCTATGCAGTAAGTAATTTGCTATCGCCTGGTGAGTTTGTACGCCTATATAAAGCTCAGGTTAGGGGGACTGGGGAACAACTAGCCCACGCGTGTGATTGTGGAAATTTTCGAAAGGTAATAAAATAGTGTTGATATTTTTTGTAAATGCTTTTTTTTAGTTTAATATTAGTTTAGTTATATATAATAATAATAAAAAATATCGAAAGCCCAGCGGCTTGAAGTGTGATACTACTTCTTTCCGCTGTGGGATATCAAATACAAAGATCCATGATAAAAGGAATACTTCTTATTCCGGTAGAAATGATCAAAATCTACTTATCTTCACTAATTTCTCAAAGCAATAATCAGACCAAATTGTACTGCTAGAGGCACCCAAACCAGCGATATTTACAGGAGCCGATCATACGATACTACAGAGTTGTTTAAGACTTACAGCTTGGGACCTCATGGATTATAAATAATTCCTTTTCTCATAGATCTACGAATTTTGACCCACCTCTGCTGATCATCAAATGGTTATATACTCCTACTGTCAAAAAATAACGAAAATAATGGCTAAGGATCAGTGTGTTTCCTTTTTAGTAGGGCTGATTGAATTTCAGAGAGATTTCTCGTTTATGATCTAGTTGGTATATAAGGAACTTTTATAAACCTTTGTCATTTTCAATAACTGCAATAAAGTACCTCTTTTATAATTACTAGATCTCTTTTATTACCAACTCTGTTTGAGTGAGAAAAACCACTTTAAAAATGGAGTACGCATGTTCCCAGACAGCATGACTGTGTCCATGGAATGTTACTGGAAAATCCTGTTAGGATATATAAATTGTCCGTGGTAATTCATCTCCGGTCCCAGTTAACATCTTAGGACATCCCTGGGAGTTACGAATGTCCAGAGTTGGGATGTCCCTGATAGATCCCATGCCCTTCCCATAGGATTTCCTGTATAGTTGTACTGAGGCACAGTTAATGCATTCAATTCCCGCGGCAACAGTACCCAGGACTCTTACGGATCTCTTAGTTTGTTGGAAGATGTACGGGGGAATATCTTAAGATACTGATAGAGATTTTCTGGGATTGTAGAATTTCTTTTTATGAGCAGGAATTTTTACGAAAGAACAAAAATAATAATGGCTTAAAGGTATATGTCAGAGGTGTATGCACTTGCACAGCACATTAGTTCAATGTTTTTAACACAGGCAAATTGAATTCCTATGACAAGATTACTAAAAAATCACGCTCTGAAATGTACAACTAACAAATTTTGCTAAAACAAGAAGAAATTGAAGAAGCGAATTGAATTCTAATATAGCTTCATGCATGTAGCTGGCTTAAACAACGTTCTCATATGGCTTCTTTCCG
This sequence comes from Dioctria linearis, assembly GCA_963930735.1. NCBI lineage: Eukaryota > Metazoa > Arthropoda > Insecta > Diptera > Asilidae > Dioctria > Dioctria linearis. The sequence continues at coordinate 163,173,732 of OZ005743.1, forward strand.
TACATATTTTGATGTTTTGTTTTTGCTCTTCAAAAACGACACACGGAAGTACACCGATCAACAAATTGGTGCTTTCACCAGAGAGTCACGCGGTCCACGGAAATCAGAGAACATAATAAATTTTGGAAGGGGGGAAAACGACTTTCCCATGTTTGTCCCAAAATTGTCCAGTACACCCCGTATATATTTATCTATAAAATACTGAGAATGTTCCCATAGAGAGTAGTTGTGGGATATCCCAGAGAATAACTTATTTCTAATAACTCCTAGAAATAAGGTCCTTAGAACATACTCGACACTTCCTGTTTATCCCCGGAAAGCTATGGGATCTGTGGGACAAGATTGATATGTACCTGGGTAACTTTGTGCTGTATCGCAAGTAACAATTTTACCAATTTTTGGTGACTGAAGGTGATGGATAGTTTTATAAGGGGTATATAATGGTTACTCGATTATATAAGAATTTGAGTGGTTATATAAGTGTTTTATAATATTACCAATTGGTGATGTAGTTATATTAGAGTTTTTTAAGGTTACTAGTGGTTATCGTGGAAGTAAGTTACTTAAGGTTTTATAAGTTGGTGATGAAAATGTTTCCATCACCGGTCTATATAACTTAGAGTAACCATTACTAGAAGGTATATAAGAAAGTTTTATAACTGTTTTGATCACCGCGTTATATAACTTATCGGTAATAAGTATTTATTGCGGTACCGTGGTTACCCTTATATAACTCGATAACATTCAGAAATTTAGGTGACCTTAATAAAAATTGGGAACTTTCGGTAATACATATACCCACTATAAAATATCGTAAAATTGTTGGTGGCTCTTTAGTAACTACGGTGATCGTTATAAAAACAAATTACTTTTAGTGTTGAATGGAGCCATTATAAAACTGTTTTTATTTATATAACATAATATAACCAAAGTGTATATAAGAACACTAACGTCTGCATTTTGTGACTATAATTAAAATATATAACATTACCAAAGATTACATATTATGACTAAAGGGTATATAACGACCATTTTCGAAGCATGGTAGTTCCTTTAGTTTATATAATATATCTAGATGTTTTATAAGGGTCATTTAGCTTATATGTAAAATAGAGCCACAGTTTATATAAAACTAGTTGAAGTTTTATAACGGTAATTTGTTCATTTAAGTACAAGCCGCCATTTTTTCATCTGTGCATTGCAAAAAATAAAATGTCGGTTAAGCCATATTTTTAAATTGAAGATATATGGTTTCCGTTTTATTTTTATATGAAGAAAATACATAATTTTAGGTATATAACATTTCTAAAGTATGTAATGTTACTTTTATGAATTAATATCACCTGAGTGAAAATTTTAAATTTTGTCATATTTAATTAAAATTATTAAAAATAGCCTATTTTTCGTCTGTATTTTTTAGAAGTATCTATGATGATATTCACAGTAAAATTTTAATTGCAGCTGAGTTTCACCACGTACCGTCACTCTGGGTGAATTCGGACTGTTGGGGTGAACTCGGGCAGAAAGGTTTTGGTCAACGTTTTATTTAAAGGGGATATACCGCGACGCTTAAAACTAAAACAACCGGCATACATATATCCAGACAGTACAAGTTTGAATGCAATTGGGTGTACTTTATCTCTGAATAAATTCTTCGTAGAGCACATAAGTAAGGAGGATTTTATAAATAATATTTTTTGCTTTGAATTTGATAACTCGAAAAAGAAACTGCTGTAACAAGGAAATACTAAAAATGGAAAAACGAAATGAGTTATTCTTTGTCATAGTAAACTTTAATAAACAAATATATATTTTTAATTTTTTTGTCCGAATTTTTCCTATACTAGGGGTCCAAGACAAATTTTAATGCTTAATATGTGGTCGTCCGCCTTTACACATAAAGGTGGAAGCGGACATTCTTTAACAAAAAAAAAAGTGGTGGGAGGAATGAAAATTTATCTGTTTCTACTTTGGAATTTGACAATAGAGACATGCAAGATTCTAAATAATTTTGTTGCAAATTTTCCTCTAAAAACTGTAATTTTTATTAACAAAAAAGGGCAAAAATCGTCCGAGTTCACCCCGAATGACGGTACATGCCGAAAAATTGTAATTCTAAAAGGTAAAAATTTTAAACCTTTACATTATTAAAATGTAATCCAAAAAATATCGAAATTTTATGTCGTAAATATTTGCATTGTTTTGTTTTATAAAGGTAACGAAAAGTAATTTCCCTAAGATTTCAATCACTAAAAGTAATCAGTCTGAGAAAATTTTAAGCGTTGTGGAAACGTTACCATCACCATTATAAACAAAGTTTATAAAGGTAACCGAAACATTACTGCAACCACTACTATGACCAAAATATATTAATCGAGAGCAGCACGGGTTATATAAGGGTTATATAAGAAGTTATATTAAGGTAACGAGAATATTTTTATTTCTCAATTTATAAAACTTATAGTTATATAACGTTACCTAAATCAAGTCACGGTAACCTTTATATAATTCTCCATTTGAGCTCTAAAAGGGGTTTATAGTTTCGAGTACTAGTCTATATATCTCATGTTATATAATTTTGCAATGGAAACCTCACCGTTACTAGTATATAAAAAAAATCGTTTCTTGATGGGTCCCCCATGCAAGCTCCCATGAACCATCCCGGGGTGCACGTACTCTAGTGTTAAATCCGTTGTCCCCAGGGCTCTGTTATCTTGCCATGCCTCTTCTTAATTTTCAATAACGATCTGATTTCCTTTACTTTCACTTCAATCCATAGTTCTGCCAATGACCTTACCTTTGATCTCATTTACTCCATAGACTGCAGAGGGAATTCCACATGTGTCAAATTATATTACATGTTTTTACGTATTTTTATCTTATCACATATGACACTCGAGCTCACAATTTTTAAAATCTATTCTAAACCAGATCGACTATACATAATCTTAGTTTTCTAACATAATTTATGTTTCTTTTTATGTGCAAAAGACCATGAAATTGATCAATGGATACTTTCTGGGACTTTGCTTGCCCCCACAGATATCAATAAATAATATTCCTGTAAGGAAAATATTAATTTTACAAACCTGGTTTAGACTATAAAATGAAAGTTCAATGATAAAATAAAATAAACAAACAAAAAAACTGGTTTGCTTAGGATGCCAACTATCGCTTTTGTCCAATGTATATTAAGTTTATTAGCTAGCCATCATGCAATCTACGATCCAACTGGGTCATCAAAAAAATCTTAAATTGATTGTTTTTTTTTTAAGTAAAGTACTAAGTAAATGAGAAGAGAAATGTTACCCATATGCCCTGTATCTGTCTGCTTCTAGCCATACTTAAATCTCTGCCTTCCTAGACCGTGCACAATTATTATTCTTCCATTTCATATGAGTACACGTCATGTACTGAACTCCAAAAGGGCGTTATAATGAGATATAACCGTTTGTCCCGTCAGACCCATCTCAAAGTATCCAAAAGTCGAGACAAGATGGCATCAAGTGTGTAAAGCCAGAGGTCACAAATTATGAGCCCACTTTAATTCTAAGGCCATTAAATTGAGGAAAAGTATAGTTGGCATAGCATAAAAGTGGAAGAAGACCAGAAGGATCATGGTGCAGTCGCGGTATATCTACAAGTCTAGAACATGCAGAACAGTCCGCAGAGTTATTAAAATCTGGTGGTAGCGTTTGTATTTAAAATGCTTAAAAAAAAAACAAAATAGTAAAAAAAAAAGTAACGATTCAAACTTGTAAGGTGAGATGTTATGGTGTTTCTGTTGTTCTATTCTGTTTTTAAAGGCCTTCGTGCGATCACTTCACTTTTTTTATTGTTTAAAAAAGCAAACAGATGAAGATATACGAGGCCCATTGCACCTTGTGGTAGGAGCACTATCTACTATTATACATATGAGCTAAAGTCTAGAGCTCTAGCAGCTAGATAAAACGTCGTCGTCTCTGGGACTAGGCAGAGTATGGACTGCACGTGTGCCAAGAACTGGTTTTCAATCTGATTATGCACAACATACACCAATACTCGCCTATTACCACCACGCTCTAGTCAACATGTCCGCCAGGAGCCGAGTGATATGGCGACTATCTTTCTAGAAGTTACTGTACAAAAGATTCACGACGTCCGTCGTCGTCGTCGTCGTATAGTTCTTTTCACTTAATCCACATCTTTAGCTCTACTTGATCCTCCACGCTTCTTAACGAACTATCACTGTACAAAAAAGAAAAAAAAATATTGACGAGCGTGGATAATAACGTCCAATTTCTGGCAACAGATTGATAAGAGGAAAACGTGTTTCCTCTCTCCTGCCTCGTTATTCCTCAAGAATTGTACATAATGTATGTGTCTCTATATATCAAGATACATATAGACAGAAAATTGGCCCGTAATTGAAAATTAGGGCCCTAATACTCTTAATATCGTTTTGTGTTTGATAATCAGAGGCCCGCTTACAAGAGATTCTGGCTGTCGATGTCTAGCTAGGCGATTACACCTGAATATGATTGGAGACCGTAATTTTAACGGCTCCCAGCATCAGGAACGTGCAATAAAAAATATTTTTTATTGCACGAGGTTACTTGGGTCAAGATTTTCGTATAAATATTGGTCAAGCAAGATACTGCACCTGGGGATGGATTAAAAGCATTGAGTACGACTACGAGAATTTTGTTAGCTTGTAAGACTGCCATCTATTTTTAGATTAACTGCACAGTCTCAAATGGTCACTTTATTTCGCCTTGAAAAGATGGTAAATATTTTAGTTATTGTCGTTCAGTTACGTATGTATGTAGCTTGGACGATAATTTAATGATTTTGATACAAAATTTATTGTATATCATTGTGCGTTTTATTAATTGTGGGCAGAAGATTGATTTATGATGCTAAGCACTTTATGATTTATATTAGCTATCAAAATTTATGGAAGGCAATGATTTTCCAAATTTATCTTCAAATTTTTGCAAAAAATAAAACAAAAATCAAAAATTGTTTGTTTTTAGCCGGGCGTAAATGAGATTCAAAATTGTTACACCGACAATGAGGTGGGGTATATGATGCTGTAACGATATTTCGATTTTCTTTTCATACACACAAATTTAGCAGGACGCCTTTTGTTACTATATTTGATAAACTGATGATTTTTGTTTATATACAGGGTGGCCCGAAAAGTGACATTCAAAGGTAAAATTTAGATTCCTCATATTGAGGGGTATCTGAATCACCCTCATGTATGTCATGAGATATTGCGTAGTTTTCTACACGGTTAAAAATTTGAGTTTATTTTAGTACCTGCAGAAGGTTTTCAGGTATTTTAAGACGTTCGTTGCGTAAAAACAGGAAAACCTAAAAGTTTTAAAATTTTTATATCAATTTCATTAATTTAAAACTTTATAAATGTCTTAACTTCTCTGTGAAACTGAAAGTTCAAAATTAGGTCAAATTTTTATTTATTTTTCAATATACACTGAAAGGGTTTATTTTTAAACATCTTCTAGTCCGAATCGCAAACAGTCACATTTATATCAAACAAATATTTCCTCAACTTAAAACTCATAAAAGTCTCAATTTTTTGTTAAACTCAAAATGTTTTAAAATGAGTCTTGAAATTTTTCATAGAAAAGAATTAAAGTCAATGAAGTTTTATTTTTATACCTTTTTCAACTTAAGTAATAACAACTAAACCGAAATGGTTTTAATATTTAGAACTAGTGCGACTTTTGTAAGTGAGTCGTTATTCAGCAGTACGCGTCCGTAGAGTGAAGTTAATTTTATATTTAGTGGTTGCAGGTGATCTTTAATATCATGTAACTAAAAAGGATTTTTATTATATATGTTTATTGCTAGCACCCAAACGGAGACAATATCATTATCAGAAAGTAGTAATGAAGAAATGAAAAATGAAATACATTTATTACAAAATGCACTCGTTTTTGCACAAAGTATTGAAATTAAACCCAATTTTTTAAAAAAACCATCAAATATCGTAAAAACTTTAAAAAAAAACATTCAGAAAAAATTTTAATTTTTCCATTTTACTATTATGATCCGGAAATGGTTATGTTTAAAATGTAAGTCAATGGATATTTCGTACATGTATCATATGAAATAATAAATAAAATTTCTTATATTTATCTTACTTTCTATATATTATTTGATTTTGAGCTAATGTATCCAGTGACAAATTGATTTTAAATTGGGAAAGATATGAAAACAAATTTTAAAAATTTTAAATTCCGAAATTTCTTTGTAGGATTGCGGAAGTATAATAAAAAGTTTGTAACAATTAATTTAATTGACTATAAATCTATTTCTTTTTAATGTTTTAGAATGGAATAATTCTATGAAATCATATATAGCTCTGCTGAAATTATTACCTCCAACATTTACGGGAAGAAAATCTAAATCTCGGGAATCATTTTCTCAAGCGAAGCTCAAATTAATTAAATTTGGAAATGTAAGTAATTTAAAGTATATTAAAACATTATTTTTGTGAATAACTTTATATATTACAATATATCTAGAAGAAAGAAGAAATCGCTAGAAATATCAAAGGGCAGCCCGTTATATTGGTAATTGGACCAAGAGCATCAGCAATTTCATATTGTTTATTTTATGTTGACAGGCAATTTATACGGGTATTAGATAATGTTAATATTATTCAAAGAATAGACTTGTTTTTTCTTTAATTATTTTTTGCATTTAATTTTAAATATGAAGTAAACTTCAGAAAAATATTTATTTTTTTAGAACAATTTATATACGAAATTGAGCTACCTCAAATAACCGCGGGCATAATTGTAATTATAAACAAATTTTCAAAATATTTTATAAAATTCAAAAAACATTTTTTGCGTATCGAAAATGCACTTGTCTAAGCAAAATTCAATACCGAAAAAAGTCCAAACATGTATACATTGAATTTAAAACTTAAATAAATAAATAATAAAATTGAAACCACAAAATTTTTCATTTTATTTAAAAACTCCCAAGCAATATTTGAAGAAGAATTCTACCATAACGAAAACAATTAAAACGATTTTTTTCCAAAATTTAAACTTTACTTCAAATTGAGAAAACTTTAGTTTTGATTGAGTACAAATTTTCTCTAAAAGTTAAACTCGACTGCTTCAAATTCAGAAAATTTTTAGTTTTAATTTAAAACCATATAATTCATTTAAATTGAAACTTGCCTGCTTAAACCTAAGACAGTTAAAAGTTTTAATTTGTGCCAATTTTTATGTCAAACTTTTTGAGAATGAATTATATACAAATCCAAAAGTCTTAATTTATAGTCCAGTCAAATAAGCCGAAAAAATGCTAAAGATCGCATTTAATTTGTTTCAGGCTGCAATTTTGAGGGTTGGTGTAGGGTGGTCCTGGGAGTATTGTCGCAAAATTGCAGGCTCGCAAGGCCAAATAAAGGGGTGAAAGACAATAAAAACACCCCCGAACGCATGACAATCTACTTGCCGTGCGTGCGGTTTGGAAGAGGCAAAATTTTTGAAAAAATTAAAAATGCTATATTATTTAGAATATGATTCTAAATAAAAAAGTCTATAGTGGCCAACCCCTATCTCGTAAGGGTGCGACAGGAAAACCGAAAGAAAATAAGGGTGGACATGGCTATTTCCTTTAACATGTGTCCGATTACTTTAATTCTGCAACATTCGTTCAAGAGCTAGCAACCAAAAGAAGCGTGAATTTTTCAAAGATGGAATGGAAAAACGGGGGGTAGTGAAGAAAGTTATCTCATTTCACTTTATATCTTTGATTAGTTGCATAGTCTAAGATTGCTCTTACTATTATCTTATTTGCTCTTTAGTACCGATATATATTCTAGTATTACTCTTACGCTTACTTATAAGTAAGTGTCTGGTCTGGATTCCAACCAGTCAAGATAATGAAAATAATGTCTTTATTGTTATTTTTTATGATTTGTTAATCTATAATTGCTCTTCAGTCTCATATTGCCCAACGTTGTACGAATAGCTACAGCTAAAAAATGGCATATACATGAAATAAATCCTTTTTAATTTGGTTTGTTTTTTTGATTTGAAAATTGCAAGAGACAATTATTGCACTATATCATATTGGGAATTAGTAAAACGTTTTTTTTTTAAATTTAAAAAAAGAAAGCACCTGCAAATTTTATATAATTATGATATGACACTAATAAGTTTTTAAATAAGGTAACGCTTCTATTTTTAACCATCTAACTATCCCAGATCCCACCCATCTAGTCTATACCATTAATTTATTATATACCCCGTTTTTCAATTCCATCTTGGAAAATTCACGCTTCTTTTGGTTGCTAGCTCTTGAACGAAAATGTTGCAGAATTGAAGTAATCGGACAGATGTTAGTGCATATAGCGATGTGTCCACCCTTAGCTTCTTTCGGTTTTCCTGTCGCGCTCTTACGAGATAGGGGTTGACCACTCTAGACTTTTTTATTTAGAATCATATTCTAAATAATATAGCATTTTTAATTTTTTCAAAATTTTGCCTCTTCCAAACCGCACGCACGGCAAGTAGATTGTCACGCGTTCGGGGGTGTTTTTATTGTCTTTCACTCCTTTTTTTGGCCCTGCGAGCCTGCATTTTTGCGACAATACTCCCAGGACCACCCCTACACCAACACTCAAAATTGCAGCCTGAAACAAATTAAATGCGATCTTTAGCATTTTTTCGGCTTATTTGACTGGACTATTAAGGGGTACCGCCACTGTAACGGCTAAAAAAAAAAGTTTTCTTCAGGAATTTTTTTCTCGCGAAATTAAAGGTGTTTGAAAAAACCTTTAAGGGTATTATCGGGCATACATTGAACTTTATTGATAAATTTTTTGACAGCGAAAAAACAAAATGGCGGCTCCACAGCCATCTTCCCGGGACATGTTACGCTTGCTTCCGCGGACGCAGCACCCACTGGTGCACATTTGAATCTAGACCAAAACAACAAAAAAAACCATTAATCTAGTGGCTTATAGCTAGAGAATGCCATATGGATTTTTAAAAATATTAGTTTTTGTAGATTTGGCATGCGTTTGAAAAAAAATGTATGATTTTTGACGGAAAAAACGGCAGGTTTTTGTTAATAAAAAATTAACAAATAAAGTTATGGAAAATCCCGTACGTCATTCTCTAGATAATGTTAATGTTCACATCTGGTTAAAATTTCAGGTCGAAAATATGAAAATTGTTCGAATTATGCTGCGTGCCATTTTGAAAAACCGTGTTTCGAGAAAAACGCGTTTAAAGTTTTAAGAATAGTTTTTTATGGAAAAAATAAAAAAACATGAAGGTAAAAAAATAAAAGTTTTCCGATAAACAAGTTGAAGTTGCAAATGTCGAAAAGGTCAGTTGTGTTCAATTCTGCTTTTTCAGTCAGCTTTAGAAGAAAACTGGTGATAAAGCTGGCTGAAAAGCTCCAATTGTGTTTCAAGCTTCAGGTAGTCGTTTCGGAGAAAGTTTGACATGCTTGGTGTCGACCTCCATTTTCAAAGGAAACAAAAAAATTTTCTGGGACGGAACTTTTTTTTCTTTTTCTAGAGGGTTTAAACTATTTTTTAAGCCAATAAAAACAAAAACGGGGTTTTCAAAAAATTTACAGTGGCGTCACCCCTCAAGCCTCGAATTTTTAACCGTGTAGTTATGATTTTTTTCATTGTTTTTTGAAAATTTTCGACCGGATCGGCTTTAATTTTTTTTTTAATTTGTAGATGGTGTTTTCAGGATTATTTTTTTACTTATTCTCTATGAATTGTACTTTAAGGCATAAAATAATCGCCTTCGTAACATTAATGGAAGCTACAAAAGTTTTGAGCTAAAATGGAGAATTTTCGTTTGACCGAGACAGACTTGAATTTTCAACTTTAAATTAAAAATATAACAGCAATTCCTTAGTTCCTGGGTGACCTTAAAAGCTGCACTAGGCTCTAAGATTTCATAATATCGCACACACCACTGTACACAATTAACGAAAAATTCAAACCAAGACTTTTTGGATTGCAAAAATAAAATTATTTTGCTTATGTAATGCAATTAGATGATTCTTAGAGTAAACGGCAGAGGGCGAACAGCTTTTTAATTATAAAATAAAATTGTTTCTTTCTAATTTGTGTTTTATCCTCATTCAATAATAAAGAACTTCAATAACAAATCTTTGTTGACAGTTCAATGAGCCGCACGGTAAGTAAATATGCATTAATGAATTATTTTTATGGAGTTGTACAAGACAACGGCCATGAAGCAGCATGCCTGTATCGGAATCAACTTCGACATCGAGCTGGTAACTGGTGTGTATGTGACCCAAGTGCATGACAATGGAGAATCCGCCGACAATAACATCCCAAGAAAGTTTCCTGAATCAGGAAGAAAGTACACCACCCGATAGTACTCGGCGAGATCTTTAATTTCATATGCCACATGCGGTATTGGAACAACCGCCCTCCCGGGGGCTCCTACCCCTCACCATAAAAGTATCCAGAGAAAAAATATCTTTTACAAATTGCAACCGGTAATGAGCGGAGGTGAATAGAGAAACCCGTTTTCCGATCGGACATAACCCTACCGGGTTAGAGCCAATCTGATTTGCGAAAAATGTAGTAGTCTAGTTCGAATAGATTAAAGACTTTAGTACGTTTTCAACTGAACTTTAGGTATAATTCCGTAGAGATAACTCAAAAAAAATTACACAGTAAATAGCCAATGAAATGAGGAGTTTTGTAAAATAGGTTTGGGTGAAAAAAGTTATGTGAGTTTTTTTAAATCGCCCTCAAAGCTTTTGGTACATTTTTTTTTTTTTTTGAACTTTATGGAATTTAAAACTTTCTTTTGGTGCAATTGTATGAGCTACGAAATCAATCTTTTTGAATTAAATGAGCCTAACATTCAGCAATTTATCTCAATTATTCAAGTCAAGTCAAGTGCTCGAATTAGTAGTTTGGTGAAAATCTCCAAAAGATATCATAACTCGAATACTACACAAAATCGCGTAGCATACATAGGGCTGATTCGGATACCGCTGAATATGAGGCACCTAAATTTTACATTTTGACGTCAATTTTTGGTCCACCCAGGTCAGGGGATACCCAACGATGCAAGGCACAACGTGGCAGGAAAGAGATACGGAAATGAATTGGGAAATGTGAGGAGAGTGGCGGAGGTGCTGATGAATGTCACTCCTAAATTTTCGCAGATTGTATGCCGGAGGATGACAGAAAATGGTAGACTGCTCCACATTCACACATTCACACAGGATATAAAAGCATCGCGGGAATCTACTGTACGGCCGAAAGTACTTTGAAGGGTAAAAGGATATGCGCTATTTCCAGGGTGAGTATTGCATCAAAGGATCATTCTAAAAGGTATCAAACTCAGCACATTGATCAAGCATGTATCGATAAAGCAGCGAAATGCATCCAACATTGCGGCGGTGTTCGAATGGATAAATATCACAAACATATTCCATCACCAATTTTATTGCATATTGTTCCGTTTGTTTCACCCTCAATCCTGTAAACGAATTTTAGAAGACGAGATGGTTATGAAATAAAAGGATATATAATTAAAAAATCAATAATTGTAATTTAAAATTTTCAAAAAATTTAAAATAATACAAAAAAAGTACACACTTGAAAATTAGTTAGAGATTCTGGTTGGTCAATCACGTTTTGATTTAGAATTTTGGTCTTTTTGTAGCTTTGTTAGTAGCATTAAAAATAAATTTACTTGGAATTTGTCTTCCTTGTTTTCATTTTTATGGTTAATTTTATAAAAATATTTTTGCACAAATTTCCAAACGGAATAACATTGCAAGGGATATTTTCAATTAAAAAGATTTTTAGGAATTTTTTATTGTATGTATATTAACCAAGGCCGTTTATAAAGATCACAAATAAGAGGGGTTTAGCCTAGTAGACTAATACCCTCTTAAGACGAAAGAATAACTGTGAATTAATGTGAACTCAATACTCGGAACGTAGATTTTATAGAATTAATTTATTAAGGAAATAATCTATGATGACATTCCAATTGAATCGAAAAATTCTCAATTAATGCTCCGTGGGTCTGCAGAAATTTAATAATAAAGGTTCACTTTTTATAAAAAAAAAAGAAATAATTACAGAATTAAATGCTGTCTTTTGCTTCTTGCCGTGAAGTGGGAAAGTGGTTTATTCATTTTAATTTTCAAATTTCGATGAAAGCTTAAAAAAAAAGTTTTTTTTTTAGAGCATTTTAGATATAACTAGTTAATCATGACAAAATGCCCTAAAAAGTAACAAATAATTTGTGAACCTATTTAAATAAATCCATGGGGAAAAAAAATTAGACTTACCTCCAAAAATCGTTGTTGTTCTTATCGTTTGAGCTCTGTACCGACGTACGCTTAAATCTTTTATCTCTACTTTCAGTAATGGAAGAGGTAATAGTCGCAGAAATTCTTTGGTTTCAAATAGAAAAATTTTGGGTAAAAATCCTGTAAAGTAAGTTAAGTTCAGAATGCCAAAATTTGTTGCCTTTATAGTGATTGAAATGACTTAGACTTACGATAATCTACATACATTACTAGACAATGAACTGGGAAAAAATTATTAGTTAAAACGACTAATCACGATTAGTTTATTGTAAATTAGTAATTCCAGTAAATTGATTTGGAAAAACAATTAAGTGATTAATAAAATTGTAAGTGCTAATTAGTGTCAATTTTTAATTGGAATTAGTTGATTTGCCCTTAGTTGTTTTGGAAAATACTTTAGTTGTAAATTCGAATTCAATAAGTTCAGTTAACAAATATTTGGTCACAATTAACTAATCATATTTCAGAAGACATATTAGTAGAATCAACATACAAATTATTAATTTTTTCGCAGAAACAACGAAACTGTTTGTTTATATTTAAGAATATGATTGGTTATATTAGCGAATTTCTGCAATTAATAAATTCAACAAATAAATTGATAGATTTTTTTAATATGATGTAACCTCACAATTTTCTAAATTAACGAATTATATTAGTTGATATGAATAATATAATTTTGGCTTAACTTTAAATTTGAAATAACTGCATCATTGATATTTATTTTAATATCCTAGTTCATATATCTCATAGGTCATACTGAGCTTATCATTTCGCTCATGACGCATATTACTGATTAAGGAAAAATGAATTGGACTCCCACGCAAATTGTTATTATGATTTTGGCATGTCTGTCCGTTTGTCCGTCTATCCGTTCGTCTATGGAATTTTCGAAAAAGCATTAAGTATAAAAATAAAGTATAAATGGAAGAAATCTTGGAAGCCGTGGCATTGTTGTTGCGCAAAACCATTAAATTAAACCAATACATTTGTTGAATCGACAAATCTGAGCTATTGCTTTGAAAAAAGATTTTTTCAATATCAATTTCGCTTGGACATTTTAAAACTCAAGTCGTAATTTCGACTTATACATTCGATGAATCAACAAATCAGAAATTTTTGCTTCATATAATTCACAGATAGAACTTATACTGACTGTATATAAGGGGTTTGCTCAATATATTCATCAGCGTATACAGTAGGCAGAAACTCTCAGTCGTACTAATGGGTACACATAGAATTTTTACCCATATAGAACGTTTTTTCTCCTCTTCATTAAGAATATTGTCAGCCTACTGCGGGCAGATAATAAAATCATATAAAAATAATAATTACTAAAATAATTAAATTCATCATAGCATTTTATTGTTATGATCAACTAAAAGATTAGTTGAACTTTCCAATTCCATTACGTATTGTAACAAATTCGATTAGTTGATTACTAATGTCTTCAAACAAATGTTTCAGTTATTGCAAATAATGCGGTATGCAAAATCAACCAATCAATTAGTTAATTTGGAGAATTGAATTTGTTGAAAGAGCAAAATTAATTAGTAGATTGTTCTAATAAGTCCTTCTAACGAATGAATTAAACAAGGACTGTTTTATTTGATATTTCTATTTTTTCGAAATTTATTATATTAAAATTAGTTAATTCAACAAAATGATTAGTTGAAAAAACAAACGATGCTCGGATACGAAATTCCGAAATATTATCAAAACTAACTAAACAATTAGTTGAATTCACAAATGTTATGACAAAACATGATTAGCTAAATCAACGAATGCAAATAAGTTTTCTTAACGAATATGATTCTTAAGCTGAAAATCAACTGATATTATTTGTTGATGAAACAAATTCATTGGCGTAAAGCAATTAATCTTTTGTTTCAGTATGGTATCGTCACTTTAAAGTTTTGGCAATAATGAATTATTTTTTTGCTACAGGTTTATATGAAAATCATGTTGGACGTAATGACGGTTATGGAATTCTTTACCAGCGATTTAGGTGATAAAGTAATAATTCGATTATCATTACGTGCTGTAAATTTATCATACAATAATCAATAATTGTAATTTAATTAAAGACGCACACAATTAACCTCGATAATCATATAAGAAACTACAGCGTAGCAAAATCAGTGTGCTAACAAGTATGGACACAAGTGTAGCAAAATGCGCGTCCTTCGTGCTAGATGTATGTGGTTTGGCCTCATTTCCATCATCACCTCGCCAAAAATTCTTTCTTCTTCTTCCTTCTTGCAAAATGAATTCTCTTTAATAGCTGGGCAAACTGTAAGCGAGTGTTCAGATTATCCCAACCTCTTAAAATTAAAATTTGTCTAAAACAATTTATATAGAATAGTAATTCTGCAAGAATCTTTTACTTGCAAAATTTAAGAGGTTAAGAGATCTCTTAAAAGTTTCTTATGTAGAATCAGGGGTTAGATTTACAACTCCCTTTAAAGTGTGAACAAAATTCAAAATACCGTTGCGATTAAGTTTCGGTGTATCAAACTAAGTTGGTAAGCTGAAGTACATACATAGTAGACTGCTTATTTTCTTCCTCTATTTTGCACATGTTTTTCCTAAAGTTGCTTTACATGAAAGGGCCACGGAGGAAGGAGATACAATTATAAAACCAATTGATGTGAGCCCCTACATATACAGAATTTTTGGATAAAATTTGAGCTTATCAGATAAACAAAAGTATTGGCTACAACGATGAGGAGGGGGGGGATTGAATCTCTCAAACCCACCCTATATATACGGCCTTGATATTAAGTAACTGATTTAATTTGATCTTCATGCCGATCACCTTTTTTGTTGATGGTAAAAGATAAGTCCATGGTGAATGCAAAATATTCCAGTAAATTAGATATGAATAAAAGAACAAATTTAGTACGATTTTTTACATAAATTATAAGTAAACAAATGTCAATAAGCTAATATTTGTAAGGTTCGAAGAAGCTAGGTTGACCTCGTAACCGTATCGAATTTCTAAAGTTATCATTGAGTTAATAGCGGTGAAATATTTCAAGCTATTCAATCGAGCCCTTTTAAGCCCTAGTAGTAATTAGACAATTTGGCTCAACGTATTTCATAAACCATTTTTCACTGTATATTTGAACACTGCCGGAGAATGCGTCTACGTCGAGGGCTGAAATGTTGTACATGGTGTTTTCATACCAATAGCAAATAAAATTTTAAAAATGGACTAAATAGGGCAACGCTTTCTTGTTGTTGCCATATAAAAATCTATGTTTTTTTTTTTACGTTTACTGTGAAAACAATCAGTCCCGACATTTTTATTCTACATACTGACAAATTCTTCAGAATATGAAATCCTATGAAATTGCTGACAGTCCGACAAAAACTGTTAATGGGATATAATTTAGTAAGAAAATCTATCCGCGCTTTCCTCTATTTTTTTTTTTAATTTTTTTTTCCAATAATTTATTATTTATGTCAAAATAAAAAAATTAAACTTGCCATAGCTAAAAATTTAATATTCGACGAGTTCGTAATCGAAATAACTTAATTATTTAAAATTTTTACATTTCATGGGAAAATTTAATTGAAACTATATGTGCTGATATTTGTGAGAATTGTTTACTTTCAGACCCTTTGAAAAATTTTCCCCTTTATCACTTATTTATGTCTAAAGAAAATAATTCAAAAATTTAAAAAGTCATTTATAGCATCACAATGGCCATTTTGTTTGCCATCCAGATCCACGTTCAAGTTTTTCTGAATTTTTTCTTATTTTACAATTTCTGTGGATATGAACCTTATAAATTTGCCACGAGATTTATTTAGGCTTCTTATATTACTAATTTTCACCTAACAAATAACTTTTGTTTTGCTTACGTTAATTTTATAAAAATTGATAATAAATTTATTTTGAACAAAACTGATCCTCTTAGTCGAGTGTCATTTATAATGATTTTTCTCTTTGTAGAAATTAAGTGTTTTGGATCCCTTTCTTTTTTTTTTCTTTTTCTCCGGAATGGGCAGATATTACGATAAATTATTTAAAATCATCTTATCAATATTTAATTGATTTTTAACTAATAAATGAGACCCCAATTTCATATGTCATATTTTTAGAGAACTGGAGTAATATCGATTCCGTGGTATTTATGCGTAAAGTTTTGCGATTTTCTTTCATCTGGATTTTGTGTGAGATTTTAGTTTGGAATTGCAGATTTCTGTGTGTAGTGGTGTGCTAATTAAGTTGCAATGTGCAAAGAAGGTGCTTTGTGTGTATTAATTGTGTAAAAGTACTCGATTTCCTTGAAATCAAGATTTTTGCAATAAATGCCAGGTGTAAACTTCGCTGTTGATTGCACTGACAAAGTTGATAATATTAGTAACAAAAAGTGTTTAATAACTGTTGCTGTACACGTTTCATGCCTTTTTTTTTGGATAAGTTGCCTTAATTTATCATTATCTTTGTTAATTAATTTCCCCCTTGGCAGATGTCAACAGTAATGAGAATTTTTCCCTGAGTTGCTCGTGGTAGTGTGATTGCATTTTACCTTTTTGTTTTTGTGTTGCTGTTGTTGCCTGTTTGTTTAGGTTTTTCGTGTACTATTTACATAAAATTATTCGATTGTTTCCAAAATTTGCTACCTATTTTTTTTATTTGAATTTCCCCACATTTATTTATATGTTATGTTTTAACTTTATATTTATGTGCTAGAGGAGTTCCCTTGCAATGGTATGGAGTGTCTGTAGTAGGTCCAATGTATAGGTGAAAATAGGATGAGTAGATTTTAATTTCCTTTTATTTCCTTTTTCAGGTTTATCTGAACAATTTCACAGGCTGGTTGCGTACATCAATCCATGCAAAACTTTACAGAAATGTTACGTTTTCCTTTATTTTCTGCATAATCTCCAAAAAAAGAAGGCTTTTGATCAAGGTTGCCATAATTAAAAATAAAAAAAATACCAAGTCAATGGGATTTTTTTTAATTATAGTCCACTCTTTCGGCCCGCCATTATAATGCGTAGCGGTAGATCTTAGCAACTATATTCAAAAGTGAGAAATTTCACTTTTGGTATTGATTTGACTGGGCGAATCAAAGTAACATTTTGTGCATTTCTTTTAAATATCAAAAAGATATTATTTAAAACATATTTTCTAAAAAATAATCTTAGTAAAATTGTAAAAGAATAGTAATTGCCATAGAAAATCGATCAAAATTCACACTCTGCCAACCCGACTATAACTAAATTCATAGCCGAAAGTTGGTAATTAAGAGATAAAGTTTTCACTTTTTTAGTAATTTTTCTTTGTCAGGCGTTGCATGTTGTCTGAATTAAAGGATTTCGAAATCCTTAAAATATTTAATATTTAATCTGCTTACCTACATTAAAAAAATTATAAATTTGTTTCTATCATAATTATCACAGAGGAATCGTCTAGAGCTTATTTTAAACAGAAAAGTTCAATGTTTTAGAGAATATTATAAAAAATTCCTTGTAAAAAAAGTAATAATAAAAATATCTTCATCCTTGAATAACTAGCCCCTAAAATGCATAATTTTTTTATTTTTTTTTTATTTTTTTTAAGTTACTGCTCATAATATTCGTTAGTAAATTGTTAAATTCTAAAGTAAGGCTTGTAATGGATTTAGAATTAGATTTAAGAGGAGAGAGTACGTGGCTGGTTTAGCAGTTGTTGGAAGGGCCAAGAAGTTCTGCTACAGCACACTGTACTTTTCAGGGTGTTTTGTGAAAAACTAGATTTTTTTCTTAATAACCCTGTAACTGATAAACGGTTGATATGACCTGCTGCCATACAATTTTAGGGGGTGAGTACTATAACCGCCTGCTCTATTGACCTCCTAAGCTGAAACAACCTGTATAGTCCAAAGGAAAATGAAAATAAATCGTCGAAATTTTATAGCAAAAACCTGGAAAACAGTCTATGAATGAGATGTATGCAGACGACTGTTTTTTGAATTTGTCCTATTAGATTAAATTGAGTTTTGTTCCATCTCTCTAGCGACTTAATAGTTTTATACAAACGATTTCGATCAGATAGAGTCAAATTCCTCCATAGTTCTTTTTATGAACACATTCTTTGCTGTACCTACGTGAATAATTCTGATTTATTCGGTACAAAACTAAAAAATATATTAAAAAAACTTTTAAAATATAAATAACTTTTGTAAATAAAATGCACTAAAAAGTAAAAACTACTTTTTTTCTTGCTCAGTGATATAAACAAGAAAAGGTTACTGCAAAATTAAAAATGCTACAACTCAAATTAAATCTTTAAAGTTTGGGCAGCCGTAACTATAATCACAATTTTCTTACTGCAAATCATACCCAAACGATTAAGATTTAATCTGAGCTCTAGAATTTATTCTTTTGCAGTAAACTTTTCTTGTTTATAACACTGAGAAGGAAAAATATTATTTTAAAAGTTCCTTTAATATATTTTATGTTCTACTTTTTTGTCATACTCTCGAAACTCGCCTCTCAAAAATGAATCTCGAAACTTGAGTCTTGAGTCATATCACACACGGCTGAAATTGGACAGCCCCAAGGGTGGGGTGTTAGTTACCATCCCCACCCCAAAACCCCCAGCACGTAAGAAAATTTTACCCCATAATAAAGCTCCATAATCACTCAATCTAGATCAAAAAACCCCATGTCAATCAATCCACGTTTACTATACTAAAACTATTTCGTCACGAACGGCACTCTGACGCGCTCAGGCGCTCAGACACAAACTTTCTGAGTTACTAAAGATATTAAAAAACGTCAGTACCAGAACCCTTAAACTATAAATTTGAAAGCTCTTTATCTCAAAATTATTATATTATAAGTTTTAAATATTTCTATCATACAATTTTTTTACAAGTGACAACATAACTTTAAACTCGTTTTATTGAAATTAGTGTGACTGGCATATACGACAAATCAATTCTCAGGTGGCGAAATGTAAGATAATTTGCTGGCATTGGCATAACCTGGTTACATAACAAGTATGAGCTAAGAGATCTCTGCCAGCGCTTCTCAAAATATGAATTTTTTAATTGGGTTTGGGACTCTTAATATAGGGTAAAACAAATGAAACTTAGGATAATCTTTGGGTGTCCCGTCGAGATGGTAAAAACTTTTAAGGGTCGAGAGTACAGCCTATTTGCGATCGAAAATGTTATATAACATTTTTTCGAGTTCGCACTATTTTCGAAGTTATAGGCGATTTTCGATTTTTTCGAAATTTGGAACCTTAAGTCACCTTTTAGATCATAACTCAGGTCAGACTGTTCACAGGACGAACATTTTTCTTGTGTTTTATTCGTAATATTACAGGCTCTCATTTGATGTAACTCGGTTTTGAAAACGTTCACACATAATGGAAAAATTGCCGATTTGTTGCCAAAACATTTTTTTGTCAGAAAATTCATTTGTCGTCAAAGTCATAAAAGTCGAAAAGTAACCATGCCAACAGATGATCCGCTTCTCATATGAAAAATCCCTCATTTATTATCTTTTATAAACGTACAACACGATTAGTCTACCTTAAGTATTGCCAGAGTTACAGTAAAAATTTTCCTGCAATATACCTCTCATAACTTGAACAAAATTAAATCGAATTTCAAAGATGGAAGAAACAATGCACCTAAAGTTGGAAAATGTGAAGTTTTTTCCCAGATTCTTAAAGTAGCGACTGCAAGCTTTCCATAGAGTACCCATATGTCTACACTCTGTGGAAGGAAAGTACTAATATTGAAGGGTGAAAAGTGAAATTTTTTCGAAAATCGTAGATTTAGTAGTGAAAATTTTCGAAAATTGATATTTTTGGTATGCAGAAAGTTGCGGAGTATAAATGAGCATATTACTACAAACAAGTCTCCCAGCATAGAATCCAAATTGCAATACAGAATATTGTGATTTTGAATTTTCGAATTTCAACCGTTTCTAACTTTTTTCGATGAAACTTTGGCTGATAACATGCAGTATAAAAAAGTTTCACATTAAAAGGGTCTAGAGAAAAGGGGAAAGAAAATCGCCTAAAATGTAATTAGATATGAAATTTCGAAAAAATAAAAAAAAATTGTTAAAATTTTTTAAATTTTGAATAGTTACTTAATGAGAGTTTCGAATTTCGAAAATCGAAAAATACGAAAAGTTGTGTATTTGTAAATCCGACGTACCCAGCGAATTTCATTAAAATCCACTCGAAACTACCCGAGCTATAACGAAAAATATGTTTGAAATTAGGCATTTTCGAACGCGATTTGCCAGTTTCAGAGGGCAAATCGAAAAAATTTATTAAATTGGAAAAAATTTCTACTTCCTTATTCTATATGAAAATAAAAAAAATCTTCAAAAAGTATGCACAAAAATTCGGGAAATCGAGTTAACTTTGCTTCTCTAGATTTTCGAAAATGTTTGAACTTCGAAATTGAGTTTAACTTTACCAACTAACCAGTTATGTTCCGAATCCAACGGTGTATTCACCTTACCTATAGGTCAAACATAGTTCCCGCAAAACGCGTTTCCGGATTTTATAGCAATTCGAATTAATTTTGCTCATGTTATGAGAGGTATGTTGCAGGCAAGTTTTTACTGTAACTCTGGCAATACTTAAGGTGGACTAATCGTGTTGGACTTTTATAAAAGATAATAAATGAGGGATGCTTTCTATGAGAACCGGATCATCTGTTGGCACGGTTACTTTTCGAGATATATGACTTTGAAGACAAATGAATTTTCTGACGAAAAAAATGTTTTGGCAACAAATCGCTAATTTTTCCATTATGTGTGCCATTTTCAAAATCAAGTTACTGCGAATGAGATCCTGTAATGTTACGAGTAAAACACAACGAAAAACGTCGTCCTGTGAGCAACCTGAACTGAGTTATTGTCAAAAAAGTTACTTAAGGTTCAAAATTTCGAAAAAATCGAAAATCGCCTATAACTTCGAAAATAGTACGAACTCGAAAAAATTGTATATAACATTTCGATCGCAAATAGGCTGTACTTCCGACCCTTAAAATTTTTTACCATCTCGACGGGACACCCTGTATTTTGGTTATATTTATCATATAATGTATTATAAATCAGTATCAGTATACGTTTATCACCGAGCTCGTTGACTTCCACCTAAATTTAACTATAAATGTTCCTTATCTGTTACTCCTTCTTACGGCACAGTAGACTTGGACCCCAAACCAGGACACCTTACGCAGCTCTTCCTCGTGTATAAAATACAGACATACATATATTTATGTACATAGACTTAAAATATTTTTCCAACTTTTTGAAATTATTAATAACATGGTATGAGCTCTAGCATAGCGTAATAAAATAAAACATGAATTTCTTCCACCAACAATATTCAGATTTTTATTTGCACAGTATTTAATATTTATGTACAACAAAATAAATGACATTGCCAATGAAAGCGATCTCATAAATATTCAAAGTTACAAAATTAATTTTAATCCAGAAACACTAATTTCTTCGACTAATAACTACTCGAGAATCATTTGATAAACGCAAGTGTATCATACGGCCTAATACAGCTGGATTTTATTACCAAGGAAGGTATAATTCAACGTGTACATTTCCTCGTGTTTATTTTACACGAAGATCGTGCACATCTGATAAACCCGTTTTATAGGCGCCACTCAAAGGGTTCCATCCATCCATCTATCTATATCTATCTAACTATATGCATCTACTACAAATGTCTATTTGTAATATTGTAAAGTGCGCAGCTCAAGTGGAGAGTACCGCAGCAAAGTGGCATGGCTTGTGCGCAAAACCTTTAGAATTACACTCTCGTGAACAGAACAGTTAGCCAAGGATCAGCATCGGCATCGGCACTTAATGTAATTATTTTCATTTGAGTACGATGATAGCACACGCATTCGAAGCCACAAATGTCTTCTCTGTCGAACGCATTAAAAAGATAAAAATAAAAATGGAAAAAACGAAAGAACCTCTGAAGAAGTCACCAGAAGAAGTAAGAAGTGTTGAAGAAGTTAGAAATTTAAGGTTCTTCGAGTTGAGAAAATGCATCGTATCTTCAACGGCTTGCTATAATAGGCACGGGATAGTTCGGCAGCGCGGCCAACAGAATATATTCCTACTTATATAAACAAACATACATGACAGGAAATGGTGAAAACAAAGAAACATTCTGTCACACACTTCTGATATTAAGTGACAGCGATTTTGTAAGTTCAAATGTGACAGACAATCGTATAAAAACTCCATTAATATTTGTGGTAAATAATAAAAAAAGAAAGCGTTGCGCAGGGTTTAAAGCACGCGATAAGAAATTGCCTGGGACGCAGACGCAATCAAATCAGACAATTTTTTATGTGTGAATTTTTATTATCATACCCCGGGTATAGGTAGCATAGTGAGCATGAGGAAATTGAAAAATGATTGCTATGGAAGGAAATCGAATTTGATTGACTTTTTTCCTTTTTGATTTTTTCTAATGACTCCTGCAGAAATTCTGTGCCCTATGCGTTGATTGTTATTATCTGCTAGAAGAAAAGGTGTTATTGGTCACGGATCATTACACAGGACCACAGATGTCAGCTAGAAGTGTGATATATGAATTTCTTTTTTCAACCCTGTTTCATTTTGATAGTTACGTAAGCACTAATTGATTATTTTCTCCCCCCGAATCTATGACTGCAATGTGACAGCTTTATTTTAGATTGACTTTTAGAAAAAAGCTAGTTTTGGAAACTGGCAAGAGAGAGAGTGTTTTTCTTATCGATTTTTCATCTACATGAGTACAGATGGTGTTTTAAGCAGCGTTCCTATTGGTTAAATCAATTACACATTTTTCACTATTATTTTACACCGGCAAAACAACTTGATTGCATTATTTATTTATTTAAGAAATTCATGCGATAGTAAACAGATAAATCCACTTACTTACTACCGTTAAACAAATGCAAACTATAAGTAAAAAATAAAAAATAAAGGAAGAAGAACTACAAAATTTATACAAAAAAAAAAGAAAAAATGAAAAAAAAGAGATAATAGAAACAAAAAATAAGATATCAAATAAAGATAATAAGGATATCTTAAAAAGTATAATAATAGAAAAAAAAAGTAAAATAAGATAAAATAAAAATACAAAATAACAAATAAGCATGAAGGCAAGGAGGAAGAAAGTAGAAAAATAAAGATGAACTAGATCTAGCTAACGTAAGATGGAAAAACTATCCAAATGTTTTATTATGACCAAGAGCTTGTTGGTAATATGATTAATATGCGAGTCGAAGAGAAGTTTGCTATCAAATTGTACTCCTAAATCATTGATTTCTGATACGCGCATGATTGAGACGGTGTCCAGCTTATAGTCAAAGTACAACGTGGTTTGCTTTCTTGAGAAGGAGATGCATTTGCATTTATCCACATTTGAGGATAATTGATTTTTATTACACCAAGAGAGCAGTTTCTGGATGTCATTTTGTAGGTATTGGCAATCGGATGGATCATTTATAACTCGATAAATTTTGGTGTCATCAACAGAGGATAAGACAGTATGGAGATCATTAATATATAATAAGAAGAGAAGTGGGCCAAGAATGGAGCCTTGAGGTACACCCGAGGTTTGCATGTATGAATTTGACGAAAATCCGTTAATTACAACCGTTAGATGATGGTTCGAGAGATACGACTCAAACCAAAGGGTTCTGTTAGAATCAAAGCCCAATCTCCTTATCTTATCTATGACTACTTTGTGATTTATTCTATCAAATGCCTTAGATATATCTGCATAGAAAACATTCAGCTGTTTAGCTTCATCAAGAGCTAGAGCAATAGAGTCGGTGAATATCGAGAGATTACTTACCGTAGATCGGCCTGGTAGAAAGCCATGTTGTTGAGGGCAGATGTAGGATTTTAGTTGCTGTATTGGAGCATTATAAACGATTCTTTAGACGATCAAGGCTAGAGCATTGGAAGTAGCCCTTTATCCCCTGTTTCGAAAGCAAGATGAACAAAATGATCCTTAAGAACATCAGGAACAGTATGGCTGGAAACAGATGAATTGATTAACATGGATATAGGATGTGATAAGACCACAGAGCAGTTTTTATAACATATGTTGGGAATACCGTCTGGCCCCGGATTTTTATTTTCGTCCAACGATCCAAGAATTATTTCAACATCACTATGACGTATCAGGGGAATATGTGTAGAGCTGTTATAATGGATTTCATCGGATGTAGGGGGGATTTTTGAGCTATGCTGAACATTGAATGTAGATTGAAAGTAAGTTGCAAATAAGTTACAAATACTTTCAGGTTTATCAGCAGACGCTCCATCGTAATGCATTTCCCTAGGATAGGAGCCAGAAAGCTTCATGTTTTTAGCATAAGACCAAAAAGCCATAGAGTTAGAGGATATGCAGTTTTCATTGTCTATAACATATTTATCCTAACACTTTCTGATTTTACTTTTTACAATACTGCGCAAAAAACCAAAAGTTGTATAGTCTTCAGGGTGCTTGGATTTTGAGTATTTTTGTCTATATTTTTCCTTAAGCTTAATAGCATGAATTAAGTCACGAGAAAACCATACAGGATATTTATTCAGATTTTTCGTTATCCGGGGAATGAAATTCTCAATTGCGTTGTTAAGATGACTATAAAATATTTGCAAGGCTTGGTTCACGACTAGATGTTGTAACGGCGAGAAATTTATATTGTAGAGAAAGTTGCTGATAGCATCATAGTCAGCCCGCTTAAATAAGCGGTTATTGATTTTTTCAGGAATCTGGGGTACTTTCTTTATTTTGAATTCACCGAGAAGAGGAGGATGATGACTATCAATACGAGATAAGGGATAGAAGGGTTGAGTTACAACAATATTACCCAAATCTGCATTAGATAATATTAGGACATAAAAGTTGACAAAGAAAACGTTGTTCGATTATATAAGCCATCTATTTCCATTGTATTTCCCGCATCAGCAACTGACCAGGATATATTGGGAAGATTAAAGTCACCGAGGATCAAAAATATAGCATTGCTTTTAGCGTTTTGGGAAACATTACTGATATGTGTAAAAATTTCGTCATAAGTTTCATGGGAAGAGGATGGACGAATATACGTATAAGCAACAAATATATAAGTTCAAATTATTAATTTAATCACAACCCATAAGTCCTCGTATGTAAAATCACCTTGACTTAAACGAGTTGCCTATCGATAGCAAGGAGAACACCACCATCACAAGTCCCCATAGCCTCATGATTCCTAACTCGACGAAAGACCTCATAACGATTATCAAACATCTCAGAACTATTGACAGAATCAAGTAGGAAGGTCTCAGTAAGGGCAATGATATGATAAGTATTAGTATTATGTTGTGTCCTTGAAAATATAGGGTTTTATGAAAGTGTTCGTTACCAACAAAATGCGGTAACTACTTAGCTCAGGAAAACTGGTTCTTGATATAGTTTTGCGAATTAATTCTGTTGAGCGCCATATGGTTTTGGAATCTATGAACTAAAGAAAATAAAATGTAAATATATGTGACCGGGGTTTCTTAATCCAACAGTATAATATATAAGAACAATAACAAAAATTACTATTTAATTTAGCCCTTCATACCAAGTTTTTTTTAATAAATCTAAGAAGAAATCAAAAATTCTAGGTAGCGCACAAGATATTAAAAAAATATGAGAAGTTATGAAAATGAGCTCTTTCTTCCTGGATGTCCTGTTGCTGCCAGTTTTCAATTTTTATTTCTTTTTTATACCTTATCTTCTCTCTATTTTAATTTAATAATTAAAAAATAATTAATTTATACTTGTTTGCCCCTATTGGAAGCTTTATTCGACATTTCCCAATCGGGCCGTTTTTGACACCAGATCCTAATCGGTTCGATTGTGTAAATTATTGTAAATGTTACATCTATATATTTTTTAATTTTATTTATTTCTGTATATTTACATATATCCAAATTTCTATGTTTTTTTTACGGGAAAAAACCTTTTACTGAAGGACGATATTTTTTTTTTTTTTACCCATAATTGAACTTATTTCATTATCTAAGGGGGTTGTAGTGAAAAGATTCGAAAGATTCGATAATAATTTTGACAGCTAGTAATTCGATTCATATTAGATTTAAATACATTTAAATTCATAAAATTAGGCAGATTTAAGTGATTTTGTAAGGTTAAAACTTAATTCTTTCTTGAGTTTTTATCAAGGGAATGCACCAGGAAAGGCTCCAAAGCTACTTATAAAAATGTAAATGTGAATATACAAATATACATATTTCTTGATTCCTCTTTTAAAAAAATCATTGCGAAATTTTATATATTTCCAGTTCATTTCTAATATTAACGATCGTAACAGATATGTACATAAATTCATTTAGACAAATAAATTTCAAATCCAATAAAAATCGGTGTTAGGCTTTGCCTGCAGGTTGATTGCTTGTGGCTGTATCGTTTCCTCGAAGAAAAAGGATTGCAGAGACTTGGGCAATAATAATAAGACAAGACAACTAAGTTTACCAACCTGGACCAATACGACAGGTAAAACGTTTCAGTTTATACGATAATCAATATTGATCCGCCTTTATTGCAGATGTACGAGTATGTAAATATCTTAAAATTTCGAGAAAGTAACAAGTTCATTCGGACAAGGGGGATAAATATAGCGCCTGTATTTAACAAAAGATAGCAGGAATTTAGTAGATAGGAGTTGTACCGAATTCAATGTAGTAAATGAAACAGAGATATGTACGATCTTCGATTTGAAAAGTAGTTTAGCGCCAAGCTGGGACAAAAAGCGAATTTAGGGTTGGGGAGGGGGAGAGCAGGGGTATCGGCCCCACTGTCCCTCGGGAATACCACAAGGTATATTAATTATGTGGGTAATATTCTGAACCACTTTAAGACCCTTTGATGATACGTTACGTTGTATATAACAGGTAACATTGTGAATTTTAACCAGTGTAAATCTAATTGGAATCATCTTAGCAAAACGAATAAAATGAATAATTTAATATTTGATAGCGTTAAAACAAAAATTATGGCTATTAACTCTAATGAAATATTTAAGGGGTTACACAACCCTCAGATTTTTAAAAAACAAAAAAAATGATTTTTTTAGGAGATAAATTGGTTATACTTTTAAGAATATTTTAAGCGTTTAATCATTTCAAAGTTCAAATTATTTTCGAAGTTCTAGAAATTAGAAGTATGCGCTGCAGCGAGTTTTTGTTTTAATTTTTGCGTTTTTCTCGAAACTACATTTTTCAGATGGGCAAATTATTGTAGCATCTATTTAACCCATATTGGTATAATATAAACCATATTTTTCTTATAATATGATCTAAGACGTAGCATTGTTTTTTTTTATTGGATGCCGGGTTCATTTTTTTTTAAATTTTTAAATCTAAAAATTTCGATAAAAATCAGAGTGTTTTTTTTTAAACAGCCTGTTCGAACGAAATCGGTTCGAATATATTTTGTTAAGAAACAACTTCTGAAAAGAAAATATCTTGACAATAAAGCATTAAAACTTTTAGTCAAATTAAATCTAATTTGATTACTCTTAATCAAAAAGCAGGTACACAGCCCAACAATGTAATGTATTTGTCATCTACATAACATATTGCACAAATATAATACAAAAGTATAGTTGCATCGAGCAAATCAAATTAAAACCATTAGCATAAGTTTGAACTGTTGGATTCGTGCTAAAAACAATTGTTGAAAAGAGAACATATCCAAAAATACCATGCTTAATTTGAGTTCTGAAAAGAAAATCTAATTACAATTTTCCCAAAAAATAGGTGCAACATCTAACAAAAGCATGTGTTTGCATGTAGCATACAATGCATGGCACAAATATAAGCGGATAAAACAGATCAATTTGCAACTCTATCATTATCATGATTACAAGTACCATCCAACAGCAATTTCTTCTCTACGTGATAGTGAGAACATTTTTTAGCAAATATAATTCAAAGTAACAAAGCAGCATGGGTTGCTCTAAAATTCTTGTTGCTATGCATTTTGGTTGGTTGCTATGCATACTGTGCCGCTAGTACACTAAGATCACAGCTGCACTGCCAATTCTTGTGATCATGCGCCTCTGCTCCTCCATCAGTGGTGTCATAGGCAATCAAGGGCTTTACAAACGACAAGCTGACTGATCTCGATATCCCAAAACATATCCAATCCCTACTCCCTTTCACCCCCCCCCCCCCGCCAAATTTAGTAACAAACTCTTCCGAGAAAAGAGAACACATTTAATCAAACTGAGGGCCAAAGATAAGCCCCAACGCCCTAAATAAGTTAACCAAAAGGATGTGAAAAATCATCTGATAAAATTCAAAGAAGGAACACAATGTAGGAATTGAAAGCGCAACAGCACTTGACTTGACTTGACTTGATCTCGATATCTTGAGGTAATTTGGCTAGTTAGGGTCTAACATTTATAACGGGTATCGACTAATATACTAATTAGTAACGAACACTTTATTTCTGGTCTCGACGGGAATAAAGAATTTTAGTTCGGGTCTAGACTGAAGTTAAGATAACTCTTTAAGCCGGGTCTGGACTGACTGAAAGAAAATTATCTCGGGTCTCGACTGAGATAATATTACTAAGATTAACACTTTATTTCTGGTTCCGGCGGGAATAAAGAATTGTTCTAACCAATGATTAGAAGAAAGGGTGTTAACACTAGCTTAATGCCAATTCCTCAGGTGCCAACTTTAGATCGGTGAGTACCAGCCACTTGTATTTATTATTTATTCATATATATATTTTATTATATATTTACTCATATATATATTTACATATTACATATTATATACTTTGTGTGCATATCTATCAAATATCATAATTTAGCTTTATTCTACATTTATTTATATAACTTTCTTGACGATCTTATATTGCAACTTTTTGCCTATTAGTGATTTTCAGTGTGTTCCAAAATTCTCTGACCCAACACCTCTATATTGAGTTTTATCCCAAAACAACTCTTTTTGAAAATCGTACATTATAAATCTGTGCAAATAAGTGTGTGGATCTCTGACCTAATCCTTATATACATAATCTGATCTTAATAGGGGGAAATTCTAAAAAAAAAAATAAGTGTGACTGTTTAGTGAAAGTTAAAGGGAAGTAAATAGTGTTTATTTTGATAAGACAAATTTACCCAAGCATTCATTTCAGTTTCACTAAATTCAAATTTGCGTGTACGTTCTAACAACGGGCAATACACAGCCGTCATTTCTTAAAAATAATTAAAAATATTATCCCATGCTATATCTTAGCTATTATTTAGAAAGTAAATAATAAAAAAGAAAAATTTGATTTTCCAGTCGATGCCTGATAGAGAAAAAAGTTACACCATAAGCAAGTGTTTTTAAAATAGGTTACTACTTGAAGGCTCATATTTTATCATTGCCGTTTTTCAATTTGTTACAGAACTACTATTTATATAGCAGCGGCAGAAAAGAATTTTATATATTCTTATATTGAGACCCATTTTTCATACGGCCTCAAGGTGGTAAGAGTGTCGCTATTTAATTGATTGACACAATTAAGAATTTACAATTATATCTGTAACAAATGTGTTAAAACAAAATACTATTTCAGATAATCTTTGGATGTTAAATGCAATAAAAGTGTACTATTCTATGATAAATCCACATTTCGATTATTGTCCGTCAATACTCTTTGTGGGTACGGGGAAAAATTTCGCGAGATTTCGCCAGATGCAGATCAATAAATTTAACGTTTGACAACATGCCATGCTAGTCTAAAACAACGAATTGTTTTTAATATATTAAATTAATATTTTTAAATTAAAGCCTTGTTTCCCAGATATTTGTACAGAAATGTAAATCTGGTTAGTGATATGCAGCCATATCAACAACGAAATAATATGGTCTTCATACTTTTTATACAACTTCCAGAGATCAGAATATGATTATGTACAAGGACTTAGACAGAAATTGGATTTGATTTTGCTCCTACCAAAAAGAACTTCTAGAATATGTGTATATTTTGATTTTTTTTTTTTTAAATATTTTTATTGAAATAAAATTTATTTTTATGCACTCTTGCCTTTTTTTAATAATATTTCAATTAGTCATTGACTGTGACAGAGACAACATAAAACGAACTATTTCCAAGTATTAACGTTTTTAATAAGTGCTAAATGAACATATTGCAAAAATTTGCATCGGTCAGTCATCACGATCATGATTTTAATAAGTTTTGATATTGAGAAAAAAACAAAAACGAACATATCTGTAAGGTGACTATTTTTGAGCAAAGCCACTATATTCTGCTCATCTATTCCATTGAAATATAATAATTATGAAGACGTTAAAATATTAGCAACGGAGAGGCATTTCTACAAAAACCCATCTTCGCAAAAATCAGCTCAAGAAGCAGGAGATAGAAATTATGAAGTAAACACTCCAACTGCGCGGTTTTTCATTGTGGGATTCGCAATTGCGTGGCCAAGCCTTTAATACTGCGCGATTTTTTTTTGCAGTTTTTAACGAAAAAAATCATGTTAATTCAAATCCCGTAAAACTACGAATACCGAAAATAGTGATTCACCGTATTTCGATGCACACTTTTTATAGACAATTTCATTTTTTAGTTGTCGCGTTAGGATGACGACATAAAATTACATAATTTTTATTAATATAGATATTTATATAACATACTCGTATGTACATACTAAATTTATGAAAATCGTATTCGTGTGCAATAATGTTTAAGGAATTCTTACTTCAATTAAAGGGTGTTATAAACTAAGTATAAATAAAATTTTTGATTTAAAACTCATTTTGATTTAATAGGAGTTTTAATAATTTTTAAATCCTATATTTAATAATGGAAAAAGCTGGGAAAAGAAAAATTTTGACATCAGAGGCAAAGCTTGAAATTGTGAACCAATTAGAAAATGGCGAAAAAATATCAGTTTTAGCTAAGAGACGCAATATGAACAAATCCAGCATAAGGAGGATTAAATTGAATGCAGAAAAAATTAAAAGTTCAGTAGTTTGTTCCACATCGCTAGCTGAAAAAGCATTAAAAAAAACCTCGAAATTCAATAATAGAAAAAACAGAAAAGTGTTAAGCTTTTGGCTAGAAGATCAAAATCAATAGACGATGCCACTTAGAGCTGCTGTTATTCGAACTAAAGCGTTATTAGTCTTTAATCGCTTACAAAAACAAGAACCTGGGTCATCTAATTCAGAAGAAATTAAATTCCAAGTGAGTAAAGGATGGTTTGAAAAGTTTAAACATCGTCAAAATCTACATAATATAAAATTTACAGGCGAAACCGCCAGTGCTGATACATTATCTGCATCTATATATCCAAAAACTTTAAAAGATATCATTGATGGTGGTGGATATTTACCAAGCCAAGTTTTCAATGCTGATGAGACTGGCTTATTTTGGAAAAGGATGCCTAGCAGAACGTTTATATCTAAAGAAGAGAAATCTGCTTCGGGGTTCAAGGTTTCCAAAGATAGATTAACAGTTTTGTTTTGCGATAATGCAGCTGGTGATTGTAAGAACAAACCACTAATCATATATAAATCACAAAATCCTCGTGCGTTTAAAAGAATATCAGAAAACTCACTCCCAGTTCATTGGGTATCAAACACGAAAGCTTGGATGACTGCAAAGCTGTTTGAGAACTGGTTTTTAAATTGCTTTTGTGTATAAAATGAGACTTTTGTAGAGATAAAAACATTGCCTTAAGATTCTGTTGATAGCTGACAATGCACCAAGGCATCCAACACATTTGGCTGAATTTCGAATGTTAAAGTAGTATTTCTGCCTCCAAATACAGCATCTTTAATTCAGCCGCTGGACCAAGGCATAATTGCCGCATTTAAGTTGTACTATCTTAGAAGAACTTTCCGACAATTAATTGAAGCTACTGATGGACCAGATAGTCTTTCAATTCGTGAATATTGGAGACAGTATAACATTCTATCGTCATATTAAATTAGCCCCATATGCTAAAATTTATAAAGAAAAAAGAAAATCTGGTAAGCAATCAGTGGTAATAAGTTTTTTTTCAAAATCACATAGAACCACAGTCATTAGAATCAAGCTCAACAGAAGGAAGCAGTGATTAAAACCACGTGTTTAATTTTTGTTAATGTTTATATTCATTATGTATAAGTCTTTGAATTGAGACTGTTCTCAACAGTTTTTATATTGTTTTCTATAATTTCAATTTATGTTCAATTTTTATTAATCTTTTTATTACATATTAATTATTTATAACTCGATTAATTAAGACTGTTTTCTATAATTTTATATGTTTCTATTAATGTAAATATGTATATTAGTCGTTGAATAAAGACTTTTTATTATATTTTTGCAATTTTTCTAATATCTGGAAACTAACCCCATAATTATGTACATATAAAATCGGGTTCACAGTACGCGGTTTCGGTTTGCGCGTTGTTTATATACAACGTATCTACCGCGCAGTTGGAGGGTTTATTATTATAAATTCGACGAAATAGATTTGATCAGAATACAAGCTCCTAGCGAAAGTGTCTTGAAAAACTCATTCACATAAGGAAATTGTTTGCCCTCAAGAATGTTTTGCAAGTTTTAAATGAAATGAAGATACAAGAAATTCAAGAAATATTGTATCGTGGGTAAATAGTGTATTAGGTGCGGTAACCCTGTAGATCCACTCGATTTGGTTTTTATTCTTTTATTTTACTTTAGAGCAGCCCAAAGGCGTTAAGTCTTAATTGCGGGATGACGAAGCAGATCAACCGAAGGGTATTAACTCTTAATTTTGGCACGGCTACTAAAGCACTTACTCCAGCGAGAAGAAAGGGAGCAGCTTAACAGGAACACTACCAAATACCTACGTGTGGTTAGCTTAATGAATGACTAAATTTTTTATTGATTTATCTAAGCTTATTTATATACTAAGGTACTTACAGTGAAAATATACTTTTGAGGACACATGGTGCAGACTGTAGGTCTAGTGTAGGGCTGCCATCTGTAAAATCATTAATCTAGGACAACAAGTTCAAAGGCCCGGACTTTTTTAGCTTGAAGGCCCGACATTCTTACCAAATAATTTT
This sequence comes from Dioctria linearis, assembly GCA_963930735.1. Classification (NCBI taxonomy): domain Eukaryota; kingdom Metazoa; phylum Arthropoda; class Insecta; order Diptera; family Asilidae; genus Dioctria; species Dioctria linearis. The sequence goes on from OZ005743.1 coordinate 163,207,224, forward strand.
CTATTTAACTTACGAATGAAATAGGTTCAAATTGTTATACATAGCGTCTTTTTTTATTTATTTATTATTAAATTAGTCAGTTTACAAAGAAAAAAAAAAACAATAAAATAAAACGATGCCAATGAACTAAATTAAATCCCTCTTACATTTAGCAACATTAATAAATGTTGTTAAAATTAAAAATACCATTTTACTTCTGTAGAAGCAAATCATAAATTATCTAGTATTAATTAAAGGAGCTAACAATACCAACTTATTACAGTTTATACTTTTTAGTCTGCCATATAGCCTTCAAAATAGGTTCCTTGCTCAGGAAAGGTGAAGCTACATGGTGAGAGACTTTAATCTCCGGTGCAGAGACTACTTTCTCGATATCTAGAGGTCCAGAGACCTACGTATATATTTTGGAGACACAGAAAATCTCTAAAGAGACCAAATCACTAGAAATCTTTTTAATCTCCTGTCTCCCGTCAGGTCAATCGGGTTTCCATGTTTGATCTCTGGTCTTCGAAGTTTGCTAATTGTTCGTCTCCAGATCTCCGGAGACTATTTGTGTCTTCTTCTCTATCAGTTAACTGTGGAGTGAGTTTGGCAAAGTATTTTGTTGATTTTTATTTTATTTATTCCATAGCAAATAGAACAAAATTTGCACTTTCCCAACGATCTTCTTTTGCTGAAAGTTAGGTTTTTCTCTTCTGCGATGCATGATGCCGATATTAACCTAAATTTAAATCCTTAAAACTTTCCGATCTTGGTATGTGTAGTTAATACCCATACCTGTATCCAAATGCCCATAACAGAGGCATGGCCAGAAGATTATTTCAGAGAAAGTTATATAAAGTTACCTTTTATAAGAAAAACAAGTGAAAAAGCTGGAATGTGCCTAAAACCAATTCTAATGATGCTCTAGTCTAGATGAATTCCCGTATGTCATTTCGTATGGTCTTCCATCTGTGCAAATTTCATTTTTGAAGTGGTTTTTCGCATATATTTCAAGAACGGTATGTCGGAAAGTAAAAATGATTATAACCAATTTTATAGGATTTCGTATTCTGAAGAACTTTAAAGTACAATTAAAACGTCTAGGACAGATTGTTTTCACAGTATACATAAAACATAAAAAACCTATATTTTGATATGGCAACAACAAGAAGGGATTGCCTGATTGAGCCCATTTTTGAAACTTTGTTTACTATTTTTATGAAAACGCCATGTACAAAATTTCAGCTCTCTGCGTTGACCAGTTCTCAGGCAGTGTCAAAATACATAGTAAAAAATGAAAGTTATGTACGTCAACCACACGAAGGAGCTACCCAATTTCTGCTATTTTCGAATTTGAGTTTACGTTTTTTCTTAAAGCCCGTGTGCAAGATTTCAACTCTCTAAGTAGACGCGCTATTGAGTTATCGTGAGGACAGACAGATGGACAGACAGACGAAGAGACGGACGGACACACGGACTGACATGCAAAAATCAAAATAACTTTTAATATTATGCGTGGGTGTCCAATCCATTTCCTCTACAATGATTATTTCTATTTGTTACAAACGGAATGGCAAACGTAGTATACCCTGTGATTTCATCATCTTGGGTATGAAAATACTAATGCTGTTGTTAGTAAATTATTAAAATTGCCAGTTGGGATAGTAATGGCTTTAAGGAAGAGAGATATTTCGTGAATAGAGATCTGGTTATTTGTAAAAAAAAAAAATCACACAAATTTGTTGTTTTATCATGTATGCCGTAATATTTTTGAATACCTTTTTTTAAAGCTTTTTCCGTTTCTGTCTAATAATCTCTTTCTTGACAATTAGCACAGATATCTCTGGAGATTTGAATCTCGTGTATACACTTCGAGAATTCTCTCTAGAGACTTTTTCTTATGGTCTTCAGGGACTTAATTCTTGATCTGAGAGAAAAGTCTCTTACCGTGTAAACATTTTGGAGATTTTAGATTCTGTGGACCGGAGACTAGAGAGCAGAGGAGCTTTACCTTAAAAATTTATTAAGATCAACACAATTCAATTTTTTAAAAATTTAAATTTTGTTTTTATTACTGGCGAAACCGTGAGTTTCTTTCTTTGATCCACCGTTAAGAAATTGTTAAAATAGGCTCTCTTTGCTGGCATTATAAGCTGGTATGCAAAAAAACAATGTTTAGTCTTAAAAACTTCGGTATACAAATGAGCATTCGATGTTAAAAAACAAAAATAAGTTGATTTGCCGTTAAAATCTTGTCTGATCGTTTAGATTTTGACTGAAAATTTTGTAAATTCATCCTCTAATCTATCAATTTTGTGTCACCAATTTTCATGTTTTTGTTTTGTAAAAAGAATTAATTTTTAATTGCAGTCCATTTGGTATTCTCAATTATATTAGGCAAAAACATCCAGTAAAACTTCTCAAATTATTGTAAAAGTTATACACTGGGACTATGTCGAGGAATAGCATGTTTTTAGTAGAATGCATACGCAATACTTTTCGTTTTCGTTGTTGTTTATTTAAATTATAAACTTTTTCTCTCGTGAAATGTCGCCAGCTTGGGTTACTTCTCGTATTTCTATGGTGGCATTTACAATTATTTTACTTACGTGAATTGATGCACTGCAGTATAGAGATTTTACATTGGGTGTGGGGTGCGCGGTATATAAAATAATGCACAGACACACAACGCCAGTTACACAAGTAATGGTCGTGGACCAGAAGATAGAGCTTGAGTGAGATGTCGGGTCGATTTGACTGTCGGCATGTAGCCACACAAAAATTAAATTTTTATTTAATTGGTTTCCAGAATTTTAAAACCCCGGACAGGATAGAAAACCCCGTCCGGACGCTCTCCGGATGCCCTCTAAACTAGGACAAATTCGGGGATACCCAGACGGATGGCAGCCCTAGTCTAGTGGTACTAAAAATAGTGGCATACAAGAAGTTTCTAATACACCTTCAAAAACTCAATTTAGACAAAAAAAAACTGTTATTGGGTAGGTTCATGTATATAATAGGTTTGTATGTTTACTCGAAAGTTTTTACCGAGGCTTCAAAGTTTTTCACCCATAATATGTATGTTAACTTCTCGGACTAGAAAGTTGAATGCATATCTCCTCCTGAACGAAGTTAATATTTTTACACAAGTTCAAGTGGATGTGTAAGTTCATTCGTTTTTATCATTTGTCACTTCAAATAATACTTTCAGTTTTCAGAGCTATTTCTTAAAAAATGAAATAAATAAAATAAGTGCAATTTTATTAAAATAAATAAATAAGTAAAGTAAGTCGGATTTAATTAAAAAAAAATTAATCTTGATTTACTTTACTTTACTCATAAGTTGCCTGTTAACTTTTTTCATTCTCATCTAGTGTTATCCCCTCTACCCAAAAAGAGCTTTTACTTGATTTTCAGGCTTTTTTACACAAAAATAAACATCCAGACCTAATAATTTATAACTCCGCCATTTTTCATTCAATGTCAAATTTTTTTGCGGTATATGAAATAAAAGGGATAAGCCTTTGTAATCATATATTCCTTTTATTGTAATAAAAATTCACGAAGTTACAGTCGACAATATTACAAAATTTACAATTTTTTGCATATTTTTCAACTTTGACAACAGTTTGATGAGATGTTTTGATTTGTAATATTTTTTTTTTATGTTTACATATATATAAAAATAAATTCGATTTCGCGTCTAATGAGTATTTGTTAACTAAAATCAGTTGTAATTTGACTGAGTTATCAAATTTTGTCTCATTAAGCAGCTACAATTCGATATAATATTAACCTACAGAGAAAGTGAAGAAGCTGACTTTTAATCGTGAAAACTGTGAAATCCTTAAAAAAATGCAACAAATAATAATAGCTAAAATAACAACAATTGCAAAAAATACAACAACAACAAATTCAAAACCGTCCCCAGAAACATCAATTTAGAACTAAGTTTCATGACGCATGCCTACGCGTATATATCTTCCATCATAAGTTAATTTATAGAAAATCCCCTGCATATCCTTGCGAGAGCCTACAGTTCTTGCACTTGAGATGTACATCTAAGTAAGGTAAATGCTCTTACTTGGTCCAAGTTGCCTGCAAATGGAACTTCCTTCCAAAGGCGAAGGCCCATTTTATTCCCGACATCAATAGACATGAGAGATATCTTAAACAATGCATGATTATACTCCGAAAATATTTTATTAACATAATAAACATTTTCAATTAAGCGAGGTAAAGCTTGGCGTGGTGTCAAAGTTTGATCTAGTACAGAATCGAATTCCTGTGGTCCTGAGAAGAGGTTTGACTATTTTTTTTTTTTTTTTTAAATAAGCAATTAATAAGACTAGTAAACATAGATTAACTGTAATAATATACTAGCTTAAATTTAAACTACTAGGCTACAAAAGAAAGTTTGGAGAAGAAAGAATTATATAATAAAAGAGCTACAACTGAGGCTCTATAAAGTAAAGTATACTAAACTAAAAAAATAAAAATAAACTAGTAGAGCAGGAGAAATTTAAAGGTAACAAAGGAAATTATTAGGAAATATAAGTATGTGGAGGAAAGAAATTCAGAATAAAGAAATTACAAAAATATGATGTTACAAGTAATAAGATACAATGAAAGACAAACAAAAATGAAATACCTTAAGCAATAATAATAATCAAAGCTACTAAAAATAAAAATTAAATTATAATAATGGAGAGCATGAAAAGAAAGGCAAAAAAATGAAAAGGAATAAAAAATAAAATTAAAAAAAAATAAAAAAGGCAAAAAGGCAACTGAGCAAAACAGGATTGTTCGAACCAAATCGCTTCGAATATAACTTTCTTAATAACTTTTTATACATAATCTGATCTAAATAGTGGCAGATTCTAAAAACTAAGTGCAGCAGTTTCTTGCGAGTCAAAGAAAGTGAACAGTGTTGATTTGTTGTTGGGAAATAGACCACAGATCTTGATCCAAATTTACCAGTGCATTCATTTCAGTCACTTAATCAAATTAGCGTGTACGTTCCACTAGCGGACAGTACAAGGATTATCCATCAAAAAGATTGGAATACGAGCAAAGCAAAGGGAATAGCGGAGGACGGAAATTCAATCACATAATAGGAAATTTTAGCAATGACTGACTGATGTCAAGCCGGACATACTTTCTAAATGCCAGTAAACTAGTACCAAGATTATCAATATTATTGAATTTAGTGTTGTAAGACTTTTGAATTCTAAAGCAGGGCGACTTTTCTTTCAAATTAGTTCTGCATATCGGAAGTCTGAAGAGTGGCTGATATCTTGAATTGCTGGAAGGAACATTAAAGTTTATGCTAGAAAGTAGTGAGTTGCAAGTTATAGTACTATTCAGAATTTTATGTAACAAGGTCATGTCCAAGAAGATTCTGCGTTTTTCCAGCGATAACAAGTTGAATTTCACAAGTCTGTCATTATATTCAAGAACGGAATTTTTTAATTTAAATAATAATATTCTGGTAAATTTGCGCTGAACAGTTTCTATTTGCAAACTATAGGAAGGATAAAATGGATTCCAGACTTGACTAGCATATTCAAGGGTGCTTCTAACTAGAGAATTGTAGAGAGTAATATAGAAGGATGGTGATTTGAATGATTGACACGTACGGAATATGAACCCCATAAGACGAAAGGACCTAGAAGTGATGTACTTTATGTGTGCAGAAAAAGGAGTTTGCGATCAAATATTACTCCCAAATCTTTGATCTCCTCCACCCTAGGGATAGATGTATTGTGAATTTGGTAGTCAAAGCTAATAATATCGTGTTTACGATGAAAAGAGATACATTGGCATTTGCGAATATTTATTTCAATGCAATTATCGCGACACCATTTCTCCACTTAAAGTAAGTCTTTTTGAAAGGAGACACAGTCAGTAACGTTATTGATAATTCTGAAGATCTTCGTATCATCAGCAAATATTAAGCAGCTGGATGAAATTAAAGATGGTAGGTCATTTATGTAGATTAAAAATATCAGGGGTTCAAGTATTGTACCCTGGGGGACACCTGATATTTGTTTGAAAGGAGAAGATTGTTGACCGTTAAAGACAACGATACTATTCCTGTTTTGCAAGTACGATGAAAATAGCGAACGAGTGTTCGGGTGAAAATCCATCTTAGCCATTTTCAAAAGACATAGTTTGTGATTAATTTTATCAAAAGCCTTGCTAAAATCAGTGTGAATGGAATCAATCTGTTTGTTATCATCAAGGGATGAGGCTATAAAGTCAGTAAAGAGGGCCAGGTTGGTGACTGTAGAGCGTCCTGGTAAGAAACCATGCTGCTGCTCTGATACGAAAGGTTTAATCTGTGGTAGCAGCTGATTGTAGAGCACTTTTTCAAATATAAGCGAAAGAGCGTTGGAGATTGATATAGGACGATAGTTAATGACTAGTTTTCGGTTACCAGATTTAAATGTAGGCAAAACATAACATTTCTTCAACATTTCTGGATATGTATTCCTATTAATAGCAAGTTCAAATAGTTTGCTAAGTGGTAAGGCTGGATGCGCATTTTTTGTACAAAATACTAGGAATACCATCAGGTCCATGATTTTTATTGCAGTCAACTGAGTTTAAGATACTGAAGACAGATTCAGATGAAATAGCTATTAACTTAATATTAGAATAGTGAGAATTCCGAAGAGGAGTGAAAGCGTCGGGTTGTATGGTAGAAAAAACGGAAGTGAAATGATTGGTAAGCATATCACAGACAAGACGAGGTTTCATCATTAAACGCTAGTTCTTTAGGGTATATATTAGATCCTTTCAAATTCTTGCTGAAAGACCAGAAAGTCTTTAGGTTTTCATTGAGTGAACCCTCAGTACTTTCGACGTATATCTTATAACATTCCGCTGTAAGAGATTTAGATATTCTTCTAAAGTAGGAAAAAGGTTTGTAAAATTAAGGGTGTCGATTAAATTTGTATAGGCGTCTAAACTTCTCTTTTTCCTGCAGAGCTTTAATAAGTTGAGGACTGTACCAATTTGGGAAGTGACTATGTTTGCGAAATGACGGTATATGCAAGTGTATCCCTTGTTTAATAATGTCATAGAATTTCTCAAAAGACTTGTTAGGGTCATCTAACCTGATTTGGGAAAAGTCAAAACTACTGAGGAATTCATTAAAATTATCATAGTTACCTTTTTGGGAAAATTTATTGTTTTGACAGATATATCTCGAGCACATTTAAGATTCGCGAAATGCAGGCTTATATCTATAGGAGGATGGTGAGTGTCAATCACAGAGAGTGTGCTAAGGGATGAATGGATAACCAAATTAGAACAATAAATATTTGTCCAAATAAGATCAAGAAGCCCGCCATTGGGATTGAATATCTTGTTAAATTGTTTCATATTACACAATTCCATATTATTTAGACTGTAGTAATACTTATACTAAATGAGTCAAGGGGCGCATAAAATCATTAGTCGTGTCAAGGATCCGATTTAAGTATGGTAAATTAAAGTCTCCTGAGAAAATAACCTTAGAATTAACAGGCAACTGCAAAATTTGTTCGCTCACACTCTGGAAGGGTTAAATAGCCATCCCCATACTAACTTTTTTAGTAATTTCCTCTTCTTTAGTCGAACTAAGGTAGGTACTAGATTTTCGCACCTTCGATCGGCTCTAACTCGTAAGGGTTACGTCCTATCGGAAAATGGGTTTCGCTATTCACCTAAACTCATTACTAGCTACAATAACTAGCACTGGCTCTTCCCTGCTATTTTATTTTCCAGATTATACTCAGTTCGGTGGTATTCTGCATCGCAACAGACATGTTTAAGGTGAGTCGAGTACCTCAATGATGTAAAAAAATTATAAAAGCTTTTTCTCCTTTTTCCTCCACCTCTTAAAAGTTTCATTCGAATTATATAATTGTCCAAAGAAGATTTCTGCTGTATGTTGTGAGACGATAAGAAGGTCTTCATCAAAGAGAATACTTCTAATGAAATTCAAGTATATACCTCACTTAATTCTTAATTACAGACGCATAAGTCTCACATTAACACAGGGGAGCGGTCCCACGGATCGTGATTTAAATTAGTTGAAAAATGAATAATATAAACAAAATATTGAAATTTAAACATGTTTTATTACCAGATGGGAGCTAAAAATCATAATTAATTTAATTTGTTGTAACTTTTCGGCTTTAATTTAGGAACTTTTCATAAAATACTTTTACCTCAAAATTTCATAATAAGTATAACGATTTAAATAAAGAAGAATAAGGGGAAAAAAAATAAAAAAATATACGAAAAATACATTAATTTCATTGGACTAGAATCCATTCCTCCTAAGATTCATAAAAGCACATTATCGGCTTCGGGATAACTGCAAGGTATGTTCTTACCGATCTGGTTGCAAATTTCTTTATATTTCTATAGATTTCAAAATCTGATACGTCATCATCATGGCTATCAAATATTTCCAGCCTTTTCATAAAATATCCTCCGTAAATTGGCTTGTTCCAGGTGGCTGATCCGAATTGTTATTTCACTAAAAATGTGCACTACTTAGGTATATTAAAAAAACTTATTTATCGACATAAGGGCGGTCCCGCAGACTACATCATAACATACAACAAATAATCATACTTACCGCATCAACAGTCGGTAGAGGACTAAACAATAGCTGAAAACATTATGTTTGCAACGATATACATAAAATGGGACCGTGCGTCTGTTATTAAGGGTTAATAACTTTATCCCTTTTTGTCTGTATATTTTCCTACCACGAATCCATAGTTAGACAGAAAGGCATGTTTATAGTACAGTAAGTTCCGTTTACAGTTACTAAATAGTTTTAAAAATGGTCTTTACGAATTGATGTAAAACCTGTTGCGAACAGCAATTAACAAATGAAAAAATAAAAACAATTTTTTTCCTTCAGATAAATTGATAGCAATAATACCCTCAAATTATTTACTCAGATGCACACATACAAACACAAGATCTCTAAAAGTAAAATCTAAAGTCAAAATATCCCAAAATATGACTACTGTCGATCGTTATCAAAACGTTTCGATATGTGATCTCAGTGAAATATTAAGCTCGTGTCACTCTTCACGATTTAATCCATGACTTAGCCTAAAGCTTTCTGAACATACATAAATTCATGGACACATAAGCTCGAAGGAAGAGTTGAGACGAAAGAAACGAGAAATATATAGTAAAGCCCAAACTCCGGTGCGCAGGTCAAGTGTGCATAATAAGTGCGCGATGATCTGACGTCGTTGTCCGAGTCCAATGCTGCTGCTGCTGATGCTGCTTCTAAGCATGATAAAACAAGAAAACGAGCACAAAATTGAACCCCATTTCAGTCCACAAACAGAACAGTTAAATAAGCCCTGATTATACGCACACAGAGACCTCTTGTGGATAGTAAATAAAAGTGAATAGTGCACAAGAGGTAAACAGAAATTGTAAAGAAAAAAAAAAAACAAACAAAAAAAAACAAAAAAAAAGGAAAAAAGCGAAAAATAAAATAAAAGTAGAAGTGATAAAAAAGGTAAACACAACGGCTCGATCAACAACAACAACAACAGTCCCAACGCTTGGAAATACATGTTAAATCAAGTATCAGTTCTCGACAGAAAAAAGGACGGTAGTAGGGAAAAAAAAAGGTCATAAAAAAAGAAGTTCACAGGTGTTCACGATCAGTGCATCCAGGCAGTGAAGATCAGCGACGCTACGCCGTTGTATTTTAAGGTGATTGTCGTCTGGCTTTGGGATCTCGGATCTCCCAACTACCCCGTCTTGACTCCCGCGAGAGAGCACGGCCAAATTGGAGTTATACCAATACCATCATGCTGAGTTTATTATATAGAAATGGCGATCAAGTGATCATATTCGTCGTCGCGTCGTCATCGAGAGTAAATAAATCCAAAAAAAGAAAGGCGAAGATTGCGTGCACACACATACAAACACTAATGCTGAACGCGGCTAATATTCGGCGGACTGCTGCTGCTGCAGTTCGTTCGGACATATCGATTGCGTGGAGGAACGAGTTGCACTCGTTCGCCGCCCGCCGCCAACCGGGCGCACTCCCGTAGTCGTCTTGTTGTTACGTTGAACCTGCGCAATGAGTTGTGAAATTAAAAGACGATCCCCGGGCGCATATCTACACAAAACAAAAACCGAAATCGAAACGTTCAGATTTGATTTCTTTCGGTAGCTACCGGTTTTAAGCCGCGAATAGGGACTTGAGCTGCTATTGCTAATGCGACGACTCTCGCGTCATCTACCCCCTTCTTCCATTCCAAATCGTATGTTTTCATTTTTCTTCTTCTAGTTATACTTCTGACTCTTGTTCTTGTTCAGTTCGTTCTTCCAGCCACTCAGTCTTCCTCCTTCGGTTCACCTTAACCTGCAAAGAACAAGATGTTTGGGGTCATTGAGGTTGTCTCTGTTCGGGCCGTTGTTGTTAGTGGACTAATCGCCGTAATCTTCCATAATCTTCTTTAAATGGCAGTTCAATTTCCCTGCTCCACACTTTTATAATTTTATGATCATTCTAAAGTCGTTAACCAATTTTAAAATGTGAAGACAGTTTCTTGCTGTTATGCTTCACGTGAATTTTAAAGGAAAGCAATTTAAGGCATAAGCGATACGGCTTATAGTCAAATGCTATATGGTTGCTGGTGGTGGGTGATAGAACGAATTAATTGTACGAAAGGAAGGAAAGGATGATTTCTGCTTAGCTATTTATAGATTTTATATTTATGTCTGCAACAAAACCTGGCACAACATATGTAGAATGTTTAATGAAATACGAGAACAAACTGGTTTATTCCTGTAAATTTGTAATCACGAAAATGCATGATAAATGAAGCATGAAATGAATTAGCATAGGACAAAGAGAATATGAAAAAAATAAATAAATGCAATTCGTAATAAATGTCTTATTTTGGTGTGAATTTAAGCATGGAGTTGGGTACAAGATCGCGATTTTTTTGAAAATAGAATAGAAAACAACTCAACGAAGCTACAAACGGAACTCCATTCGAGTTATAGTTCTGTATCTGAAGATATTAGAATGTATTGTAACACATGAAAATCGCGTCTGGTAGACGTAGAATGACAAATAATGTCGAAAGATAGGTTAGGTTAGGGTAGAGTGGCGGCTGTCGAACGACCACATATCCCCTCCCATTACTCATCATCAGGTCAAAAAATTTAGGAACGCTATTAAGATTGCATCTATAAAAAGATGTGCACTTACAATTGCAAGCAATACTTCCTAAAACTCCCTAAACATATCCAATTTTTACTCCTTTCCAGTCTCGCCCAAACTAAATAACAAACTTGCGAGAAATCCATTTACTACAGCAGATGTGGCGCAGCAGCTGCAGAAAGAAGAATCAACAACATCACCAGAAGTGAGCGCCCCCAAACCAAGAATCAACAAGTAAAAAAGCTAGAATTAGTCTAAGGTCAATTCTTAACTCATGAAATTTCGTGGAGTCACCCATCCATCCAATTTTGATTTTTGAATTGGGTTTTCGAATATATTTCTAGAACGGTTCGTCGGACAGAGAAAATGATGATAAACAATTTTATAGGATTTTCAGTAAAATAAAAACGTTAGGACTGGTCGTTTTAATAGTATATGTAAAAAACATAAATTTTTATATGGCAATACCAATACCAGTACCGATTTAGTCCATTTTGTAAACTGTATTTACTATTCCTATGAAATTACCGTGTACAAAATTTTACCTCTCTACATAGACGCGTTCTCAAGCAGTGCCGAAATATATAGTGAAAAACAAAATTTTTGTAAGACAACCCTACGAAGGGGTTGTCCGATTCGGCCCATTTTGGAACTTAAATTTACTTTTTTTTAAAAAGCCCGTATGCAAAATTTCAGCCCTCTAAGTGGACGCGTTCTCGTGGAATCATGAGGACGGACGGACGGACATGCAACAATCATCCAGGGTATAAAAAGAAGAAAAGAGTAGACATCGAATAGAACTGAGTGCCAATGACAAGCCCGATACACTAAAAAAGACAAATCCGTAGGATGAGGAAAATCATCAGGTAGATCCAAAGAAGGAAGACTGTGAAGAATTTCCGAGGCAGAAATGCACTTGACTTGACTTAATTGCAAGCCATTAAGTGCAAAGTTCTTATGCAGTGAAATTGGAAGTCAGCCAACGAGATCGTCGCAAATTAATTCTTTAAACACATATGGAAAATCCGAATATGTCTCAAAGATGGCTCAGGTAAAAATTGGAAAATCCGGAAACCAACCATCCAAAATGTTATCGGTAAATTTCGGGAATCTTGCTGTGTGCAGAGAAAGTCTGGATCAAGAAGGAAATGACGTTCAGTAAACCAAACATTAGCCCAAAAAGTGGTAGACATTCTATAATAAATTCCAATATGTTGTTGAGAGATGTGATTGCTAAGGCTGTATCATCATCTCCTACGGTCCATCGAATTAAAAAAAGAGAAGGCCTACGTAATTTCAGAAAATACCAAACATAACATCAGATTAGAACTAAGTTGCAAAATACAGGAGTCAGATTTTGTATGAAAATTTCCTAACGAAATTCGACTGCTGCATTATGGAAGATGAAACTTACGTGAAAGGATACTTCAAACAGCTTCCAGGACTGGACCTTTATATGGCAAGAACGAGGGATGATACTGATCCCAAGCTTAAGAATGGTTAATGCACCAAGTTTTCTAGTTTAATTTGGTAAGGAATATGTTCGTGTGGACAGAAATCATCATCTATCGTGACAACAGGCACTACCAATACGTATGTAAACGTTAAGGAGTATCTCCAAAAGTGTCTTCTTCCTTCTTTAGAAAGTATGATGCATCAGCGGATATAGTCGTCCAAAATGTTCGGACCTATAGCCAATAGAAAAATATTGGGCTTATATTATAAAATTGAAGAAAACAAAAGCTCTCCTTTAACATAGACACTTTTAAGAGACAGTAAAAAAGAGTGTCCGATAAGTACGTAGTAATTAAAACCCGTCAGTTTTTTTTATGATATTTCCAAAGCTCAGGGGATACCCTATGATGCCGTAGTACAGCATTGGCAGGAAAGGAAGAAAGGGTAGCGAATTGAGGATTATTGCGTTGAGACAAGTAGGTGACGGTGCGCATTATGCTTGAATGTTTGTGGCTGATATCTGGGGGAAAACAGAGGATAGCAAACTGTTCCACATTCGTACTGTTCTACTTATGAGGGATTCACGGAATTTGACGGTACGGCCGAATTTGACTTCAAGGGTGTGAGGATGAGCTTGGGTTATAGCTAGTGGGGTGCGCATAGGATTAATTCTACAAGGCATCAGGATAGAAAATTCCGTAAGAGCAATGTCCATAGAAGTTGCGATAAAAGAGAGTCAGACATCCGACATTACGTCGGTGTTCGAGAAAATCAATAGTTACTGTTGATATGACATCGCTAGTTAGTCGGAAGATTGTGTATAATGTAAATGTTTAAGTAATTTTAAAGTTCATTTGATAACAAAAAAAAAAGGTTTTTCTCGCTGATTTCATTAGTTGGTCGACTTTTTTCTGAATGAGGCCTTAGCACCACTTCATTGGGCGCCCTACCTAGATATGAATACCTAATTTTGCTACGCGACATACTTTCAGCTATAAAGTATAACGTGATATGTAAGTAAAAAATAATGAGTACACACGTTGTACCTTGGACATCTCGTTGAACCGTAGATATGTCCAAAGTTCCACGTACTCATTGTGTCCAAGGTACAACACACGGACAAAACTTATTTAATAATGGCATTACATCTATAGTTTAAGTTTATAACAGTTTTGGCTTCGTGTTTCAACAGACTAATAAATAATAAAAGACTTAGGTGTTTGTGCAATTCAGTTAATTGAAACATATTATAGATAGTTAAGGCAACTTGCAACTAACGAACACATAACAAGTGGTCATCTGCCAGTATCTGCATTGAACAAGATGGATTTTCTGAAAATTCATACGCGGGAACATTTGAAAATAGTGTACTGACCGAGGTACAGCCATTTCCGATGTACAACACCTGCTCCTATATTATTTTTCAGGAAAAAGGAAGACTACAATATTATGTCTTTCTCTGTCTATAAGTACGTTTAATAAATGCCGCCAATACATTGTACAAAAAACGAAGAAATTGAAGCATTGCCAACTTGTATTAGAAGTTTATCTTAATTTGCAAAATAAAAATACTCCAAAAAATTGGAGCTTGGTCATTTTGCACTTGAGCTCCTCATATTACATCACGTCGGCTGTATTTACAATGTAAGTCTGTATCTGAATAAAGGTTGATCAGCACGTAGAACATGAAGTGATTAGCACCTTGATCTGAAACTGCAGCGGTGGAAATGGATGGATGCTGGTACCATTGCCATTTTCAGGCTTTAACATGTCAAAAAACGTTTCTAACGTAAAAGTCCCGATTTTGGGTTTGGCAACCCCACGAAACTGTTTCCCGATAAAGCAAATTCTTGACATTTAAATCAAATTGTGAAATAATCACTGCATCTAAAATTTAACGTGCTTCCTCGTGTTCCTCACCCCTATACAAATACCTGAGCATAACATACATATATACCTTATAAAAAAAATTTCATAGGGTAAATGTACTTAAAGTTTCTCAACTTTTTGCTCCATCATTTTATTGTTATGAGGAATATGCAATAACTTTTATTTTTTTATTATTATTTAAGCTGTTTACATTTAGCAAGTAAATATTTTTAGGTCATTTAATAATATTTTGTTATAGTTTTGGAGTTTGAAAAAAAAAGTTCGCTTTTAGCTAGTATTCGGACACTACAGTTTCAGTGTCCGGATATAGGCTTTTTGGAAGAAATTTATTACCCATTTTCTGTTAAAAATAAACACAAATTAGCATATTTTATTAATTTATGAACAAATTTTAAGGTACTTTTCTCATTAAAAAAACTAAAGAATTTATGCAAACAAATACTTCAAACGCGGCAATAATGAAAAAAAATACCTAAGTAATTTTAAAAATATTATAAAATAGATAACTAAAAAAAACAATA